>CM069443.1:87781943-88100330 GCA_035610835.1 Ophiura sarsii
GATTTACTTCTTGCTAGCATCAATGGGAAGATGATAGTCGCCATGTTACTAAACAAAAGAGACTAGAACCATTGATACAACACGCGGAACAATCAATCTGGATTGACAAACCAGATTCCCACTCTTGATGGTCCGACGCAAGCGTGTTTACCTCATTTCTTGTATTGAATATATCTATTTATCTCAAAGCACTACTCATTTTGATAAATAACTACATGTTTTTGATATTGCAAATGTATAAAAACAAGGCAAAATACTGTACATATGATATTAAAACCATTGACAGGCAGTTGAATTACATTATAAGATGTGGATCAAAATGTAAATAAAAATACGTTGATATTCAAATTGCTGAACAGTTTATATTTCAGAAAAATCGGGCAAATCCGGGAACCAAGTATTATGATAATGTTTAAAATAGGCCACATAATGTATCACAATTTTACTGAATTGAACATCCAATTAAATTGGCTGGCAACTTTGGCGGTGATTATCATCGTCTCAAAGAAGAGGTGTGCGTAATTGATGGGACAATTGCATGATTAGGGATTAGGAACTTTCTCCTTGTGTATTAGCTTCATGGTCTGACGTGGGCCACAGCAACGACTTTATTTGAATCTTGATGAATTTTACAGGATTAGTCATCTTGACGAATGTGGATTTTACAAACATCTTCTTCTGATGAATATCATTACGCTACAAGGCCCGCTTAGCAGCGCTATAAATTGCTGCCCTAAAAACCGGCAACAAATTTAAATATTCGCCTTCCATCAAAGGTGGTTGCTATATGACATAATTCTCGTGTGCAACCAACCGGCAGTATTGCAACACCCATTGAGTAGTTTAAACGCATTAAGCGGGGATGTAATTTGCAACATAATGGAAACTCACCCATGCAGTTAGCAAGAAGTACCGTCGTACAAACCCCGAATTTAAATATACAACCAGGAAATCCTCTCGTAGTGATAACAATAGGTTTACTAGACCGAATTAATAGCGCTCCTAAGCGGACAATTTATGTCATGCGTGTCTAGTCTACTTACCTAATGGATTTGATTTTACACACCCACGTATACTTGCATCGAAACACTGTTAAAATACAACCATAAAACATGTATTATGAAAATCACAACATGATAACGCCCATTAAAAAGTATGTGTCATCAAGGCATCTTGTGTATGTACTTAATTGATTCAAATAGCTTTTAATTTATATAATAACTGGTCTGAATAAACATTAATAGGCCTATTATGTATATTATCAAAACACAAACAATACTTCAATTACCTGTATACATAATGCTTCAATTACCTGTATAACACAATCCTGATCAAAACTTTTTCAAAATGTTACTTCTAAAATTAGTGCAAATTGATATTAAAGGCATATTATGCGATCTTTTCCATGGGACGCCCTCTTTAAAGTTTAAAGCATATTAAAATCTCTCCAAAACAAAGCCGTTAACATCATATTCTCTGCTGACAAGCATAACAACCCATCACCTCTCATCTTCCCATATGAGAGCGCATCAAATTCAAGATCTGCATGCATATGTAGGCCTATATTCAAGTGTCATCAGATTTCACGCCACTAAATGGTTTCCCTATGCGTTTACATGTTAAATGGTTGTTACAAAAAGCCCATTTCCTCGCTTATAAAGCGACTGGATTTTTCAATTTGAAATTTTTCTTAAATTTCATGATATCTTTGATCATTTAATCAAAACAATTATATATGGATGGTATCCCCGAAAGTTCCGAGAAATTAGCCCCCAGATTTGGACAACTGGTGTAGCGCGCTCATTTATCAGAAAAAGTTGAGAAATGTTGCCAGAACATTTACAATAAAAATGCATCCAAAAACCCTACAAAATGCATTGAAAATATTTGTTTTTGCATTGTGGTATCTATTAGGTAATAGTCTTAAAATCAGGATTAAACTACAACTCTAAAGGGACATTAAGAGATGTGTTGGAGGCTGCGCCCTCAATTATGACAAAAACTAGGATTGGTATATTTTTACAATTGTATTACATGTATGAACGTACATAGGATCAAGAAAAATCAGCCCTCTTTGTACAACAAATCGCCGATTCAAAAAATGCTGATCTTACAAGATCAGCATTTTACGTCAGACTGTGTCCCCCTGCAGCACGCGTGATAAATAACGCGAACCATTTTACGTGAATAGCGATGGTATTGTTTTAATCAAGTTTTGCTGTGTTTTTGTGAGTAGAAACAACAATAATGGTAATTTTTAATGTTCATCTTAAAATTCTGAAGTAAATTGATGTAAAAAACAATTCTTCAACACTACTTTGTGTCCCTTTAATCATTTGGGAGTAATAAGTACCATTTCTGATTAATTCTATAATCGTTGGGCCACAGGATGCCCAGCTGACAAAAAAAGTTTGATTGTCGTCTGCAAGGACTGAAATTAATTACTGGTGTGAAATCTTCAGGGTAATGCACTAGATTACATATGGAATTTCTCACTCATTACACGTTCGTCATCTGATACCGTCTCTCTTCTTACTGCTCATATGGGAACAATCTTATTGGGAATAAATCGTTCTATGTTTCTGCAACCACACTGTGGAACAACCTCCCAAGAAACATCCGGGAGGCATGTACTTCTTGCCTCAGTAGTTTCAAGAAGGTTCTGAAGTCTCGTTTATATCCATCAGATTGACTCTGTTTTGCATTGTTTATATTGTATTTATTTTTTGTTTCATGGCGCTTTGATCTCTCTGGAAAAGCGCCTTATGAATGCTGTTTATCAGTGTTTATGTATATATTATATATGTAAACACATTTTGAAGGTGGTCTGCAAATGAATAAAACATATTGCAAGGTTTCCGAATTAGTGCAGCAGAGAGAACAGAATGTGGAAATAGGTACCCACATTTGTTACCAACTTGCTAATATCAGTAGACCATCCAAAGGCTATAAATGTGTTTAAAAAATGCATCACGGCATTGTTTTTGTTACAGCTCTACATCTAGGCTAAATTAAGTGCTTAGATAGTAAAGTTCCGATGAAAGGGGTGACGAAAATAGAAATGGCCAAAAAATGGCTTAAAAAAGGCAATTTTCAGCATAAAAAGACCGTTTTAGGGCAACAACTTTTTTTTACAAACAAATACATTAAGCTAATACCAGTATCCAACTTTGTAAGCAGATAAGTTGGTGTTTTCATGGTGACAATTATGGGCTTTAAAACCCTACCTTATATCAAAATATCCAAAAGGATCATCAAGCAGTCACAATCGCCACCAAGTATACATAGGTAGTTGTATGAATTCATCAATGATCTTATTAATCAGATATCCTTTACTTAGGGATCACGTCAAAACTCGACCGCCCGGCAACCGCCGGTTACCGCCGGTTCCGTTCGGTTCTCACAAAACGTGTCGTCTGTTATAATATACACACATAATGAGGTCAAATAGTAACACTCTGGTGAACACGACCGGTTGAAAGTGCCTCGTCACACATGTGAGCAATAACATCTTGAAGTAATGGGCTCTTTTAAGACTTAAAAGTCTCAGTTGAAAACTAGTACAATACAGCTATTGATTTTCGCTGGGGTTGGCTTTTTCAATCTGTTTATAGCTCAATTAACTTTTTAAAATCAATACCGAAAGTCTATGAATGTTTTTTTTTTATAGAACGATTATAGAGAGAGCTATTATGACCGCAAAGTAACAGATTGATAGTGTAAATTGGTCAGATTACAGCATTAAGTCAACCGGCGGTTGTTCAGTGTTGCATGCGCGAATATTCATATACCAGTAAAACATTTGACCTGAAAGAACCGGGCGGAACCGCCCGTAACCGGCGGTCAACGGGCGGTCGAGTTTTGACGTCGCCCCTTAATTGATTGGGGTCATCACGGTATCACTCGCGGTCTTTAGATGATCACCTGGGGGGTAATTAATTAATCACTCGGGGTCAATAAACGATCCTTTTGGATCATTAAATGGTCATTTGGGGTCATAGAATGATCACCTGGGGTAATTAAGCGACCGTCCAGGTCATTATATGATTGCTTGGGGTCATTACGATATCACCTAGGGTCATTCAATTACCAAATGGTGTGATGAAATGATCACTCAGGATCGCATTGGGTCATTATTAAACAGTCACTTTGTGTCAATGGTCACCAAGGGATATCAAATTATCACTTGGATCGAGTCAATACATAATCGTCGTCGTCGTTCTATGAATCATGGCTGATTTTTTTGTGACCCTATTGATGATGGAGCGCCATCGTTGTCTATTTTGTGACATGCGATGTGCAGAGATATAAGAGATAAAAATGTTGCTTCCTTAATGCCATCAGTCCAGCGGAATTTTGGTCTGCCACGTTTACGAGTTCCTTCGACAGCGCCTTGAGTTTTTCTAGGTTGTCACCTTCTCGTCTAGCAATGTGTCCAAAGAATTGCAATTTGTTGCGCATGATCTTATTACAAAGAGAAGTTTGGTCCTAATCAGGCTTCTGACAAATTCATTGGTCTTATGCTCTTTCCATGAATATTCCTAACATCTTGCGCCAACACCACATTTCAAAAGCTGATATTTTCTTTGAATCCGCAATTCCCACGGACCAGGTTTCAGCTCCATATGTTGCAACCGGAAAGATGAATGCCTTCATAATGCGTACTTTTGTGGCCTTTGTGATTCCTCTATCCTTCTAAATGGTTGATAGCGCATTTGCTGATGTTTTAGCCATGGCCAGTCGCCTTTTTATCTCCCCGAGCTTCCACCATCTTAACGAATGAGTGATCCAAGGAAATTTAAGGTGTCAACACAATCTACTTTATTGTTATCGACTCACTTGTTGGTTGCTGTTATCTACACAGATCATGACTTTGGTCTTCTTAACATTCAGGAAGAGTCCAAACTTCTCACTGGTTGCTTTCACTCTGTATATTAGATTTTGAAGTTCGTCTCCAGTTCTCGCTATCAGCTGATCAGGGTGGTATCATCAGCATATTGGAGATTGGTAATTGTGCGACCTCCCACTGAAACTTGTCCTTCAAATCCATCAAAAGCCTGCCTCATGATGTATCCTGCGTAAATGTTGAATAAGTAACAGGATACATCCTTGACGAACGCCTTGACCAATTGAGAACCACTCACAGTCGCCAATATCTGTTCTCACTGTAGCCTCTTGGTATTTGTAGAGGGATTTAATCAGCTTGGTGATGTGAGGGGAGAAACCCATTTCTAGCATTACATTCCATAACTTCGAGTGTTGCACACAGTCAAATGCCTTGGAGTAGTCAATGAAGCATAGGTATAGAGGTTGCTGAAATTCCAGGTTCTTCTCCATCAGGTTCCTCAGATTGCCTATTTGATTCTTATGCCTCGCTCTTTCCTGAAACCGGTTCTGGTGGTAACTCATTCTCCAGATGTTGTCGGATCCTTTCTGCAATGATATGGAGTAGAACCTTGCTAGTATGGGAAATCAAGGCTATCGTGCAGTTGTTAGCACTCTCTCTGGTGTCCCCTTTCTTTGGAAGAGGGAGGAAGACTGTTTTCTTCCACCAGTCTGTTGGCCACTCTGTTGTTTTCCAAATCTTGGTGCATAGTCTGTGGATTACATCAATGCCTTCCTTATCACTTTCCTTTAGGAGTTCTGCAGGAATATTATCAGCTCCAGGCGATTTACCATTCTTTAATTTCTTCATAGCTTGGGCCACTTCACTCTTCAGAATATCAGGCTCAGACATGTCATTTTGATGCGTGTTATCCTCAACTTGTATACCGTCTTGTGATGCATATAGCTTTTGGCAGTACTGTTTCCACCTGGCTTTTATTTCGTAATCCTCCATAAGAATTTTACTATGGAGTCTGGGAACCGGTTTCTTTGTCAGGAGTTTGATATTTGTGTACACATCCTTAGTGTTGTTGGCTGTACTGTCCTTTTTAACTACAGAACAAATTTGGGTGGTGAAAGTTGTTTTGTTTTTTACGAAGTTGTTGTTGGACTTTCCTGTTAAGCTCCCGGTACTATTTCAGGTTGTTCTTATTTTCGAGACCTTTAGTTTTGATCTTCCGACGTTGGTCTGCCAGATTAAACACTCGCTCTGTGATCCAGGGTTTCTTCTTACGCTTGCACTTGGGTATTGATTTGTGTGCTGTTTCCGTCACTCTATTTTTGATCTCCTGCCATAGCTCTTCGGGTGAGGACTCCTCTGGGTCAGTTTCGAACAGGGTCTGGAATTGGTTTTATATTTCCACTCTGTATTGTTCACTGATCTGAGTCATATCAAGTCTGGCTGGCATACTTTAGCGTTTTATTCTTCTTAGCAGGGCTCAAATTACATCGCGGCCATTGCCGCGATGCCCTCGCATCTGGCCGCGATGCCCTCGGATCAGTAAAAAATTCACGGCCATAATGGCCGTGCCCTATTTTTAACAGAGGCCGTGTGTGCCCTCTTGGCTCCCGGTCGGGTGTTCCGATACTTAACTTTGATCAATTATTCCAAATATATACAACTAACATGTTTTACTCTATGATTAAATATGTATTCCATTCCTATCCCGACCATTTCCGAGAACATTTTAGCATGTAAACATGCCATAAAAAGGCATAGCAATGTAGCTATATCGGAACACAACACACCATGTAAACAACGTCGAATTCGACGCCATTGCCCCATCGCATGCAGGCAAACAAATCACTAAACTAGACATCCTTAGGTCACGGTGGTTTCCCAGATTTGCATTTATGGTATTAAAATATGTTGATTGACAAAAAAGACTGTCACGGTAATGTATTTATATATTAAAAGTCCTAGTGAGGTTTACATGTAAAATTAGGGTTTAAAAATAACGTAATCATAAAATGGCCTTGATGCCTTTGATTCAAATCTTGGTTTGGCCTTGGTGCCCCAGAACATGGCCTCGGTGCCCTTCGAAATGGTATATTCTTAAGGCCAAAGTGGCCGTGCCCCTAAAATGACGAAATTTGAGGCCTGCTTCTTAGTTTGAGCCTCATGCCGGATACAAGAAGTTGATGATCAGATCCGCAATCCGCCCCTGGATAGGTCTTCGCGTACATACACCTTGATTTCCATCGTTTCTTCACAAGAATGTAATCAATCTGATTTCTGGTTTTCTGATTAGGTGATGACCACGTATAAAGTCTCCTTGGGTGTTGCTTGAAGAGGGTGTTCACGATCACAAACCCATTCTCATCACAGAAATCAACAAGACGTTCTCCTCGCTCATTTTGTTCACCAGATCGTTGTTTCCCATCACATTGTTATTGGTGCTTTTACCTCCAACTTTGGCATTTAGATCTCCTGTTATAACAAGGATGTCTCTTTTAGGGATGTTATCTATGGTTTGTTGTAGATCGTCATAGAAGCCTTCAATATCATCCTCATCTGATGCAGAGGTAGTTGCGTACACTTTTATCATCGAAATGTTTGCTGGTTTACCTTGGAAGCGAAGTGGTATAATCCTCTCATTTACAGGATTATACCCAAGCACACATTTAGCAATTCGAGGGTTAGCAACAAATGCCACTCCATTAAATAATCACTTGATGTCATTCAACCATCCCCGCGGTTATTAGATGACAGCTTGGGCGGCTTGAGTAATCAAATGATGGATTGGGGCCATTCAGATATGGCCATGTGTTTTGAACTCACCACCCAAAAAGGGTGGTGGCGTTGCATTTTTGGTGACGAATCATCCATCTCTCTCTATTAACTCAACAACTAAATGTAGTAGAGCTATGGTTGAGGTGTCATGTGAAAGCCTATTTATCTAGCTACATTGCGTAAATAAATCAGGTATTTCTATAAGTGTTTGGCTGAGATATGATTGATTATGTTGTGAAAGTCAGGGGTGGTGGCGGTGGCGGCGGCGGCGGTGGCGGCGGCGCTGTGTGCAATCTCTATGGGGAATATAGAAAATGTTCCCAATTCTACGTTCAATTTACTATAGCTCCTCATCCCTGTATGGTACAAACATGATTTTGCTCTCATTTTATAGATTGTTTTATATTCTATAAGATTCTGTTTCAACAAATGTGACAACTATTGTGCAACAATTGTAATCATGAATCGATTGCGTTGTCCTTGGCTTTTTCCCTATTCGCTACACAGTGAACTTGCCCTAATTCATCGGTTTTACATACATGACTATAACAAAAGAAATATTTAACCGATGATAGCAAAATTATACATTTTTGGAAAGCTCTTAAATAGGGGAATTCAAAAATGCCGTTTAAATCAGGATAGGGTGCATACCAAAAAAAATATACTTGTAAACTCTAATAAATATGAAATTTAAACGTTTGTGCTCATTTACTTCTCGATATAGTATATTTCAACATGTTTACCATTAACAACTATTATGTTCTGATGGGTAATTGCATGAGGAACTTAAATATGCACAGTAAAATTATGATTGGGATAGGTATAAAATTATTATTGAGCTTAAATCAAAATATGAAAAAAATCGATAAATTTTTAACATTCTTAATCACAACATGTTACCATCAGGTCTTATCTAAATTCCAATAGCATATTTGGATTCCTTGTGAGATTACCGTTCAGAAAATATATACTTTTTATGGGGTAGAACAAATAGTTATTGCGATATGCTTATTCGAATCTCAGATGGTGTAAAATGTAAAAATCTGGACATGCAACGGTAAGGGTGGCGAGTTCAAAACACACGGCCATATCCCTTGATGTCATTAATGATCATTCAAGAATCATTACACGATCCCTTTGAGTCATTAAATGGTCATTTGGGGTCATAGGATGATCACCTCGGGTAATTAAGCGACCATTCGGGTCATTATTGCTTGGGGTCATCACCTAGGGTCATTAAATGATCACCTGGGGTAATGAAATGATCACTCAGGATCACTTGGGGTCATTAAACAATCCCTTTGTTAATGGTCACTTAGGTTTATTACATTATCACTTGGATCGAGTCAATAAATGGTCATGTAGGGTGTGTGTTAGATGACGGCTCGGGTCATTAAATGGTGAGTTGGGATCATTATATGATCACCCAGGGTTATTTAATGATTAACTTTTTCGGCGACCATCTTGGACATTTTAAAATAATATTAAAACTATTACCATGATTACGTTTTATCATATTATAAATATAATGAATGCTGTTTCATTAGCTATTACGGTATGTATAGTAGTATTTTTAAAATTCAAAACACCTGTTTTAGGTCATTTAAAATCAATTCTAACCATCTGGTGGCCATTTTAGAATGCGATAAATATTCAAAACTTGTACAGAGGTGAGTCGTTTATCTAAAAAAGCATTAGTTTAGCAGTTTAGAACATAGTATATGATGCAATACCGTATACGCTGTCATAAGGTATTTTTACAATTAGGGCGGCCATCTGGGCGGCCATCTTGGCGGCCATCTTGGTTTAAAGTATGTTAACAAAGTAAAAGTACTGGATATGAGTTATTAGTGAACTAATACATACATCCCATTGTTAAAAAGTATACTTGTATCATATATTTTGTTTGATATTATGTCTTTTATGAAATTTGACCCCTTTGGCGGCCTTTTTGGACGCTATTTCTGCTTATTTTAAGAGTCAAACACAGTCCATGGTTGAAATGTAATTTGTTGACAAAAATTAAGGGCTCTTAGAATAGTCTATAAGTATTCTATAGTACAATTAGCAGTAATAACGATTTGCTTAGCCCAGTCTAAAACAAATCGAGTTTACCACCTGCAGTTGCCAGTTTTTATGCTCCTGTATCGCTCACGTCGCGCCCATTTCTCTCTTGCCATTCCATTTATTGGCTGTTCCCTTTTTCTGTCGCGCTATCACGTTGTGTCATTGGCGGAGTGATATGTTCAGCCATTCAGCTCACAGTGGCCGCTTTCTATTCCTTGGTCATTGCACCCCTGTTAATTTTTGACGGGCTGTTTGGTCCCCTTTTTTCATCATATGTCTCCAATCTTCCATCGTGGAAGGTCATCGTTTCTTCCAGTAAAGACTGATTAATTTAAATTTTCGCGCCATTCGTCCTTTGTTTTCTCTGAGACTAAAATTCGGCGCCGTATTTGCTGTGGTTCTTCAATTTCAAATCAAGTTTATGCCTATGGTAGGGCGTAAAATCACTGTTATTTGCTGTTCTTCTGCATCTAATATTCCTTTGGAGGACCTGTTATTATTATTTTGCCGTGGATTCAGGTTGTTTATTCGATCTGCATCATCATCTGAAAAACCTTTGTGCTTGAGTGTAACAGTAGCCTACTGTTCAGCTGAAACTGAAATATTACAATACTGTATTTGTAATCACAGATTGTAAAGTTAAACACGCTCAACATGGGTAGGAAAAGGGGCACAAAACGATCTGCTTCTACCGCCCGTCTAACTGTTGCTCCGAGAGAACCTCGTCAAACTCGCGCTCAAGCTAGCGCTATGAGGAATCTGGTAGGGAGGGTTACACAACCGGTAACAGCAGCAAGTAACCACGGTAACACGACCAGTGAACAACAACAGGCTGATAATTCTCGACCTTTATCGGTCGCCAATGGAGTTGTTGCAAGTGAATCTGTAAATGTAGCAGGTTTGAGTGCTCAGGTAGATGTTCCCGAGTTATCTGGCTATGCTTTGATGCGGGCTGCCGCAGGATTGGATCCGGTTCCAGTGGAACGTCAAGTGGGTTCGATACAGAACAATACTAACAATCTTCCGGCCGCAAGTGCCGTAAATCGCCTCGTCGAAAATGTTCGTCAACAGCCCGGCCAAGTGGGTTCAATACAGAACAATAATAACAATCTTCTCGTAACCGGAGATCGCCCCGTCGAATCTGTTCGTCAACAGCCCGGCTTTGGTTCAGTACAAAACAATAACAACCAACCCGGAAGTGCCGTAAATCGTCCCGTCGATTCTGTGCATGATCAGCCCGGTCCATCCCAGCATCAACAGCACGGTGCTAACTTTGTGCAGCAAAATTTGGCAGTCGGTGTACCGAGTGGTGTTGGTGTGGCTTCAAGTGCTATGACATCCGCTGGATTACTTCAAGGTGTAGCTGTGGGTGAGAATATTTCGTCATTGAATACAACATTATTTGTTGATAACTCTTCACATTCAATTTATTCACCTCTCACTTCAGTTTGCAGTCCCCTTGGCGAGAATTTGTCGCAATCATTGATTAACAAAATCATTAACAGTGAATTCATTGAATTCGGTACCCTTCTTACTGACCGATCAGGTAGTTTCGGTAGGGATAGTAATAATGAAATGTCTCTGTCTGTAAATGCGGGGGGGAATATCGTGTGGGCGGATAACAAGCCAAAACGGGTAATCAACAACATCCAATCTTGGACAGATGCCTTTTTGGTTTTTTCATCTGTTTTTCTTAAAGCACACCCTCAGCGTATTCAAGAATTATTGAAGTATGCAAGCCTAATTCGTACAGCTGCCTCTAGGTTTCAGGGATTCGGTTGGAAGTCTTATGACTTAAATTTCCGCTTGCATCAACAACGCATGCCGCATAGGTCTTGGTCAATTATTGATGGTGAATTGTGGACGATGCTCGTTTCTTCAACGCCTCAGCGTAACTTCACTGGTAATTTTAATACTAGTGGTGGTAAGCCAGTTCAGTCAGGGAGTACGCAGTCTTTTCGTTCCTCAAACTCTCAAGGCCGAAAGTCAAACCCTTCAGGCGGGAAACGGGAACCCGTTTGCTTTGCGTACAATGGGTCCGGGTGCAGTCGGGCAAACTGTAGATTCCCACACAAGTGTTCAAAATGCCTTGTCCTCGGACACTCCGTGCATGGATGCAAAAAGTGATTCTAGCAACCTTTCATGTGATCATGGTTCACTTTGCCTTTCATGCAAATATAATTCGCCAATAATTGTTGATGCCTTGATTCCATGGTTAAGTTCATATCCCGATAGAACTGCATGCAATGTTTTGCGCACAGGTTTTACAATGGGGTTTAAATTGGGCTATAATGGCTCTAGGTCTCCACGGGATGCTCCTAACTTAAAATCAGTTAGTCTTGACCCGGATGCGGTTATTACAAAATTAACTAAGGAAATTGAATTGGGCCGAATCGTGGGACCTTTTACTTCAAGGCCGCTAACAAATCTTATGGTATCTCCAATAGGGCTAGTGCCAAAATCTGAGCCTGGGAAGTTCAGACTTATTCAGCATTTGTCTTATCCTGCTGGGACTTCAATTAATGATGGTATTGATCCTAAGAATTGCTCTGTTCATTATGCAAGTTTTGATGTTGCGGTTAATATTGTTGCAAGTTTAGGGAAGGGGGCTTTGATGGCCAAGACAGATATTCAGTCGGCTTTTAGGCTTCTTCCTGTACATCCAGAAGATTTTGAACTACTTGGGATATTTGTTGGCGGTAATTTTTATGTTGATAAGGCTCTTCCTATGGGCGCTTCATGTTCGCCAGCATTGTTCGAAACTTTTTCTACTTTTCTCGAATGGGTCGTGAAGAGGGTTTCGGGTTTTGATTCAGTGTCTCACTACATGGATGATTTCGTCTTTGCGTGGTCCCCAGGCGTTTCACCACATTCTTTTGACAATTTGTTGAGCTGTTTCGTACAGATTTGTCGCGATTTTGGCGTGCCTTTGGCGTCGGAGAAAACAGTAGGTCCAATTAGCAGTAATTGAAATGGGGCTCTTTAGTGGTACTTTAGTGCTATCCATGCATGACTATGAGTGCTGGAAGATACTTAAACGGTTACTCTCGTTAAAATATCCATTAGAGATAGACATTGATATTTTATTAGCTTTTATGTAGATCATATGATCTATATTAAAACAGATCTCTCAGAAGCCTTGCCTACTGTCGATGACTTTAGTTGAGTTGCAGGGACCGCAAATTGGCCTTAACAAGAAAAAGATAAAAAACTTTATTGCTTTAAGCAATTGTTAAATGTTTCTCTTAAATTAAAACGGTTTCAATTTTGCTCAACTTGTAGAATTGTATGAGTAAATACCTATCCAGGTCAAAAGGTAAAGAAAGATTCTAGTTCATGCACCTTTTGTAAATATAAAGGGGAAACAATAGTACATTATACCGTAGATATTCGATATTATTAGTTATTAGGTGAGGTTGGGTCGGATACGGATTATATCTAGCCGAGGAGTCTGTATCGGGACGAGGGCGCACGATACAGACTCCGATACAGACTAGGGGGGGGGCTGGGGTACCGCGCCATTTTGCAATATTTTGCCAAATCGATCGTGGTTATCACGTGATACGTATCGTGGAAAAATAATTTACACTGTTTTAACGAAATGCACTGTGGGATTGTGTTACCAGCCTAAAATCATAGAGGTCGCAAACCCGGTCGCAAACTTGCTTATAATTGAGCCTAGCTATAACAAGCTATTAAAGTGACATCTCTGAATGTAACCAAAGTGTGCAAAGGAGAAATTGTTGGACACGACTGGTAAAATGGTTTTACAACAAGTTTTGCTATCATATTATCAAACTGAACTCAAGTTAAATCACTCTATTTATCGAGCAATAATATAATTGTTTACGCATTTTAATTGTTTAGATACAAAGTTAAATAAATCAAGGATACATTTATGATAGATAAATAAATAAAAAGAAAACTATAAACGCATGGGCGGCATTTATAATTGATAAAAATTGACTTAACAATAATGTTACATTAATCTACCATCAAGTTTAAAAAATAGAAAAACAAAAGGAATATTCGAACTCATGATTGCCGATTGGCAACGACGTGGCCAACCTACGCACGCCACAGAGATCCACGACTGTAATTGTGATAGTTTTATCATTTAACCATGTCCATTTATTTATAACGAACGGATTTTTATTGTGCCATTTTTGCCAAATGTGTGTGTTGCTCTCGCACAAAATGTGTTTGTAATTTGATTATAATTCTTATTTTTAAAAGAACGGTAATTTTTTTTGACATTTTCGAGAGAAAAAAATGGCGTAACTAGATACGGTAAACGCCAGCAGTGTGGTGTCCACGTGGGCAAGCATACAGATGATGCTAAGCAAATCCAGCATATAAAACAAAAAGTGCTCCTAATGGGGCTCGAACCCACAACCTTTCGCTCCTATGTCGAGTTCCTTTCCATTACACTAACCGTGCTAATTGGAAAACTTCATCGCAAATAATTTATTTATATCATTGGTCATGGGTTAATGCACTGTGTTAAATTCTACAATCCCGGCCGCCACTCTGTTCAAAGGCATAAAAAAGTGGACTTATTTTATGCTTTTTTTGCAATTCTGGGGTGTGTGGATCGTGTTTTGTTATCAAATTGATTAGATATCCGTCCATTTTAGAACATCTGAAATTTAAAGTGCACCCACACACCCGGGAAAGTATGCTGCCAAGGGCATATATTTTGCACGTAAATCCAATACAAAAGTTCAGAAAATCGACCAAAATATGACGTCATGACCATTGCTTCGGGACAAAATGGCGCGGTACCCCACCCCCCCCTAGTTACAGACTCCGTGAAACGAGATAGCGCCATCTCGCGATCATGGCCGGATACTGTAATACTTTCGGCAGCGTCGGTTAGCTCAGTCGGTAAGCATGTAAGGCAGCAGACGTATATAGTCTAAACATTACGGAGAAGCTAATAGTAGGCATAGCACACATAACATTCAAATGATTGAGACATGTACAAAATTGGAGTCAAATGAAAGATTGCAATGAAAGATTTATTTTTCCAAAAAGAATTATGACAATCGGTCAATGCATTCTTGTGTTTTGAAATACTCCAAAAATGGCCAAAAACCTGCTAAAAACAGTAACAATGCCCACAAATAGAATTGATCAGGATTTAGAGAGCTAAATTTGTTCATAATGTAACATTCAAAACACCATTTACACATATTTCTTAACAATTGAATATTATATACCATGTTAAATTTTAAAAAAAGGTAAAATTATATTGCATTAAGCTAAAATAACCTAGTGAAATTGGTCATTTTTACCAGTTTTACTGACCGCAAGCAAGCTCACTGTCCTATAGGGAGTGCACAATGTGAGGATAATTAATTTTATATAGGGGTGTTTTTCAAAGTGGAGCTGCATACATTATATAAAGAGATTTTTTGCATAAGGGCTTAACAAACCACTCCTACATGTTACTCATTTTGCATCATTAATTAATCAAAATATTGTATGGCTGTCTTCATGACTTGGATTAGTGCATCCATGCACGCCAATTGAGGCACCAAAAATACGTGCCACATTCCACATCGTGAATAGCCATCCATTCAATAATGCAAAATGAGTAACAGGTAGAAGTGGATGTAGGCCCTTTTGCAACACAGCTCTTCATATGTTGTTGTTAACTGGTGTAATGCTCCCAGTGGCAGACTCTGTGTGTGTGCAATGTGCTATGCCTACTAATAGTACGAGACTCAGGCATGTCCCCTCTCAATCTGTGTTTCTTTTCTCTTTATTAATTTGTTTTTCTCAAAGTAAACATGATAAAACTATGTGAAATTATATGGAATATGTAATTAATAATATACGAGGTTCAGTCAGTAAGTTATGAAAGTGATCATGGTATGGGATGCATGAGTGATTCTATTGAGGGACAGTGTGATCAATGCAAAGTATGAACCTTTGTCTTTTAAACAATACAGTTTTGGATTTCTAAGTGTGAACTAAGACGTCATAGCATTGTTTCAAAGTAAGTACACTTGGGACACTGCTAAATCAGTTATTTGGCGGGAAATTTGAAATGTTTGTATGAAACATGTGGTAAGAAGATTGCATAACATGACATCAGAAGCAGGTAAATCCCATTTTCTTTCGCGTAAGTATGATAAAAAAGACAATCACTTTAATCCCTGTGTATTTGATATATGTAGTATAAGAGGAAAAAGTATGGAGAGGCAATTGAATAAAAATTATACATATATAAGTATTTCTAATAGCCAATTTCATTGAAAAATGCCGAGTCAGTGAATCACTAATATTGCGGAAAATCAAACAATTTAGGAAAAATTCAAGCAATTAACCAGTTTAGGAGATTCCATATGATAGTTAACTTATTATCTGAACTTATTCGCATGAAACCTGCAGAAAATATGCTCATGCGCAGACGGCAGATCATTTTGAACTGGGCCAAAAATGGCTAAAATCATGAAATTTACCAGGTAAAAAACTTACTGTGCCTTCAAATTCTAATCAGAAATAATGAAAAATGCTTAAATCAATGTGTATAAATATTGTAATAGTCAAAATGAAGATATACATGAATGTATCAATCAAAGATGGCTGCCACAACGTCTCTTATTACTGTTATCTTTTGAGCTACTGGATATGTATTGTTAAAGTAATCGTCATATAATTTCAATGGTTTGAGGAAATTTTATGAACAGCTCCTTTTGAAATCCCCACTATTATTGCTTTACATCCCACGACAATTTACTAAATTATAATCCCTCCATTGTTCTTTATCCTTTGTTGTTTTCTAAGGAATATTATTGCGGATTTTGCTAAATAAAAGCGCATTTGAGATGGTCCCTTCTTGTTTGTATTAAGGAATTCAGATCTAAAAAAGAGTGTCAAACAGAGATAAGTGTGTGTTCTAACTATGTGCCAAGTGTAATCTGTTTTTATGCTGGCATTGCCGAGATATACGCAAATGTATCAATCAATTCAACATATTGCATATCCAGCCAAATAATTGACAGATCGGACATGTACCATAAACATGCTGAAAAATGTAAAAATTATGTAAACATGTTCATAGTAACGGATAATAATACACAATAAAATATAACAAAAATAAAAAATGTTTTTCTCCTCACTATTTTAAAGTATATACGAGATAAGCAGCTAAAATTAATGGCCTTTTAAAGACACTGTATCTTGACTACAGAGAAAATATTCCAAAATTATCAATTTACTTTCATCCTCATCTAAAAGTGTTTATTCTAAAACACCAGTGAATATACAATGTATATTTCTGTACCAGCCTTACTGGCATTTCTTGAAGAAAACAAATCCAGACAAATTCTTCATATGATTGAAGCAATCGCTCCTATCTATATAGTAATTCGATATCTTAATTTCTGCTTATTTCCTTTAACAAAAGCTAAGATTTTGCAGATTATGGCAGGCGTATGATACTGCAAGGAGACACCTCAGCCCCTTCCTTTTCATAATAGGGGATATTCCGAAATGCGCCTACATGACCTGGATTTTGCTGATGATCACTTTTGGCATCATCCATTGCTCCAGCTGAAGAACTTTTGCAGAGTGTAGAGTGTAAAGGTTATTGGTTAAGTATTATTTTGAGATTCAAAATAAAACCACACGATTCCCGTATCGTGCACAACGCTGCTCCTATTATACATGAATAATATAAAAAGAAACGAAGGCGCTTAATATTTAATTCAATTGATAGCTATGGCAAATTAATTCCCGTAACTGTCATTTTTACACCATTTTCATCAAAATAATATTTTTGAGGATATTTTCATCATTGAAGATTGGATTACATCATGAGTGGTGTTAAATGATGAAAGGTGATGATATCAGCCGTTATATGTTACCCGTATAAGCCAATATAAACCAAGAATAACAAACCATCAGTATAAAAACATAGTTTTTTAGCATTTATGGACTAAAATTCAAAAAAGCTAATTCATTTCAGTTTTCTTTCAAATAGATGGTGATGACATCAGCTTTTCTATGATACAAAATATATGAGCGAATATCGATCACGTTTACCCATATTTTAAAAGTAAAATAACCTCAAGTCTTAACTAAATCTAAAATTACTATATTATATCGCAGTTAGCATATTGAAATAATATCTAGAGAAAAAACGCAAGTGCTTATACAATTTCTAGTAATGGCCAAATATATTGTATACTTGTATTCAGGAATTTTGCAACTGATGAAACCTTACCCATAGGCTAATGAAGTCAAATTGTCTACAAAATCTCTCGTCGCTGGGTGAAATGGTAAGGGCGCTGTTTTCAAAATGGCCGCTAAATTCTAACTAAATCGATCAATGAGATCAAATTAATTTATAGAGAATGTGTCTGGTTCTTGTTGTTATGTTTCCAAATGCATTGTGCGTCTTTTGCATTTTCCAAGATGGCTACTATGTCATTGAAATGGCTGCCAAAAGATTAGAAATTAATGTTTAAGTTATAATTGGGCGAGGGTCATTACCGGGGGTCATTTGAAATAAGCTACGAGATTCTTGTAGACAACCTGATTTAATTAGCCCTATGGGTAAGGTTGTCAAAAAGATGTCTTGTAAAATCCCTTGCTGCCATTTATGACCAAAAAACAAAATTGTCTCATATCCTGCTTTAAGGCATACATTGATTTTTTTAAACCTAAATATGCTTTTTGGTCAACATTTTTAAAACGAATTATTTTTATGTAAAAAAAAGATTTCCTAGAGAAGTGTCTTTAGATGATTTTGGTGCAATTGCTGTCTTGTGCATTTTTTTTAAAACCAAAAACTGAATTTGCTACGTTGACTACAAATTTTGAGCTAAAAAAGTGATATTTTGGTCAAGATTTAAAAAAAGAATAGTGAAATTTGATACCAAAAATGAATTTTCCGGCTCATTTCCCATTCAAATATGTATATTTTGATATAGATCACAAATAGTTCAAAGGTTACAGCGCTTGATAAATGTCATGTTAAACACCCGTTAGGCACACATTACTCATCCCCTTACCAAATTCGCAGTATTTTGAATCGTGTTATTTGAGGAATTAGTTTCTTCTGGCTTAAGTTGCATACAAATGTGATAAAAAATATATATATCACTGCAAGAGACATGTATTGTCTCAGGGATATTTTATTGACGCAACTTCAAAATACTCCGAATTTGGTAAGGGTATGAATAATAAATTGTGGGCTTAACTGTAAATAAACTTTTATAAATCTTACCTGATGAATGTCCTCTCGTTTCAGATATACAAAATTTGAATCTGCTGCCAGGTCACTAAAGTCATCGGCAATGCTAGTTAAGAGCTGACAAAGTCCATCCCGTTGGCGGTAATTACAAGACAGGCATGCTGGATGTCCATAACATTGAGCAAGACAAGCGGCCACACGCTTCACATCATACTTGTTAAGGAGATAGTGTCCAACCAGTTTTCGGTCTTTTGAGAGTGTAAATCGAAACTGATTGACATACTGCTGACTAGTACTGACAACAGTCAATGTTATTAGAAGCCTTATTAGGACGTACACAAATGTATAGTTGATCAACATATTTTCATCTTGTAGTCACTGCAAAGAAATGTAATATAAAGGTTTGTTCAAATGTGGCGACGATGTGGAAAACTACAAACCCCATTTCACAAAAGCACAAATTGTTGGGAAATTTGCAAAATCATTGAGGAATATTGGAATAGATACTAGTGCTGTATTGTTCAGCTATTTCGAGTATTAGTATATGATCAAACCAGAATACCTTACCTGTCATCTGTATTTAAAGGTGCTCCAATATTTAAAAATATCTTCTTAATTTTGGTTTCCATACGGTTTTGGCCGTCGTCGTCATTCTATACATCCCTTTCAGTCGGACTTCTTTTCTATAATGCATGCACGCCTGCAATACGTGATGTGATTGGACTAATGCAAAAAATAATGAGCCCCTCAAGTAGCTGTGCTACAAATGAGCAGTAAACAATAGCCGTAGGTTAATTATCACCAAAACAAACCGCACAATTTCGAACCGATCACTCTGGGTACTAAAACCGAGTTCAATTCGCGCGGAATCTGAACCGTCATTTTCAAGAGTGATCTTATAGTCAAAGTAAAGTCTTTTATTGAGATTAAGGTTTTGAAATATTCCTAATAATAGGATGTTCTGTCTTGCTTACCTATTGAAAGCAGTCTCTGATATCTACAAGCAGAGCATTTCACATGAGCGGATTGCAATGTCGTCAATATCGAAATATGGCCTACAAGCCTGATAAAAATAGCTAAAAATTCAGCTAAGATCGTGTTTTTAACGGACTATTTTTTACAAAAATACCCCCGCCCATTATTACCCAGCAACTTTAGTTCGACTAGACTTTTTCTTTCTTTTTAACTACATAAACAAAAGTATATGAATGTGTCAAAATGATCACTTTAATTTTTAGTGTTATTGATTTACATTACATGTAAGGCCAAACAAAGAAGGTCTGTCTCAGAAGCCCGCCCGCATTGGTATGTGAAATGACCTACGGCGCGTAGGTCTATGCGCTAAGGCCTAAAAAATGTGTTTTTTGTTTGTTTTGGGGGGGTCTTTTTTTTTTTGATTTTTAAAAAAAAGTTTTAAAAAGTTCTCTGTTAAAACTTGGATTAGCAACAACAACAAAAATCGCATACCTCATAGCCTATTTTCTAAAAAAATAAAATCGCACAGCACATAGCTTTTTTTGCAAAATCTTCTTTGTTTGGCCTAATTAAAATGCTTAATATGTAATTGTAAAGAATAAAACCATGAGACTCAATAATATAAATAGGAAATAGGACTCATGACAAAGTAGAATTCCAAAACCTGGGTGATTTAATATTTTCAACAAAGATGAATTCTTGGAACATTCCGGTGAATAGGGATATTATAGCGATTATATGCAGATTTACAGATTATTTTGTCTAGAAGTGACGGGAGAAGTGACATATGTGAAGACCATTCTGTTCGGCATTGTTTTTGTAGGCCAGTGGTTTCAAATGGGCAAAGCACAGTGACATGCATAGCAGTCCAAAAATCCACTGAATCAGAGTTAGGTTAAAGGAGGTGTCCCGCAAATACAACATTGTGCATTATATGTTTGAAAAATAATTATCGAGCAAAAATCGCGTACTTATGTAGAATAAAACATCAGACTTATCACAAAAACTAATAAAAACTGCCGTCTCTCAACATGCAATTTTAAAATTCGCGGTGATCGAAAGTCCCGATGTCGATGACGTCGTGGTTGTTGGTGCTCACATGTGTGCCAATGTATAACTATAACGTCATCTACACCGGGACTATCGATCGCCGCGAATTTTAAGAATTGCATGTTGAGAAGCGGGACACCTCCTTTAAAGGCATATTATGCGATCTTTTTCATGCAACGCCCTTTATCTTTGAATTTTTCATAGTAAGGCAATTTTTTGGTCAAATTAGATTTATAAACATGAATCCAAAATATCTTGTAAGTGACAGGGCAATACGTTTCCTAAGATCACATAATATTGCTTTAATGGATTTGCTCGTAAAATTTAAAGTGAACATATATATTTTATTCAGGATATCAACAACAATTTAACAGTTTTCATACAACTATCGTTTACACATAACAATCAATGTTTACATATTTGAACAAATAATTCTATGCAATAAACAGATAACCCTTAGATATTGGGAAGTACAAAGTACAACTATGAATTTGTACGTAGGCGTGAGATTAAGGAATCAAGATATGGTTCCGACCGCTGGAATAGCTAGCGCACTTAAGCAACCTTTGTCTTTATATATGTATCGTGGAATTTGGCCGAAGTCACTGTTATACAAGTCACTGGTTATGGGGCACAAAAATATAGAAACTAATGAAAAGCACGATCATCCCAAGAGAAGCAAGTTGTACTAAATCGTGCAATTATTTTATTAAAACTATCGACAGGTATCTGAACATTGCAAACGTTCTAAAAACGGGGTCAAAATCAAACGAAAAACAGTCGGATTGATACCGGGATTGATACCAAACCGGAAGTGGTAAGGAATCGTGGATATTAGCTGAAAATCACGGTGGCTATGTCTAGGCGCTCGTAGCGCAAACGTTTGTCTAGATTAGTCAAGAAAAATAAAGTTTAAAATAAAATTCAACCCTTATCTAAGTTGTTTACGTGAAACAACAACTTCTAACATTGTCACGTGAGATAAAATATGGTCTAGGACAAAAACTAAATATAAAAAATAAAGTGATCGACGGGATGCTTTATCAAGCATTCATCTTTCTTGATGTGGAGAGGTCAGAGGTTGCAGTATAGCAAAAACAGGTCATCCATATACAGTGACTTTATCACTATAGAGGACCAAGGAAGCAAACAAATCATAACAATTGAGATTTGAAGGCAAATCGCGGATTCCATCGTTTACATTGCAGAAAAAGAGGCAAGGACCTGTGATGAGGGAGCTCTCGCTTCTTCTCCCTGGATGTATATGGATTCCCCTATAGAAATGGGGTATTCCATCTAAAATCTATACACCCCTAACAGGGAGTGTACATTTCAAACGGAGTCACCCATAAGGTATCCCTTTTTGAAATTCCCACATCCAATAAGTGAATGTCTTCCACGGGGAGTATGATTTTCAAATGGAATAGCCCAATAGCCTGTAGGCGAGTTGTAAGCCTCCTCTAACACAATATCAAAACGAAGAAAGCAAATCTAAAAAGTCTAGCTTTTGCTCTAATTTATCCATTTGAAACCAATGTCGAGTCCTTATGGAAGTAATATTTAAAAAAAATACGAGGCTTATGTTTATTTGGTTTAACACATAAAACCGCGCCCTAATTTACCAAGGGAATTTCCCTTACTAATACTAATATTTATGCAAACATTACTTTATTTGTATGCAGTAGAGCATACACTTCTATTCGTTCCATAGTTCATAGGCAATGGCAGTTATGTATGTTCATTATGACAATACTTGATTATCCGTATACGGCCTTGACTGATGATATCCAAAAGTGATCAAGTTCTGCTTCGTGAATTCATTATTATCCAGTTCAGCACAACATGGCGTCGGCGTTGACATCTGATGTAAGGGAAGGTTGGTCAGAGCATGAACGCTCTGTTTATCAACTTGCTTCGTTCAAACCACCTTTCTACGTCAAACTAATTGGTGGTTATTATACCGACAGGGATTCTGAATGTGTTTCTGAAGGTGATGAATATGTGGTTCTAGAAAAGTTAAAATTAAAAAGCGTCGTGACGACGGTGGAAAGTAAACGCCAAGTGAAATACAAGGAAACAACTAGGCTTAGTATTCCATTGGATTACGGTGGGAAGTTTGTCGTCGTTAATCACACGTCTAGTGGACGCGCATGGGATCAGGGATTGACGCTGAAGGAGATATTGTCAGATAGATCGAACAGTCTACCCCTTGAAGTACGTCTGAAAGGAAGTAGAAAAGACCACGGACAGCCTGAGACATTTCTTAACAAACTACAAGCTAGTGAATGTACGCTGACTCTATTAAACCAGACTACAGATGAGTATTTCATGGCAAAGTCACTAGATGGCGGCATGATATTCATATTTTCAACAGAGTCCTCCTTGAATTTCTATGTGAAGATGACTACATGGGATGCCGTGAAGAATTTTGAGCTGAGATTTGATAATCTGTACTACGACATCTTCGTGTATAACGTCGGCAGTCCATTAGTCGTAAATAGGAAAATGGAAGAAGTGTGTGCATCTACGATTGTACCTGTGCCACGTCAGTCACCACCCCCAATACCTCTGAAATCTGCACTAGTAAGGGGCCCCGCTAAGATCCATTCCGAGTTGACATTTTCAAGCAAATATCCCCCAGAAAATCCTCCCATACGTAACACTGTAAATCCTCCAAGAACCTCACCGCCGAAACCCTCACCGAAACCACCTCCGAAAGGCGTAGCTAGGGGAACAGACGCATTTTCTTATGGCGTAAATATGCCAATTACGACGACGACGGCAGATGTAAATCCTCCAAGAACCCCACCGCCGAAACCGTCACCGAAACCGCATCGGGAAGGCGTAGCAGTTTCCTATGACGTAAATATGCCAATTACGACGACGACGGCAGATGGTCAGTTAACAGACTCGGTCAATTCAGGAAGGCTTAAAAGAGACAGACACACACGAGTGACGAAAGAACCAGTAGGTGAGTAGCGATTGCTTCAAAACGTATCCAACGATTCAGATCTAAAGGGTTCAACAAAAGAAAGTATACCACTTTGTTTATGTCATTTTGAGTAACATTCAATTCTGACAATGTGACTTTTGAAAAGTGACCAATTTTCTTTAAATGGTGTTAATAATTGTTTATCTTTGGTGTTAGGGGGAAAATTTGGTATCAAATTATGCCTAAAAGATTCATCTAAATGCCTATCTAGCCTGTTTGGTAAAAAAAAATTGAATGTTTCTCAAAATGACATAAACAAAGTGGTATACTTTCTTTTGTTGAACCCTTTATATTGTCTTCGTTCACATGATTGATATTGGAGTATTCAACTAGTATTATCAGACTTGTTGTTGTTGGTTTGATATTAGACCCGTTGTATGGAATTGTTTACTTGCAACATATTCATGAGTAATTTCTGATCGTAAAGCATGTGACAATATGGTATTAGAGCCCTAAAATTGTCTTTCAGTCCTCCCACCTCTTTGAATCCATCATTGAATTGCCAGAGTAGAGAGCTGTAGAGATGTGGTTAATTTTTCAAGCCAAACTTAATCCGTTCCATTGTTGGAGACAGCGTTTGCATAATTTGCAAAATCACACTGTACTATTTGTTGGCTTGTCCCAGTAGTAGATTCTATGACTTTGAAAGATTCAAATAATTTTGATCACATATTAATCTTAAGAAATGGTTGTTTGATAGACCAAATTATTTTGATACTAAAAAAACGTGCAATCTGTATGCAATTTGTACGAAATTCCAAAGATATGTGTCTCAACAGTTGCGTGCAGTTAAATTCGATTAAGCTTTGTGAAGTACTTATTGCAAGAACTATTAAAAGGAGACAGAGGGAAAGAATTTGTTTTACATTTTTAGCTGTAACATTATTAGCAATATACATGAATTGTATAAATGTCCTTTTTTATGTGCCTACGCAATGCGTGAGTCTAAGAAACATTACATGCCATTAAACATGTTGAACAAAGAATGGCATGACACATATAGGCCTAATGCACAATGCTGTGGACGCCTTTAAATAATCATGATATCGGCAACGCAAGTGCACTAGCTTCAAAATTCTGCATAAAGATGTTTCATCGTGTTTTGTGTAGTCCTGATTTCAGGACTGTCGATTTGATTTTAATACACTGACTATCACCGCGACACTGACTATCACCGCGGCTGAATTCCACTTGCACTTCTCCACTGACCAAGTACTAGTATATCCACTGACCATGTACCCCCTCTATCGCTCACATCATAGATCCTGCTCAAATCCACTAACCGCTCAAATTTACTGACCAATGGACACTGGATTGGCACAGTCAGAGATGGGGGTGTATGCTAGCTTCATTGGGGTAATCCGAGGATCTAAATTTAGATCTAGGCTCGTTCGCTCCGCTCACTCGATGGACACTGGATTGGCACAGTCAGAGATGGGGGTGTATGCTAGCTTCATTGGGGTAATCCGAGGATCTAAATTTAGATCTAGTTTTGTGCTGTCATTCGTTCTAGGTTTCGCAGTAGTAAAAATATGATACGTGGTATTCCGCAACGTGATGTGTATATTTATGTCTTTACGAATCGCCTTTGGGCATTAGTAAACGTAATGTTAAGGTCCACCCCGTGAACAATAAATAACATTTCATGCCTTGAATCATGTTGGACATATTCATTTAAACAATCATTATGCATGCTAATTGCCTATTGCGTAATTACCAAACAGGTTTAAAGGGAGGTAACTCATCATTCCCTCTGCCGCCGTCAAACCCATCTAAGCCTTACCCACCTCAGCCTAGTCCACGGATTGGTCGAGCCACACGAGGAACATCGGAAGAATATAATGATTCTGAAGAGTATAATCGGGAATTAGGATCAGCCGATGTAACCAGTACCCAAAATGCCCAGGGCGATGTAACGTCTGTTTCCGCGGTACCACCAATTCCGCCTGTTCACCAGTTAAAACCCCGGACAAATCTTCAACCGCCTCAAGGTTAGTGTAATAATCGTAAATAGTGACTTTCAGTACTAGGCCTATTACATCCGCGTTGTTCGCATTGTATACAATCATGTAGAGCGTTTGATTTCTGTTTGGGTGCCCCCAAATACCTGGGAATTCAACAAGACAGGTGCTATGTTTACGATCTTGGCAACAGATTTAATTTGGTGCAAGAATCCCCGGCAAGAATCATGATTATCGAGCGATGCGCCGGTTCTGGTGCTATCGACATTTGAAATTCTCCAGAAGTAGTCGAAAACCTGCCACGAAATGTTGGTCAATGTTGAACCTCATTATTTTAATAACCATTTTCTTAAAATGACTAAAAAAACCACTCCTCACCACACTCCTCACGTGTTTATCAGCTAATGGTATATCTGAAGTATATTTTATTCCATATTATTTTATACATCAAGTTCCTGAAAAATGCACATGTTCACAAAGATTCAATCCGCAGTGTGGAAATCCTAGTCTAGCTAAAATATGCAAATTAGGTACCTTACGCCATTTTTTTACATGATTATATTCCTAAATACATTCATAAAATGTGTCACCATGACAAAAGTCCAATACCCTACATTATTTTTGAATTGTAACGATGGTAACCATTGATTTGCATAAATATCTAAATGCTTGTGTGATGCACTAATTATTTTAAAATTCCAATTATACCAATATTCCTTGGAATGTGAAGATCGAATAGGTCTATCGAACTATTTTATAATGTGCCCAAAAATAAGATATTTGGCCCAGAAATTTTGAGCAAATACGTGGATTCATTCAAACAGTACTATCTTATCTAGAGTGATGAAGCTGAAGGTAAGGACATGCCCATACGCGGAATGCTCACAAAAAAGCCGTTCTAAAGGCCCTGTCACACATAAGGCGATCAGGCTTTGCTGAAAAAGTATCAAAGCGCCAATCTGACAGGCGCAGATACATACAGGGGGCCGACGCCCCCCTCTACCAATTTAAAAAAGCGGGAAAAAAAGGAAAATCGGGAAAGAGAGAGGAAGAAGAAGGAACAAACGAGAAAAAAACCCAGTTGGGGTGAGAGGGGAAGGGGGTACGAAAAGGCGGGCGGGGGAGGCATGCGAGGGACAATACTACGCTAGTCCGTACTGGTATATATAGCGCGTGGTTTCCCAATCTATGTCCGTCCGGCCACGCTGGGGCCACGCTCAGGTGGACTATGCAGCAAAAAGTGTTTGCAAACTTGTCTCCTTAGCTCAGTTATAGGCGGTGGACTGCCCGGGGTTGGTCCTCTGCGCCGGTGGTGCCGCCGCCGCCCAAATCTGACCCGTTTTTCTCCCCTGATATTTGTCCTCTACAAAAACACGCAACCGGGGTTTAGGGTTACGTGAAGTAGAATTGTAATATACACATTGACATCTGAAAGGTAATTTATTCATTAATACAGGTAAAGGAAGTAAAAACTCAACCACTCCTATGCAGCCACCAAACCCACCCAAGCCTTACCCACCTCAGCCTGGTCCACGGATTGGTCCTGGTGTTACACGAGGAACATCGAACAAATGTAATGACTCTGATGAAGAGTATAATCGGGAATTGGGAGCAGCCGATGTAACCATTACCCAACATGCCCAAGGCGATGTAACGTCCGTTTCCGCGGTACCACCAGTTCCTTCTGTTCACGTTCACCAGTTTAAACCCCGGACAAATCTTCAACCGTCACAAGGTGAGTGTCATAATCATAAGATCACTTCGAGTTCTCCAACGTCACGTAGATAGAAGCACTGCCTACTTCATTGAAACCGGTAGTTTCCGGGGTATATTACCATGATAACCATACTCGACTACTACTACCACCATGACTTCGCAGATCTTTCTCACCGTTCCAAAAAAGAAGAATATTATCATCTACAGAATGATAGATCTAAATTGAAATCTGGTTTAAGGTAGGCCCTTTTTCATTCATTATTTAATTTATTCGTTCATTCATTTCTTTATTATTTGATATGTTATTGTTTTTCGTTCATTCATTCAGAAAGCAACTACTACTTAACTCCGATACAGAAATTAAGCCCAAGGATTTCCGGTGAGTAGGCCTGTATTAAAATTCACCTGAGGTAATGTTGCTTAGAATAGACTCAGAATAATATGATGGCGATCGGATAGTTAGAGACACTAAGGGCCGTATTCTCGTACTAAACGCGGTTTTATTTTAAAACGTGTTTATGCCTTGGTTTGACCAAAACCCGCTTTTCAAATCAGCGAAATCGTCGTACAGGTTTTAAATTTATTGTGGCCCAAATGTGTTACTAAATATCGACCGATATCCTCAAATGCACGTGTATTTTTTAGAACTTTATCATGGTAAAGGGTGCGTATTGAATTACGAATTGAGAATCAATTATTTATCAAAAATCAATTATTCAAGACAAAACAGCAAATTTCAGATGAAAACGCAAAAAGAGCAATGGCAAGAGGAGCAACAGGCTCTGCTCCACAGGTGTATCAGCAATTAAGCCGCGGTGCTCATGAGAAAATAGGATGTTATGATGAACCGAGTAGCCGAGCAGTTCTCATTAAATTACAATACAATTTCGAAATTTATTTTCTTAATTTTTGTAGAAAATATATTACCATAAACAACACTGGGTTAAATTTAAATACAGCAGATATTTGTGTCGTCTAAAAGAATGTATACCCACAAATTTATATACATTTTGACAGCAAATTGACAATATCTTTCCCTTACTTCGTCCCCCTTATAGTAATGCTGGCTAGTTCAGGATCCGATGCTGATGATTATGAAGAAATCTTGAGTGACGATGGATCTGATTATGAGCCCATAAGTGATCAGTCGGTAAATATCTCAATTTTGATTGGAATGTGCGATAGTAGTCAACATTTTTGTTAAAATAATGTTAAAGATAAGATTTTTTATCAAATCTTATGTCCATTTCAAGAACCTCAAATTGTTATGAGAGTGTCAAGTTCATGATGGAGAATTGACGAATAACCTGCCAGTCTCACTGATTGCTGGTCCAATTTCGGGCCCAATTTTCAACTTAATGTTTTCTATTTGACATGAAAGGTCATCCTTAAAATTGCCGCATTCCAAAGTTTGACTTGCATATCTCTAATGGATCTTACTTTAGAAGCGCAACAGGCCCTACAATAAGTGAGCTGCCAGCATATATATATATATATGTGCAGCTGAGATTGGATAATGTGTGGTTGAAATCAAACAAATGTGCAGTTCAAATGTTGGCACACAAAACTCACAATATTTAATAATCAAAACTGAAATGTTCATAAACGCATTAACTTAAATGATGATTTAGAAATATCATTATAGTTTTTACTGTTTCACTCATTAAGTTCATTGCCTACTATGCCGGTTGTGGGTTTTCATTGTGCTAGAAGCCATATTATTGGTTACTGACCATATTTGTTGGTGTTGACATTTAGCTATTGGCAGAAAATTTCAATATGATTTCTCCAGATACATGTAATAATGTGTACAATGATCAGCAAAACGCAAGAGCTACATATTTTATAATATTTGGGTTTATACTGCAAAACAAGTTTTAAAAAGAAAAAATTCTAGAATAATCAGAAGCATATAACTTTTCTGTATTATTTTGGTAATAAATACTCATTTTGAGTTATCAATGAATATCTTCATATTCATGTAGAAAATAAGTACTAGACTATATAATGTCATAAGTTGTGGTACACAATGACACATCTATGTAGAACTTACTCACAAATTGAACCATAACTCAAATCAATATGCGTGTCATTTTTAATCAATTACCTTCTGAAGATTGCCAATTATGTTAATAAACTAAAGAAAAAGGAGCAAAACTATGACCAGATATGGTACAACATTGTTGTATGAACTACTTTTTTAAACTATTTTCTTCGCAAGTCCAGAAGTATACATAACCTTGGATGACGCATATTTTACCTCAACTATTTAGTAACCCACTTATAACACCCCATATCTGTAGCAATGTTAACTCATAACTTAAGATCCTACTAAATAATTTCATTTATACTGATCGAAAATATAACTTTTGAGGATTAAACAATTAAAAGAAAATGCTTGTTTAATTGTAAAAAACCAGAAGATCGGAGACACAGTAAATGTGAATGAAAAATAGCTAAAAATACTGCTAAAAATGTGTTTTAGCGGACTAAATTCAAAACAATACCCATCGGCTACTAGACCAGCAGCCCGGACCACATTGATCAATCGATCTAATAACCAGATGACCAGATGCCCTGAAATATGGCCCCCCTATACCGACTATCTTAGAATTGACTTATAGACTATGATATTGAAAATATTTCTTGAAAATAATTTTTAATAATTAATTACATCCAACATGTACAGAGTTTGGAAAGGTGATTGAGTTTGATAATCTGTCGTTTAGTTATCTCTTGGGACCTTTTGTAAATTGTAGAGAAACATGATATAAAATATAGCTGATTCGATTGGTTTTTGGCTAACTTTCAGCCCAATACGCACTATATATTATGAGATCAAGCTGGTCTGAGTTGCTGGTCTATAATACCTCGCCCCTTGTCCAACAACTTGGACTAGTTTTATTGAAAAAATAATTAAACAAAAAAAGAGTTATCCTTCTTTCTTTTTGTAATAACATTATTGATTTAAATGACACCTCAAGAAAAGTGCTAGTTTAGTAAATATAAAAAAGGCCTGAGACTCAGTAATTTGAATGAAAAATACATGTTGCTAAAAATACTGCTAATGTGAAAATTGTGTTTTTAGCATTGCAACACCCCCCCCCCCCTTCACCCTTGCCCTTCTGATATCAAAATATGTTGATGTGAAAAAGAAATCAGAAAAAAATGTGATCAGAACATACTCCTTTAACTCTAATGTGTTAACTAGTTCACCCTGGTTAAACTAGCAAAAGTGAATCTATGCCTCCAATGGCTAGTGCAGGTCCTAAAACTTTGTAAATTCAAATTAACCGTCCGATGTTTGAGATTAATTTTAGCATACATAGTGCATTTGGAAGTCGCATTATCATAGCTCTCTATAAACATTGACCACGTGAATACATTACACGCATAATATAATCAATTCTTAAACTAAGAAATGTGTTTGCAAATTCTTTCAGGAGTCACCAATTCAGGCAACTTTTCCAACATCTTCCAATCAGACTAAATCAAAATTCGACAGGCTTGTAAAGAAAGTCAACGTTAAATTTAGAAAAGCCACCGGGAAAGACAAGATACACGACGCTGATTTTGCCGACGATGAACTTACTGAAGATCCTTATTCCGAATTTCATATTGGGAAAAAATCACTGAAGTTCAAGAAACCCTACAAGCGAGAACGTAATGATCCTCTTCCAATGCCACTGGAGTTGGGACCTTCCTCCTCCTCCTCCGACCAACCAATATCTCAAGGACATGAAGTATCTCGTCTACCACCATATCAGACATCATCTCATGCCGACAGTTATGACGACTCTGATTTATCAGACTATGAGCAGCCTGATAACCCACATTCGTCAGGATCGGCGTCTATTTTCTCTCCGTCTCCAAATCCACCAGAAATATTGCCCGCGCCCCGACGACCACCTCCTAGGCCGCCTTTTGCTAATAGCAATATAGCAGCAGCACCACAAGAACAGTTGGACCTGCATCAAAGTATACCAACAAATGTTGGGAGGGTAGCGCCAATGCCATCACAGCGGAATGTTACTAAGAATCCTAATTCGGTAAGACATAGTTCAGGAGTAAGTGCCACCTCCCCTTATGTCTTGATTCAGTGCCGTGGCCAAAAAGGGGGAGGGCGGCCCCGCCTTTGCTATCATTCGGGAAATCGAACCCAATAGGGGGTAATTCGGGGGAATCGCTATACGCGCGCATATATCCACTAATATAAGTTTAAAAGCCCATTTAATGTACTTATACAGAAAATTAAGCACGCTACGAGCGCATGTTTTGTGGAACAGATAAGCGGGCAAAATGGTGTTAAGTCTTGGGTAAATGGAGAATCTGCCCATATCAGAGAACTTCTGTACAAGCCACTGACTAGATTCACCGAACAAAATCTTGTCGGGAATAATAACTGTATCCAATATTTTCAAAAAGAAGACACTGATGTAGGCCACTTTGTTAACAGTTCATGCAATGAATTGTGGACGTCATGCACCGATTCAATAGAATGTACGAGGGTCATTCAATAAGTTCTACTTCCTCACTCATATCATCGCTAATATGAATGTCAGCCTCATGATATTTGTCAACAATTTTAGCTCTGAATCATAGCTACACATTTATGGTAAATCAGAATTGATACCTGTTTCACTTTTGTTACGATGCGGTCAAAGCCAGAGAGAGATTTTGGACAACGGAAACGGAAAATTACCTTAAAAAATGAATACATGTTTTTCGGGGTTTTTTTCCCCGTAGTATATGAGGGGAGGGATAAAATTAATGGTTGTCCTGATCTGGTTCTGGCTAATCAAAGGGCATATTTTTTTCTTAAAAAATCAGTCACCTTTATTATATATAGTCTATGTAAGAGATATCTAACATTTAGAACGGTTATAATTGACTAATAGCTACGTTTTATCTCTTAACATAGGCCGAATTGATAGTACTTCGGTGATATTTCGCTGTTTTTCATCCGTTTCCGTCACACTAAATGGAGGTTTGGCTTTCACTGCATCTACAAAAAAGTACAACCATTACTCAGATCAATTACCTAGGAATTTATAGCTGAGATTCCAAGCTACAATTGTATAATACTTCATATGGCTCGCTTATCATGCTTATATAATAACAAAGTTATGAGGTAGGAGGTAGAACTTATTGAATGACCCTCGTAGAATAGGCCGGGAGCGATTCCTTTTGTATACAGTCCGTTTCATGTATACTGATGTTTTAATTTGATCCTCCCTTCCAAGTAGATATTGGAATGGATTTTGTGGACAAATGGAAGTATGGAATAATAATTTGGATTGCTTTAACAACCAACAGCTGACCATGGAAATCCCTGGCAAACAAGCCTGACCGTATGTGGAGTAGCTTCTTTCTGGTCGGACTCTTCTCATGATTTTCTTTTGTGAAGAATTACAGATCCATTTCAATCATTAATGCCACCCCACCTAAAATAATTTAAATACACACTTAATATTTTGCAGGAATTTCCAGAGAATGTGAAAAACCTCAGCGTAAGTGAAGTAGCCGATACATTGCGAAAACTGAAAATACCAGACGTCGTGGTGAATAATTTTCAAGAAGCACAGATCGACGGTGATATATTTGTTTGTTTAACGAGTGAAATACTGGATCAACTTGCTGTCGAACCATTGCATCAACTCAAAATAATCAAGTTTAAAAATGGATGGCGGCCTAAAGACGACTAATTGATGTAAACTACGCACGTGTTTGGTTCTATTAATGCACTGAAAATTCTAAAACAAATTTGCATATTTTTAATTTTTTGAGTCTAAGGGCAGACAAATAATTGAATAGATTTCAATGTTACAGCCCCTCTACAATTAATACATTACACATAATTGTTAAATAGATTTTATTTTCCATATCCGGCCTATAATTGGTGGGGCAAATCTCGTATGACAACGCGTTACATACACAGATAGCAAGCCATTGGTACACCATTGGGCCATTAGTGGCACAGAGAGTGGCCCAACGTTGAATTCCATACAGTGGGAGTCAAAATATTCAAGTCCCGTTTTCCAAAAAATCAGGCAAAATACTTCTTGTCAAGAATTGGTCAATTTCTTCATTGTTTTTAAGAATAGAGATAATTCTTCATTGGTGATGTTTTTATAACAATACCTTATTCCACGCAAGAATGACAACATATATACGAAAAGCGCGAAATCCAAAGTGTTCCAAGATGGATGGATGTTTCCACTACTGCATGGAGTATTTATTAGTTATTCACACAGTACAGCAAACTGTATAACTGTTGACACAATGTATAAGTAAAAGAAAACTTGATAGCTAGATCAAATTAACATTTATTTGATGAATCTCTGATAAATGAAACGATATTGCATGCACAACATTGAGATATAATATGATATAACTCAGTTGTGCACAAACAACAGCATTCACAACTGTTTATAGAGATGAATAAATTCCGTTGTTTTGCTTTCTTTCAGTACTGTATTAATTTGTATGTTCTTGTGTTATGTAACTACCATGCCTGGGGTCAGCATAGGCCCTAGATGTTCTTGGGTTTGTGTGTTTGCTTCTTTATACTATTATAATAAAGATGATGAAATAAATAATAACACTTGTCTGTGTCTAACAATTATCCTGTATGCAACGTTTTGACTGAGTCCTCTGAACATTTGGAAACCGTAAACAGAAGCTATTTTGGATTTGCAGAATACTGCTTGTCTTTATGTAGCTAGATAAAATTAATGTTCTTTGCTAAATGGTTTATATACGAGGGGGTATCAAAAAGTTCTTGACATAACCATGAAGTAAAGGAGCCAGAAACCTTTTTTTATATGTGACCCTTCAGACATCTTTAAAAAGTCACTGTGCAAAGTCACACATTTCTCCCACTTTTTATTATCTGTCCACAGACCGCCATTGTAGAGATCTTCAGATTGACCGCCATTGATAGATCCTCAGATTGCCTCAGATAGCGTTATTACCAAAACAGCAATACATGGTTTAAAGTGTTGAGAGAAAGGGGTCAAAGGTCATGCAGGGTCATTAGAGGTCAATCTGTTTACACCCCATGTTACCCATAAGATTATTGTCACCAAGCTGGTTTTTAATGTCTTTTTCGCATACGTACAGAGCGTAACTTGGTATCCCTCCTTCCCTCGAGTTACGTAATAAATGGAGTTACGAAATAAATGTAAGCAATAAATGGGGGAAATGTCATGGCTTTTTGTATGTATCTGGAAATGACGAAAATTATGGACGATTTCAGCATAATTTTGCGTCATGTGTCTGCGTTGGAAATAACAAAAGTGTTCACAGTAAAGTGACCACTGGCAAGAACCATAACTTGCATATTGAAGGCAACCCGTCTTGTGTCTGTTTACTTGCATTGTAATTGAAATGATTAATGGAATAAGGTTAAGCTATAGTCTATTTGGCCATCACGAGACAGTGTTGAACTGCGTATCTATATACTAATTTTCGGTCCTTCGCTTTATTAGATAGTTCAATAATAATTTTACACTCGCGTCCCTCTTCAACTAAAAAAGCGTGGTAATTGCGCCTCTAATACACGAGCTAATTAGATAGTTCAATGTCCGTTTTTCCCCGTTTTCAGACATGCGCAGAAAGGATCACATGTGAAAATCCGAAATGTTGAATTTCTTTTACTCGGGTAGCTACTGTTCGGACACAAATTGTGGTTTTCGGGATGAGTGATGACATGTGGTCTTCACCCAAAATATATTCTTCAGGGATATAGCTACATTTCTGTATATGCGGCTGTTTGTTATTCTTAAAGAACGCATAGTAACAAGCATTTATACGGGACTATACGTCCAACAAATAGAAATATTTTACGACATTTTCTAAAAGTAAACAAAAACTCTTACGCAGATCTTAAAGTGACACTTTCACATTAATACCATAGGTGAACGCAGAGTTTGCTAACGATAAAGAAACTGGCGGTACCATACCAACCGTTCCTGTTGTTGCTGTGCGACCGCGTTTAACATGGCGCACGCGATTCGGCGCACACGTAATGACGCAGACAAAGTGTGTACGCGTTTGTGGCGCAAACTGTACATTGTAAACGGGGCATGCAGTGAAAGCAGGCAGTCCGTACGGTTGCTCTGCGGTGCATACCGTACAGTACAATAAAATGTACCGAGAGCAAGACACAAACAAAACATTAATCATAAAGCCAAGACCTTTATTTTAATAAAGAAACTGGGAGGAAGGAGCAAACCGTATCCAGGATAACATGTATTAAAGTGACTGAAGTGGCTGAAGGAAAATACATTTGATGGAGTCACTCATGCAGTTGTAACCCCGTGGCTGGTCATGAAACTATGGGCTGGTGGATCAGGGTCGACTCCCACCCCCACACACACACCTCCCCCCACACACATCCATTTCATTTTCTTTTCTTTGTGCGACTTATTATACAGCGGTGCGGCTTACTGTATACAATGAGGTCTGATCTTAATTTGAGGGGCTGCGGCTTATTCGCCGTGCGGCTTATAGCACGTAAATTACGGGATTGTCACATCATACCCTAAGGTCCGCACTTCCCTTACTTGATAATATGGATATAGTAAGGCGGTCTTACTAAGGCCACATGGGTATCTGGATAAACGGAACGTGTGGTATTGCCCCATCATACCCTAAAGCCACCTCCTCCTCCCCGCACTTCCCTTACTTGATAATCTGGATATAAGGGCACATGGGCATCTGGATAAACGGAACGTGTAGTATATTATCATGATTATTATAGTCTAGGTTAGTAAGGGCACCAGTGGTATCTAGATTACGGGGTTCACTATAAAACGCAGATAGTCTCAAATTACCTGGATATATGCGCAGGTGTTTCCACCTGTGATAACTGGATGTTAAGGGTGTATTAGGTAGTATCTTGGGAGGCCTTATTTAGAACACAACAAACATGACAAAGGGACTACATGTACATACGTTTAGGCCCTACATGCCTATTGGAGGAATAATGTATTTAAGTAAATAGGCCAAACAAAACCCGGATGGCACACATAGGGCCGTATTCTCGTACTAAACACGGTTTTAGCTTGAAACCGTGTTTAACTAAACGCATGTCTAACTTAAACGTGAGTTTATCCTTTAGACGACGTGTTTAACAAAACACGATTATAAACTCTGCAAATCTCGTTCCCAGAGTGGTCCTGCGTTGATTGTATTACAGGTATTTAATTCATTGAGGCCCTAATGGAGTACAATCAATATCGACCGAATGCCTTAAATACACGGTACTTTTAAAGACTACGCGATCCGCACGTCAGCTTGCACCGGGCACGGATGAGTTTAGTTAAACACGCATTAAACTACCCCCCATACCCATGTTTAAAGTTAGACACATTTCGGCGAGTTAGAAGCGTGTTTAAGTAAAACAAATGTACGAGAATTGCGTTTAGTTAAACGCCGTGTCTAAAGTCAAAGTTAGACGCGTGTTTAGCTTAAAATCGTGTTTAACTACGTACGAGAATACGGCCCAATGTGTTTAAGTACAAGCGTGAAGTGGTACAAGTGATCTTGATGATATAGACTCCGCCGACCATAAAACTAAACGACCGACTATAAAACTATAGAACCTATATATATATAACGCTCAGAATGTAGGCCTATTACCTGGATACAGTATGTGCATGGGCAACCTATTACCTGGATTCAGTATGTGCATGGACAGTGGTGGCACCAGCATCAACATTTTAAAGGAGGAAAACGGGGTGGCGGGGCAATAAAAGAATCGGGAGACATTTTAAAGCTAATTTTAAGTTACTTTCAGTTTTGACATTAAAATACAACTTTTGTATTATTTGGGATACAAAATGGGTAGGGACATGAGCTGACAGGGGGTAACTGGGGAGGGGATATTAAGGCAATCCAGATACTCTGAATATTTTAAGTATTCCTACACCGGCTGAATAACCATTCCACGTAGGCCCTAATAGCCGCATACACAGTTATCACGGGTGCCCTTAATATTCGATTCAAGATAAACCACATACCGGTAGTCTATGGAGGTCCTATATTATTGGATCGCTAATAATACACAATCTTTATTATTAAAGTACATGGGGTGGTACCTGAATAATCAAGGGCACCATGTGTTATACATGCATGGCATACAAGGATTTATTATGGGCACATGGTATATATGGATTATTAAGGGCACTGTAGTACCAATGTAAACCAATGTCAGTATTAAGGGCACTTAGGATATATGGAGTATCAACGACATACTCTTGCTGTTTTACAATACCCTCATCTTTATACATTTTGATGTGACTAACCACCCGCTATTATAGCTTCGGCACCTATACCTGCGCTTTCCATTATAAACTGGATATAATACGGGCACATTGGTATGGATATAATACCGGCAAATGCGGTACCTGGGTTATTAAGGCCATCTGTGAGGGGTAGGGCCTAGGCATAATGGGCAACCGGTGTATTAAGAACACATTGGGCCTAGGCGCATGGTGTATAATATCTGCGGTTTACAAGCGAAGAACAAGGTATCCACGCCACGGAAGTATTTGTGTTAAGAGATGTGTTATAATTGTATATAATTGTTTCCATCGGGTGCTTGTGTTTGTCATGAAAATTGTGCTTTTTGGTGCAATGTTTGGATGTGCCCCTCGCCCAAAATATGTTTGTAATGTCATGATATTGATAGTGCTTATTTTTGGAAAAGCGGTAAACAAACTTCGAAATTGTTGGCCATAAAATGGCATCATTTTTTCCGGATCGCAGGCCGACTCCACGTGATTCTTGATTTACACTCACCTATGACCTAACGAGTGACGACACGCTTTTAATATTACGGAGGACAATTCACGTCAGAATTTTACAGTAAACTATAGGTTAACACTTGGCATATGCGTCAATTAATTTTATAAGGGGACGATGCTGATTAATGTGGATATTTACCTCGCTAGTTGCTATTCTGCTATTCTGATGTTACTCGCCAGTTATGCTCCAAGAATTACATCGTTAGTAAGTTATGCTACAGTTAGAGCATAACTTCTAGGGAGGTAGCTTACCTCCCTATTAAGTTACCCGTCATTGGTGCACTCAGCCGTTTATATTTTTGAAAATCCATTCATGCAGTTTGGTGATTTTTTTTAGTCAAAATTTAGATCAACTCCTTTTGCCCATTCAAACACTAATCGCACCGACTTTGGGTCATATTTTGATCAAAATGTACTAATTGTCCAAGGATATTAAATAATGACTAAATAAATCAATTTATTATTGTTTTTATTAATTAAATGATAAAGCCAAGTTTCAACATGATTGTGAGTGGAAGGGTAGAACTAAAAGAATGAAGAAAAAAAGCATATCGTGCCGTACGTGGACTGGGGATCGAACCGGGGTTCTGCGGTTAACAAGCGAATGACAAGGTATCCACGCCACGGAAGTATTTGTGTTAAGAGATGTGTTATATATATAGTCCAGGCTAGGAACAATGGTAATTTGCATGAACCTTGTTTTATGATATATACGGTGGTTTTTTTGCTTTTTCTAGTCAATATTTAGGTGCTGAACCAGAATCCAGTGGTGCCAATTGTAAAACCTTGAGCGTTTTCAGGAATTGCAAAAATGAAAAATGGCTTCCATTATACCATAAAATAGGTGTTTTATCCATATGATTGATTGTTTTGAACACTGTTACTTGTGAATTGTAATGGTTTCACTGTCGTTATATATAAGATGGCAACAAGTGTGAGTATATCACATACATGAAATATTCACGGAACATTATAATTAGTCTTACTCTTTTAATAGTTCGGTGCAATACAGTTATAACAGACTTTGCATCAATCTAATGAAATCAGCGCGAAAACGAAGTCACGTAATTGTACACGGAGTCCTAATGAACAATTTTATTTTGCGTTGTTTAAAATGCTAATCGATTCATTGTTTTAATTTTGAAATAAGTATGGGGATCATCAACGCGTACGAAATGTGATGCTTGAATCACTCCATACTAAAAACATTTCAGAGAGTCAAAACAAACTCATATCCAAACAAACAATGAAGTCATTAATAACAGGTATGTCCACCTCCAGCTTGCAGGCAAGCTGTGCATCTCCTTCTCATGTTTCCAATCAAGTTCCTGATGGTAGCCTGGGGAACATTGGTCCATTATTCCTGTAGTGCTGCAATAAGTGTTTGTCTATTGACAGGTGGATTGTCTCTTCTTGATACACGTCTATGGCAGGCCCAATGTCCAGTAACTCGAAAAAACTTGGTTTATCAATTGAAAAACCAAGTTTTTCAACGCCTAATGTCCAATAATTCGAAAAACTTGGTTTATCATTTTGAAAAACTTGGTTTTTCAACGCGGAATGTAAAATAATTTGAAAAAATTGGTTTATCAATTGAAAAACTAAGTTTTTCGACGCCTAATGTCCAATAATTCGAAAAACTTGGTTTATCAATTGAAAATCCAAGTTTGTCTATGCTCCAAGAATTACATCGCTAGTAAGTTATGCTACAGTTAGAGCATAACTTCTAGGGAGGTAGCTTACCTCCCTATTAAGTTACCCGTTATTGGTGCACTCAGCCGTTTATATTTTTGAAAATCCATTCATGCAGTTTGGTGATTTTTTTAGTCAAAATTTAGATCAACTCCTTTTGCCCATTCAAACACTAATCGCACCGACTTTGGGTCATATTTTGATCAAAATGTACTAATTGTCCAAGGATATTAAATAATGACTAAATAAATCAATTTATTATTGTTTTTATTAATTAAATGATAAAGCCAAGTTTCAACATGATTGTGAGTGGAAGGGTAGAACTAAAAGAATGAAGAAAAAAAGCATATCGTGCCGTGCGTGGACTGGGGATCGAACCGGGGTTCTGTGGTTAACAAGCGAATAACAAGGTATCCACGCCACGGAAGTATTTGTGTTAAGAGATGTGTTATATATATAGTCCAGGCTAGGAACAATGGTAATTTGCATGAACCTTGTTTTATGATATATACGGTGTTTTTTTTGCTTTTTCTAGTCAATATTTAGGTGCTGAACCAGAATCCAGTGGTGCCAATTGTAAAACCTTGAGCGTTTTCAGGAATTGCAAAAATGAAAAATGGCTTCCATTATACCATAAAATAGGTGTTTTATCCATATGATTGATTGTTTTGAACACTGTTACTTGTGAATTGTAATGGTTTCACTGTCGTTATATATAAGATGGCAACAAGTGTGAGTATATCACATACATGAAATATTCACGGAACATTATAATTAGTCTTACTCTTTTAATAGTTCGGTGCAATACAGTTATAACAGACTTTGCATCAATCTAATGAAATCAGCGCGAAAACGAAGTCACGTAATTGTACACGGAGTCCTAATGAACAATTTTATTTTGCGTTGTTTAAAATGCTAATCGATTCATTGTTTTAATTTTGAAATAAGTATGGGGATCATCAACGCGTACGAAATGTGATGCTTGAATCACTCCATACTAAAAACATTTCAGAGAGTCAAAACAAACTCATATCCAAACAAACAATGAAGTCATTAATAACAGGTATGTCCACCTCCAGCTTGCAGGCAAGCTGTGCATCTCCTTCTCATGTTTCCAATCAAGTTCCTGATGGTAGCCTGGGGAACATTGGTCCATTATTCCTGTAGTGCTGCAATAAGTGTTTGTCTATTGACAGGTGGATTGTCTCTTCTTGATACACGTCTATGGCAGGCCCAATGTCCAGTAACTCGAAAAAAAACTTGGTTTATCAATTGAAAAACCAAGTTTTTCAACGCCTAATGTCCAATAATTCGAAAAACTTGGTTTATCATTTTGAAAAACTTGGTTTTTCAACGCGGAGTGTAAAATAATTTGAAAACATTGGTTTATCAATTGAAAAACTAAGTTTTTCGACGCCTAATGTCCAATAATTCGAAAAACTTGGTCTATCAATTGAAAATCCAAGTTTGTCGACGCCTTATGTCCAATAATTCGAAAAACTTGGTTTTTCAATTGATAAACCAAGCTCGAAAAACTTGGGGACGATGCTGATTAATGTGGATATTTACCTCGCTAGTTGCTATTCTGCTATTCTGATGTTACTCGCCAGTTATGCTCCAAGAATTACATCGTTAGTAAGTTATGCTACAGTTAGAGCATAACTTCTAGACCTCCCTATTAAGTTACCCGTTATTGGTGCACTCAGCCGTTTATATTTTTGAAAATCCATTCATGCAGTTTGGTGATTTTTTTAGTCAAAATTTAGATCAACTCCTTTTGCCCATTCAAACACTAATCGCACCGACTTTGGGTCATATTTTGATCAAAATGTACTAATTGTCCAAGGATATTAAATAATGACTAAATAAATCAATTTATTATTGTTTTTATTAATTAAATGATAAAGCCAAGTTTCAACATGATTGTGAGTGGAAGGGTAGAACTAAAAGAATGAAGAAAAAAAGCATATCGTGCCGTACGTGGACTGGGGATCGAACCGGGGTTCTGCGGTTAACAAGCGAATGACAAGGTATCCACGCCACGGAAGTATTTGTGTTAAGAGATGTGTTATATATATAGTCCAGGCTAGGAACAATGGTAATTTGCATGAACCTTGTTTTATGATATATACGGTGTTTTTTTTGCTTTTTCTAGTCAATATTTAGGTGCTGAACCAGAATCCAGTGGTGCCAATTGTAAAACCTTCAGCGTTTTCAGGAATTGCAAAAATGAAAAATGGCTTCCATTATACCATAAAATAGGTGTTTTATCCATATGATTGATTGTTTTGAACACTGTTACTTGTGAATTGTAATGGTTTCACTGTCGTTATATATAAGATGGCAACAAGTGTGAGTATATCACATACATGAAATATTCACGGAACATTATAATTAGTCTTACTCTTTTAATAGTTCGGTGCAATACAGTTATAACAGACTTTGCATCAATCTAATGAAATCAGCGCGAAAACGAAGTCACGTAATTGTACACGGAGTCCTAATGAACAATTTTATTTTGCGTTGTTTAAAATGCTAATCGATTCATTGTTTTAATTTTGAAATAAGTATTGGGATCATCAACGCGTACGAAATGTGATGCTTGAATCACTCCATACTAAAAACATTTCAGAGAGTCAAAACAAACTCATATCCAAACAAACAATGAAGTCATTAATAACAGGTATGTCCACCTCCAGCTTGCAGGCAAGCTGTGCATCTCCTTCTCATGTTTCCAATCTAGTTCCTGATGGTAGCCTGGGGAACATTGGTCCATTATTCCTGTAGTGCTGCAATAAGTGTTTGTCTATTGACAGGTGGATTGTCTCTTCTTGATACACGTCTATGGCAGGCCCAATGTCCAGTAACTCAAAAAAAAACTTGGTTTATCAATTGAAAATCCAAGTTTTTCGACGCCTAATGTCCAATAATTCGAAAAACTTGGTTTATCAATTGAAAATCCAAGTTTTTCGACGCCTAATGTCCAATAATTCGAAAAACCAAGTTTTTCGACGCCTAATGTTCAATAATTCGAAAAACTTGGTTTATCAATTGAAAATCCAAGTTTTTCGACGCCTAATGTCCAATAATTCGAAAAACTTGGTTTATCATTTTGAAAAACAAAGTTTTTCAATCGAAAAACTTGGTTTTTCAACGCGGAATGTAAAATGATTCGGAAAAATTGGTTTATCAATTGAAAAACCAAGTTTTTCGACGCCTAATGTCCAATACTTCGAAAAACTTGGTTTATCAATTGATAAACCAAGCTCGAAAAACTTGGTTTTTCACTTGAAAAACTTGGATTTTCAATCGATAAACCAAGTTTTTCGGCGAAAAACTTGGTTTTTCGAGTTACTGGACATTGGGCCTGCCATACACGTCATCCAAGCTCATCCGCGTTTGGGGTTTGGTTCTGAAACATAGTAGGCCTACCTAGTGAAAAGCACGATCGTCCCAAGAGAAGCAAACTGTATTGAATCGTGCAATTTTCTTATTAAAACTATCGACAAGTATCTGAACATTGCAAACGTTCTAAAAACGGGGTCAAAATCAAACGAAAAACAGAAGTGGTAAGGAATCATGGATATAAGCTGAAAATCATGGTGGCTATGTTTAGGCGCTCGTAGCGCAAACGTTTGTCTAGATTGGTCAAATTCAACCCTTATCCAAGTTGTTCACGTGAAACAACAACTTCCAACATGGTCACGTGGGGTAAAAAACTGGTCTCGGAGTCACCCATAAGGTATCCCTTTTTGAAATTCCCACATCCAATAAGGCAATGTCTTCCACGGGGAGTATGATTTTCAAATGGAATAGCCCAATAGCCTGTAGGCGAGTTGTAAGCCTCCTCTAACACAATATCAAAACGAAGAAAGCAAGTCTAAAGAAGTCTACCTTTTGCTCTAATTTAACCATTTGAAATTAATGTCGAGTCCTTAAGGAAGTAATATAAAAAACACGAGGCTTATGTTTAATGGTTTAACACATAAAACCGCGCTGTAATTTACCAAGGGAATTTCCCTTACTAATATTTATGCAAACATTTATTTATATGCAGTAGAGCATACACTTCTATTCGTTCCATAGTTCATAGGCCATGGCAGATCTGTATTTTCATTAGGACAATACTTGTTTATCCGTATATACGGCCTTACTGATGATATCCAAACGTGATCAAGTTCTGCTTCGTGAATTCATTATTCAGCACAACATGGCGTCGGCGTTGACATCTGATGTAAGGGAAGGTTGGTCAGAGCATGAACGTTCTGTTTATCAACTTGCTACTTCGTTCAAACCACCTTTCTACGTCAAACTAATTGGTGGTTATTATACCGACAGGGATTCTGAATGTGTTTCTCAAGGTGATGAATATGTTGTTCTACAAAAGTTAAAATTAAAAAGCGTCGTGACGACGGTGGAAAGTAAACGCCAAGTGAAATACAAGGAAACAACTAGGCTTAGTATTCCATTGGATTACGGTGGGAAGTTTGTCGTCGTTAATAACACGTCTAGTGGACGCGCATGGGATCAGGGATTGACGCTGAAGGAGATATTGTCAGATAGATCGAACAGTCTACCCCTTGAAGTACGTCTGAAAGGAAGTAGAAAAGACCACGGACAGACATTTCTTAGCAAACTACAAGCTAGTGAATGTACGCTGACTCTATTAAACCAGACTACAGATGAGTATTTCATGGGAAAGTCACTAGATAGCGGCATGATATTCATATTTTCAACAGAGTCCTCTTTGAATTTCTATGTGAAGATGACTACATGGGATGCCGTGAAGAATTTTGAGCTGAAACTTAATAATCTGAACTACGACATCTTCGTGCATAACGTCGGCAGTCCATTAGTCGTAAATAGGAATATGGAAGAAGTGTGTGCATCTCGGAGTTCGGTTGTACCCGTACCATGTCGGTCAGCATATCCTGCTACAAAAACGGTAACAACACCGCCACCGATACCTCCCAAATCTGCACTAGTAAAGGGCCCCGCTAAGATCCATTCCGCGTTGCCATTTTCAAGCAAAGATCACCCAGAAAATCCTCCCATACGTAACACTGTAAATCCTCCAAGAACCTCACCGCCGAAACCCTCACCGAAACCACGTCAGAAAGGCGTAGCAAGGGGAACAGACGCAGTTTCTTATGAAGTAAATATGCCAATTACGACGAAGACGGCAGATGTAAATCCTCCAAGAACCCCACCGCCGAAACCGTCACCGAAACCACCTCGGGAAGGCGTAGCAGTTTCTTATGACGTAAATACGCCAATTACGACGGCCACGGCAGATGGTCAGTTAACAGACTCGGTCAATTCAGGAAGGCTTAAAAGAGACAGACACACACGAGTGACGAAGGAACCAGTAGGTGAGTAGCGATTGCTTCATAACGTATCCAACGATTCAGATCTATATTGTCGTCGTTCACATGATTTATATTGGTGTATTCAGCTAGTATTATCAGACTTGTTGTTGTAATCCTACTTGTTGGTTTAATATTAGACCCGTTGTTCTTACTATGTATGGAATTGTTTACTTGCAACATATTTTAATTTCTGATCGTAACGCATGTGACAATATGGTATTACTTAGTGCCTTAATATTGTTGATTTGTGTTCTCAAATTCTTTCAGTCCTCCCACCTCTTTGAATCCACCATTGAATTGCCAGAGTACAGAACTGTAGAGACGTGGTTTAATTTTTCAAGCCAAACTTAATCCGTTCCATTGTTGGAGACTGCGTTTGCAAAATGTGCAAAATCACAATGTACTATTTGTTGGCTTGTCTCAGTAGTTTCTATGACTTTGAAAAATTTAAGTCATTTTGATCACATATTAATGGTTGTTTGATAGACCAAATTATGTTGATACTAAAAAACGTGCAATCTGTACACAATTTGTACGAAATTCCAAAGATATGTGTCTCAACAGTTGCGTGCAGTTAAATTCGATTAAGCTTTGTGAAGTACTTATTGCAAGAACTATTAAAAGGAGACAGAGGGAAAGAATTTGTTTTACATTTTTAGCTGTAACATTATTTATAGCAATATACATGAATTGTATAAATGTCCTTTTGTTATGTGCCTACGCAATGCGTGAGTCTAAGAAACATTACATGCCATTAAACTTGTTGAACAAAGAATGGCATGACACATATATAATATGCTGTGCTTGCTGGACGCCTCCTTTAAATAATCATGATAATCGGCAACGTTATATTGCATAAAGATGTTTCATCGTGTTTTGTGCTGTCATTCGTTCTATATAGGTTTCGCGGCAGTAAAAATATGATACGTGGTATTCCGCAACGTGATGTGTATATTTATGTCTTTACGAATCGCCTTTGGGCATTAGTAAACGTAATGTTAAGATCCACCCCGTGAACAATAAATAACATTTCATGCCTTGAATCATGTTGGACATATTCATTTAAGCAATCATTATGCATGCTAATTGCCTATTGTGTAATTACCAAACAGGTTTAAAGGGAGGTAACTCATCATTCACTCTGCCGCCGTCAAACCCACCTAAGCCTTACCCACCTCAGCCTGGTCCACGGATTGGTCGAGCCACACGAGGAACATCGGAAGAATATAATGACTCTGATTGTGATAAAGAGTATAATCCGAAATTGGGAGCAGCCGATGTAACCAGTACCCAACATGCCCAAGGCGATGAAACGTCTGTTTCCGCGGTACCGCCAGTTCCACCTGTTCATCAGTTAAAACCCCGGACAAATCTTCAGCCGCCTCAAGGTGAGTGCAATAATCGTAAATAGTACGTTCAGTACTATTTATTATTTTACATCCGCGTTGTTCGCATTGCATAGAGCGTTTGATTTCTGTTTGGGTGCCCCAAATACATGGGAATTCAACAGAAGAGGTGCTTGTGTTTACGATCTTGACAACAGATTTAATTTAGTGCAAGAATCCGCGGCCAGAATCATGTTTTTCGAGCAATGCGTTCTGGCGCTATCGACATTTGAAATTCTCCAAAAGTAGTCGAAAACCTGCAACGAAATGCAATTTTGAGCTAAAAAAATTGTTTTGGTCAATGTTGAACCTCTTTATTTTAATAACCATATTCTTAAAATGATTAAAAAACACATTAATCATCACACTCCTCATAAGTTTATCAGCTGATGGAATATCAGAAGTGTATTTTATTCCATATTTTGTACATCAAGTTCCTGAAAATGCACATGTTCGCAAAGATTCAATCCGCAGTGTGGAAATCCTCAAATCACTATAAGTCTATAGCTAATTGAATATGCGTAACTAAATATCTCAAGTTATGTATAGGTAGTAAGCTGACGACATTTTGTATGATGGTTTTATGTACTACGATGTATCTTTGAAACTTACAATCAGTTCGATATCTAATCAAATAAGCAAATAAGCTAAATTAATCATTCAAATCTCAAATATGCAAATTAGGTGCTTTACGCCATTTTTATTACAAGATTATATTCCTAAATACATTCATAATATGTGTCACCATAACAAAAGTACATTGCCCTATTTTGGAATTGTAACCATGGTAACCATTGATTTGCATCAATGCATAAATATCTAAATGATGTGATGCACTCACTATTTTGAAATTCCAATTATACCAATATATTCCTTGGATGGAATGTGAAGATCGAATAGGCCTATCTACTATTTTAAAGGATCTGGGCGCCTACCTCGTTGTATGTATAACCATCAGTACACGCCCATGGAAACCTTGTAGATAACCTATGATGACGAAACTTAGTAATGGGGCAGCCACCAGCCTAGCATACCAAGGTGGTACCTCCGGACCCAGAGGGGAAAGTAACGGGCAACAAAACCAATCCCAACCCTTGTCCTGTGATGACGCACCGGATTGTTACTCCTTTGCTAAAATCGTTATCCATGGCGTAGTATCTGTAAGGTCACGAGCTGTCAGCCATGACAGGACCGAACCAACCAACCAACTATTTTAAAATGTGCCCAAAAATAAGGTATAAGGTACATGCCAATACGCGGAATGCTCACGTAAAGAGCCGTTTTTACCACAGGTGTGATTATAAGAAACGAGACACGTTATTTATATGCTGTGTATGCACTTGATCATGCTAATGGCAGATTTTACCGGGTTTAGGGTTAAGTAGACTTGTAATCTACAGATTCTTAGGTCTAAATTGACATCTGCATTCATTAATACAGGTAAAGGAAGTAAAAACTCAACCACTCCTATGCCGCCACCAAACCCACCCAAGCCTTACCCACCTCAGCCTGGTCCACGGATTGGTCCTAGTGTTACACGAGGAACATCGAACAAATGTAATGACTCTGATGAAGAGTATGATCGGGAATTGGAAGCAGCCGATGTAACCATTACCCAACATGCCCAAGGCGATGTAACGTCCGTTTCCGCGGTACCACCAGTTCCTCCTGTTCATCAGTTAAAACCCCGGGGAAATCTTCAGCTGCCTCAAGGTGAGTGTTACAATCATAAGATCACTTCGAATTCTCCAACGTCACGTTGAAGCACTGCCTAGTGTCTACTACATTGAAATAGGTAGTCTCCGGGGTATATTACCGTGATTATGGGAGTGTTCGCCCTTTTTCATTTGAAGAGTTCTAGAGACACCAATTTTAAAGATTGAATGGACCTATTGATATTATGCAAAAGATTGATACCTTGGCTACATACGAGTATGATCTCAGTACTCTAGGCCTTACTGTAAAAGCAGGTGTAAATGACTTAAGACAGGTGTCTCAAAAATGCGAACTTGCCCGACGCCGGGTAAGTTCGCCCATAGGCCGGGACAAGTTCGCCCTAAGGCTCAGAATTAGGCTACACAAAGTACCGTAATATCCAATACATATCGATTCGTTAATCTTCGTTATTTCATTCCAAAATGATATTTAGGAGTCCAAAATATAGGGGTGTGGGCACTTTTGCAGAACATACTCGTTCAGAATTTTAAAAATAATAAGAAATACTACATTTTGAAATATTCTCCTCTGATATTTGTGTTACTCCATTCCTGTTAACTATTTTTATAATTACAATTATCCTGTAAGAGGAAAATTGCAATTTTGACATTATGCAAAATCATAACTATATAAATCCCTATTGGCGAACCTGCCCCATCATCATGGGGCGTATGTGGCCCATATACAATAGGGCAATAAGTGCATTGACCTAAATGTATACCACTGATGTCCCACATACATTGATGGGCTGTTAACTGCATCGAATGCATAATCAATCCCATACCTACTTAATGATAATTGGGGGAAAATCAATATGAGAAATGGAAGAAAATTCACTTTTGTAAGGCAAAACTGGTTTTTCCATCGCAGATGGTATTATTCTATTTTGTGACCCCCGGTCAAGGACACTTTCATGCAGCCATTTTATCACAGCTTTAGAGTGCTGTGTTCAAGCTCATCCTATCTTTAGCACTTGTGACCTCCCACCAAGCCACCTCTTTACAATAAACTACTGTAATGAAAATATCCATCCTAGATTTTCTTCTAATAATGTTCCTGATTGGTTCTCTGACTGGTATAATAGTAGTGCTGGTCACACTCTAATGCACTCTCCCAGTGCCTGTTGATGGTGTCTGGGCTCCACATGTATAATAGCTATATGCATGTACATGTATATAATACAGTCTCACACGTGTAATGTGTAAAGTGAAACAGCAATATTGGAAAAGTAGGTCTACTCAACCAAAAGGGAGCAAAATAAATAAATGACTTGAGTAATAATTATCAGCGTGTTTACATTCCTGCTTATTCCTGGCTGTGCATAATAACATTGTGTGACACAAGTTAACCAGTACAATTAATGCATTTAGTTTCTAAGTAGTGAGTCTATGGGCCTCAGGGAACAGTTTATACTAGTATAATATGATTCGAATGAATGGATATAGGCCTACAATTATGTGAGAAAAAATGAAAAACAACGGACCTAATCTCATTGATTTTTATAATGAAAAAAATTAATGAACTTTTGGCAATGATAGATGCTAATCATTTCGGGTTCGGGATAGCATGTAGTACACCCCCCCCCCCCCCCCCCCTATTATGTTAACAACAAGGAATGGAATTAAAATACTAATTGATACATTGGTCCATGGACATGATGGAACTATTCTCATGTAACCATTCACAAATACCGGTGCCAGTTTATACCATGTTCAAGTTACTGACCATTTTACGTGGGAATTTGTGAATTAGCTCTGTTTTGAATATTGTTTAGATGATCAGTATCAACATTAATAAATACCCTCTTGCCCGAATTTGTAGTGATTGGTACAATCGCAGTTATTATGTGATCAGAACGGAAAGGATTATTCCAATTTTAGTTTAAAAAAAATCACAAATCCCCAGCAATGTGAAAATGAAATTTATCTAAGCCACTACTAAGTACTAATTCACCTACATGTATACCACTTCATTGGCTATTCAAAAGTCCTTAAACACATGTCAAAATATGGGGTCACTCAAGTGTGATAAACTTCTTTTACTTTATAATTAAAAAAATACTGATTTGCATTCTGTCAAAAAGGTGAAACCACCATGTCTTATGCTAAAGATCTTCAGTTTGATAAGTCCAATGTTACAATGTATTCATGATAAGCTAAAAATTCTAATGAAAGGTTAATATGTCATAAGGATAAAGGAAAAACAATGATTCTAATTTTATTGATTTTCTATGTTTTCCATACGAAAAAAAATGAATGCACTTTGAACATCGATGGGTAGTAGTCAATTTAGGACAGCCTGTACGTATGTAAATTAGCACACTGTGTTTATAGTATAGTTAATACAATACAACAAATACGATACATTTATCCAAATTCAATCAAGTTTAAAGTGACCATATAATTTAGATTAATTCAATAATTAGCTTTTAATCTACCTCTTCTGTGCGATGATTGTATTTTTTAAATACTTTTCTTGTTGGATGATAAGTTGACAAACATGTTACGGTGATCTGCCAAGTTAATGTGGGAAGCTTGTAACATACTACTTTATCTATTGTGTGTTCGCCAAATTCAACCATACACGATTACCACTCGACTACAACCATGACTACGCAGATCCTTCTCACCGTTCCAGAAAAGTAGAATATTATCTACAGAATGATAGATCTAAATTGAAATCTGGGAAAAGTGTACTTTAGGTCCCAAATACTGGTATACCAGTATCGTTCAATACTGGAACATAAATGTTGCCAGTATCAGTCGATACTGGTAGGATTTTACTGTTCTAGTATCGGTCGATACTGGAACACCAAATTGTGTTCCAGTATTGAGCGATACTGGAACGTTTTTATGTTCCAGTATCGGGCGTTACTGGAACATTTTATATGTGCCAGTATCGGCCGATACTGGAACACTGACTTTGTACCAGTATCGAGCGATACTGGATGTTCCAGTATCGGACGATACTAGTACAGTCCAGAATCTGGGACCTAAAGTACACTTTTTCCGAAATCTGATTTAAGGTCATTCATAAGTTATTTAATTTTTCAACCATTCATTTCGTTATTATTTGATTTGTCGTTGTTGTTCGTTCATTCATTCAGGAAGCAACTACTACTTAACTCCGATACAGAAATTAAGCCCAAGGATTTCCGGTGAGTAGGCCTATATTAGAATTCACCTGAGGTAATGTTGCTTAGAATACACTCAGAATAATATGATGGCGATCGGATAGTTAGAAACATATTTCTAAGGGCCGTCGTACTAAACGTGGTTTTATCTTAAAAACGTGTTTATGCCTTGGTTTAATCAAAACCCGCTTCTCAAATCAGTGAATCTCGTCCCCGGAGTGGGTGTGCGTTCACTGTATCGTACGGTGAATTTATTGTGGCCCAAATGTGTGACAATACATATCGACCGAATTCCTCAAATCCACGTGTATTTTGAGGACTTTATCATGGTATATGGTGCGTATTGAATACGAATTGAGAATCAATTATTTATCAAAAATCAATTATTCACGACAAAACAGCAAATTTCAGATGAAAATGCAAAAGAGTAATGGCAAGAGGAGCAATGGGCCCTGCTCCGCAGGTGTATCAGCAATTAAGCCGCGGTGCTCACGAGAAAATGGGGCAAATAGGGGAAAGGGATGATATGATGAACCGAGAAGCCGAGCGGTGCTTTTAACTCAACGGAGACACAGTCTCTTCCGATTATAATTTCTTTTTTTTTGGTAGAAAATATTACAACAAACAACACTTAGTTAAATTTAAAAACAACAGATCTGTGTGTCGTCTAAAAGAATGCATGTATAGCCGCAAATTTCAAATTGGTGGCAAATTGACCATTTTCTTCCCCTTATTTCGTCACGCCATTGTATGTGACAGGTACTTTCAAAAAAATCACCGTTCTATTTTGTTTTTAACACAGCCTCCAGTTCAGGATCCGATGCTGATGATTATGAAGAAATCTTGAGTGACGATGGATCTGATTATGAGCCCATAAGTGATCAGCCGGTAAATATCTCTTGTAATCACCAAAAGTCAACCCGGGGAAAATTCATTGACAATTTAATTTTGATTGGAGTGTGCGATAGTAGTCAACATTTTTGTTAAAATAATGTTAAAGATAAGATTTTTTATCTTATGTCCATTTCAAGAACCTCAAATTGTTATGAGAGTGTTCATGATGGAGAATTGACGAATAACCTGCTGAAAAAAAGTCTGCGGTCTCAATAATTTGTGCAGGAGAAGGGTTGAAAGGGGGGCTTAAACCCTAGGTCCACTCTTACCAACCAGATCCTTTGAGAATATCTCAAGGTTGATGCGCACATTTTCAAAAACATATGTACACGAATCTGGCTATTATTAAGGTACATTTTTGTTTTAAACGTGCTTGTATAATGATATTTCTGGACAAATGCGCGCGTAGCGGGCGAACATTTACCATTATTATACTAAATTGCCCGTCAAGCCGGGAAAAGGGCAAATGATCAATTTGATGGGAATTAAGCATATCCCTTAAATTCCCCACAATTACCCCAAAGTCAAAGTGGGGGCGCATGTTTTCCTTCAGGAAATGCAATGTGATGAAATAGGGGGTGGGGGTACCGCGCCATTTTGCGATATTTTGCGAAACCGATCGTGGTTATCACGTGATACGTATCGATTAAAAAATAATTTACACTGTTTTAACGAAATGCACTATGTGTTACCAGCCTGAAATCAAAGAGGTCGCAAACTTGCTTACAATTGTATATTAGCCTAGCTATAACAAGCTAAAAGGGACATCTCTGAATGTATAAACAAAGTGTGCAAAGGAGAAATTGTTGGGCACACTGGTAAAATGGTTTTACAACAAGTTTTGCTATCATTATCAAACTGAACTCAAGTTAAATCACTCATTTATCGAGCAATAATATAATTGTTTACGCATTTTAATTGTTTGAAAACAAAGTTAAATAAATCAAAAGTTAAATGATAGATAAATTAATAAAAAGAAAACTATAAACGCATATAATTTATAAAAATTGACATAACTATGATGTTACATTAATCCACCATCAAGTTTAAAAAATAGAAGAAAAAAAGGATATCAAGGAATATACGGGAATCGAACCCGTGATTGCCGATTGCCAACGACATGTCCAACGTATGCACGCCACAGAGATCGACGAATATAGTTGTGATAGTTTTATTATTTAACCATATCCATTTATTTATAACGAACGGATTTTTATTGTGCCATTTTTGCCAAATTTGTGTGTTTCTCTCGCACAAAATGTGTTTGTAATGTGATTATACTCCTTATTGTTGAAAGAACGGTAAAAAACGTTGACATTTTCGAACACAAGAAATGGCGTGATTTATACGATCCACAATCATTGGTAGCGGTATGGTGTAGAAGTCCCAAGTATGCAAATAATGTCATGCTCTACCACACATCTACCCAGTACTCAACAACGGAATAAATCTCATAATCCTCATTTGCATACTTGGGACTTATACACCATACCCTTACCCAATCATTGCTCGACTGAAACGTGTTGCATTATTCATGTTACGATCTGTTACACACAAGCGAACATGCACCAGGGTCATGGGTTAATGCACTGTGTAATTCTACCAGGGAGGTGTTACATTAGTAATAACATCTCTCTGATTCTACATTCCCGGCAAACACTCTGTTCAAAGGCACAACAAGTGGACTTGTTTTAAGCATTTTTTTTGCAATACTGAGTGTGGATCGTGTTTCTTTATCAAATTGGTTAGAAATCTATCCATTTTAGAACATCTGAAATTTAAAGTGGACCCATACACCTGGGAAAGTATGATTCCAAGGGCATATATTTTGCACGTAAATCCAATACAAAAGTTCAAAAAATCGACCAAAATATGACGTCATGACCATTGCTTCGGGACAAAATGGCGCGGTACCACCCCCCCCCCCCCTCCCCCCCCCCCCCCCCCCCCCCCCCCCCCCCTAGTGATGAAACTAATGAAAGTTACAAAAGTTCTCATCTATTGTGATTCCTTTGTCCACTCATTTTCCCATCATATGCCCAGTCCCCTCCCGACAACACCCTGCTTAAATCTGAGGAGATCTGGGACATTGTCAGAATATGCTTTATTTATGGGGATATAACTTCAAAATTTGATATTCAAGACGGTTCTTGGTTAACATTTACCGGATCTGAATTAAATTGAATCAATACTATTGCATGATTGCTATAGGATCTCAAGCAAAATTACATTAACGCTATGTTGATGCATTGAATTTGAATTATATCAAAATCAATTTTAGGTAGCAAAGGATTAAATTTAAACTATATATATGTTAGCTCTTTCTATATGGGTCCTATCTTTCTCGTAGGCCATATGTGAAATTGAATTTAAATAACAAGTCAATCGAAACCAAAAACATTCTAAATAAACTCTATTTACAACACATTAGTCGAATAATGTCGCTAAACCAACCGCACTACTTCCTTAATATTTGTTTTACTATCGGCTGCATTTAAATTTGGGAATTGTTGATGGGTCCTATCGTTCTCGTAGGCAATATGTGAAATAGAATTTAACAAGTCAATCGAAACCAAGAACATTCGGAAATAGTTCTTGAAATAATACTATAGCCAAGCCATTAATTTTATTTACAACACATTAGTTGATTGAATTGTTAACATAGATAATGTCGTTAAACCAACCACACTACTTCCTTATAGTTTTGTTTTTAGCTTTATAGGTCAAATGGCAGTTAAATTTAGACATAAATGGTGGTTGCTATGGAAATTACATTGCCGGTAGATTTTACAATTGTCTTAAAATCAAAGTAGGTCCATTAACCAGCAATATTAGATGTTTAAGGTAGCACTAGACGCGTGTCTCTTCAATAGCCCAAAAATTAGCTCTACTGTAGAGCCCAGATTTCCCCATGTTTGCCCATTCCATGTTTATCTTGAATCAAAGTTCTAGAAACCATTGTGGGTCAACTAGTCTACCAGCACTCTCTATATGCAGTCTTGCTGTACTACATACTGGTGTGTGGGGTGTGTTTGTATCCCCATACTGAGATGGTACCTTCAATGATTGATCAAACGCATTTCTCAGCCATTTCTGGGGTGGTCCCTAGTAGTCACACACAGCAGGAGGGCCCGGCAGACATCCATATCTGCATACAGTAGGTTACACCATAAATGCTCCTGTGGTCAGATGTTGGTACCTCGTTCGATTGATCAAGCTGGTCTGAGCTGCTGGTCTATAATACCTCGCCCCTTGCCCAACAACTTGGACTAGATTTATTGAAGAAAAAAATTAAACCAAAAAAGAGTTATCCTTCTTTCTTTTTGTAATAACATTATTGATTTAAATGACACCTCAAGAAAGTGCTAGTTTAGTAGTATAAGAAAGGCCTGAGACTCAGTAATTTGAAGAAAAATACATGTAGCTAAAAATACTGCTAAAATTGTGTTTTTAGCATTGCAACACCCGGCCCCTCCCCCCCCCCCCCCCCCTCCCCCTTCACCCTTGCTCTTCTGATATCAAAATATGTTGATGTGAAAAAGAAATCAGAAAAAAATGTGATCAGAACATACTCCTTTATTATGTGTTAACTAGTTCACCCTGGTTGAACTAGCTAAAGTGAACCTATGCCTCCAATGGCTAGTGCAGGTCTTATAACATTGTAAATTTAAATTAACCGTTCGATGTTTGAGATTAATTTTAGCATACATAGTGCATTTGGAAGTCGCATTATCATAGCTCTCTATATAATTTATATACATTGACCATGTGAATACATTACATGCATATAATCAATTCTTAAACTAAGAAATGTGTTTGCAAATTCTTTCAGGAGTCACCAGTTCAGGCAACTTTCCCAACATCTTCCAATCAGACTAAATCAAAATTCGACAGGCTTGTAAAGAAAGTCAACGTTAAATTTAGAAAAGCCACCGGGAAAGACAAGAAAATTAAACACGATGCTGATTTTGCCGACGATGAACTTACTGAAGATCCTTATTCCGAATTTCATATTGGGAAAAAATCACTGAAGTTCAAGAAACCCTACAAGCGAGAACGTGATGATCCTCTTCCAATGCCCATGGAGTTGGGACCTTCCTCCTCCTCCGACCAACCAATATCAGGACATGAAGCATCTCGTCTACCACCATATCAGACATCATCTCATGCCGACAGTTATGACGACTCCGATTTATCAGACTATGAGCAGATGGATGATAACTTACAATCGTCAGGATCGGCGTCTATTTTCTCTCCGTCTCCAAATCCACCAGAGACATTGCCCGTGTCCCGACGACTACCTCCTAGGCCGCCTTTTGCTAATAGCAATATAGCAGCAGCACCACAAGAACAGTTGGACCTGCATCAAAGTATACCAACAAATGTTGGGAGGGTAGCGCCAATGCCATCACAGCGGAATGTTACTAAGAATCCTAATTCGGTAAGACATAGTTCAGGAGTAAGTGCCACCTCCCCTTATGTCTTGATTCAGTGCCGTGGCCAAAAAGGGGGAGGGCGGCCCCACCTTTGCTATCATTCGGGAAATCGAACCCATTTGGGGATAATTCGGGGGAATACGTGCGCATTATATCCACTTATATAATCTTAAAAGCCCATTTAATGTACTTAATACAGAAAATTAAGCGCACTACGAGCGCATGTTTTGTGGATAAGCGGGGAAAATGGTGTTAAGTCATTTTGGATAAATGGAGAATCTGCCCCCATCAGAGAAATTCTGTACAAGCCACTGACTAGATTCACCGAATAAAAGAATGTTGGTTTAAGTCCTACTACTACTACAACTAAAATTGTTAGAAAGAATTGTTCGAACACTTTGTAGGTGTAATGTAAAGTATTCCCCCTCCCCCCCCCCCCCCTCCCCCACCCCTGATCAATGTTGAATCCCACAATTTGTCCACCATCAGCACAGGGCCTCGCAACATTGATCGGTGGGAAAGGGGAGGGATATGAGTAAGGGGATACTTCAGGCTACCAGAAACAAGTTTTGATTTTCACGTGACTCAAATAGCGTGCCTGTTATGGTCCAATAAGCATGGCAATTAGGGTCAGTGTTCGAACACCTTTTGTCTATGATTGTAGATGATACAGCGCGATTTCGAAAGTTTGCTATTCAGAGGGTTCGATTAATTCTGCAAAGCGTTGTATAGTCATTTAAAAAAACCCAATAAAGCGGGGGTTTACAGATTAATAAATAATACCCCCTTTTCATCTTTATTTTCAAGAACCTATTCTAACATTTCTGTACAATGGTTGTCTATTGTCGTCTGCGATTTTCAAGGAAATCGGAACCGTTGCATCTTTGGCTATAAAGGTTATCAATGTAACGGATTATATTTTCAAAAAGAAGACACTGATGTAGGCCACTTTGTTAACAGTTCATGCAATGAATTGTGGACGTCATGCACCGATTCAATATAATGTACGAGGGTCATTCAATAAGTTCTACCTCCTCACTCATAACATCGCCTCATGACATTTGTCAAAAATCATTGCACATTTATGGTAAATCCGAATTGATACCTGTTTCACTTTTGTTACGATGCGGTCAAAGCCAGAGAGAGATTTTGGACAACGGAAACGGAAAATGACCTTAAAAAATAAATACAGGGTGTCCCAGAAAACTTGCAACTTATTTTGGCAGGGCTCTAGTTTCTCTTTTAAACATCAGATTGCAGCGATATTTGCACTTTTTGAAGTCTGTGGAATGTTCTCCGCTTACCTTTGAAAAAATAATTACGATTGCTTATTTGGTTTTCAAATGAGACGCGATCAAAGGCAGGTATGCCTGGAACACGTTCAACCGATTTGGATAAAACCGATGTTACCGCTACGGAGCCCGGTGAATCCCCGGGGTGAATCACTTTGGAGCGCACTCTCTTTCATCATTTGGTTTGTTAATTAAAATTACATTCTCCTACAATTTAACAATCAACGTTTATTAAAATTAATGAAATAAAAAGACTGGTTGTAGAAATCGTAACATTGGATCAGGACTTGATATCTGTGCTGATATAATCGGTTCATTTTTCAGAGCGTGGCAAACCTCAGTTTTCTTCGAAATGGTTCTCACTAGCTGTTCGACGGCGACCTGAACTATCCATCAGTCTATAGTTGCTATAAAGTCCAAATGTTAATATTTGTTAACATTTCCTCTAAATAATTGAACGGTATGAGATTTTTCTCCTCGGGTATTTTATTTGGAAAGCTTTCTGAACTTGGTTCGAGCTTTCAGACGCACAGTATGTCACAACTCTTTCATCAGCGAGAAGAAAACTGCCATCGTTTTAACATTTTTATTTAGGCAATACACATGTATGTTTATTTTTATTTCTTCATAGCAATAACGTTTTATAACATTAATCATTAGCATGTGAAAACAATGTACGTTCCCTAAGACTTCACGCACAATATTTAGGACATTATTGGATTTGTCATCGATTATCGCCAAATCGGTTGAACGTGTTCCACACATACCTTCCTTTGACCACATCTTATTTGAAAACAAAACTAGCAATCGTAATTATTTTTTCACAGATAAACAGAAAACATTCTACAGATTTCAAAAAGTGCAAACATCGCTGCATTCCGATGTTCAAAGGTGAAACTAGAGCCCCGCCAAAATAAGTTGCAGGTTTTCTGGGACACCCTGTACATGTTTTCGGGTTTTTTTGTCCCCGTAGTGTATGAGGGGAGGGTGAAATTAATGGTTGTCCTGATCTGGATCTGGCTAATCAAAGGGCATATTCTTTTTATAAGAAATCAGTCACCTTTATTATATATAGTCTATTCAAGAGATATCTAACATTTAGAACGGTTATAATTGACCAATAGCTACGTTTTATCTCTTAACATAGGCCGAATTAATAGCACTTGGGCGATATTTTGCTGTTTTTCATCCGTTTCCGTCACACTAAATGGAGGTTTGGATTTCACTGCATCTACAGAAAAGTACAACCATTACTCAGATCAATTACCTAGGAATTTGTAGTTGAGATTCCAAGCTACAATTGTATAGATGAGGTGACCGTTGTTTACATTTAGGACGCCCTCTGTTGATTTGAGACAAAACACACCGGGCAAGAGTTCCTATAGTTTACATAGGCCAGATCAGGTTTTCTAACTAGATTGTGGTGTCACAGCAAATTGTTATCAAAACTGTCTTTAAACTTGCTTAGGAATGCTATAAGCTATCGCATTTCACACAAAAAATTAAAAATAAATGAGTTTTACAATTCATTAGAAAGAAATGTCATGTTGTCTTCATTAACTTTACTGTATATTCTGCCTGGAGGGAATCAACAGAGGGTGTCCAATTTGTAAATACATGACGTCACCGGTCATACCATCTATAATATTTCATATGGCTCGCTTATATAATAACAAAGTTATGAGGTAGTCGGTAGAACTTATTGAATGACCCTCGTAGAAAAGGCCGGGAGCGATTCCTTTTGTATGCAGTCCGTGTCATGTCTACTGATGTGTTTATTTAATCCTCCCTTCCAAGTAGATATTGGAATGGATTTGGTGCGGGACAAATGGAAGTATGGAATAATAATCTGGATTGCTTTAACAACCAACAGCTGACCATGGAAATCCCTGGCAAACAAGTGTGTCGAGTAGCTTCTTTCTGGTCGGTCTCTTCTCATGATTTTCTTTTGTGAAGAATTACAGATCCATTTCAATCATTAATGCCACCCCACCTACAATAATTTAAATACACACTTAATATTTGCAGGCATTTCCAGAGAATGTGAAAAACCTCAGCGTAAGTGAAGTAGCCGATACATTGCGAAAACTGAAAATACCAGACGTCGTGGTGAATAATTTTCAAGAAGCTCAGATCGACGGTGATATATTTGTTTGTTTAACGAGTGAAATACTGGATCAACTTGCAGTAGGACCATTGCATCAACTCAAAATAATCAAGTTTAAAAATGGATGGCGGCCTAAAGACGACTAACTGATGTAAACTACGCACGTGTTTGGTTCTGTTAATGCACTGAAAATTCTAAAACAATGTTGCATATTTTCATTTTTGAGTCTAAGGGTAGACAATTAATTGAATAGATTTCAATTTTACAGCCCCCTCTACAATTAATACATTACACATAATTGTTAAATAGATTTTATTTTCCATATCCGGCCTATTGGTGGGGCAAATCTCGTATGACAACGCGTTACATACACAGATAGCAAGCCATTGGTACACCATTGGGCCATTTGTGGCACAGAGAGTGGCCCAACGTTGAATTCCATACAGTGGGAGTCAAAATATTCAGGTCCCGTTTTCAAAATATTCAGGCAAAATACTTCTTGTCAAGAATTGGTCAATTTCTTCATTGTTTTTAAGAATAGAGATAATTCTTCATTGGTGATGTTTTAATAACAATACCTTATTCCACGCCAGAATAATAACATATATACGAAAAGCGCGAATTCCAAAGTGTTCCAAGTTAAGCCTTTGATCAAAAAGCCGTCTCTGAATCCTGATCTTCTTAAGAATTACTGGCCCGTATCGAACCTTCCTACTTTGGGAAAAATTATTGAATACCCAGCTATTTCGAGATTCAAAGCAGCATTTCCAAAGTAATGGGCTCACAAAAACATATCAGTCTTACAAATCATCTCATAGCACAGAAACGGCCCTTCTTAAGGTTAAGAATGACATGTTGGGTGAACTTGACAAAGGTAGAGTATTTATGCTTGTTCTTTTAGATCTCTCCGCTGCATTCGATACAATTGATCATGCTATTTCAGTTAAACGAATGCAGACGGAATTTGGAATTGCAGGTTCTGCCAAAAGTTGAACGAATGCAGACGGAATTTGGAATTGCAGGTTCTGCCAAAAGTTGGCTTGAAAGTTACCTTCAAGATCATAGTAACAGGGTTAGTATCCTTGGTGAATATTCAGAAAACGTCCCGCTCAAGTATGGTGTTCCTCAGGGATCCGTCCCAGATCCATCCATTGTTACAGTCTATGCTCAACCGGTGGTTTCTATCATCAGACGTTTCGGGGTACCGTATCATATCTACGCTGATGATACCCATCTATATGTTAGTTTCGATTATAAGTCAAAGGTGGACATTGCTTCTGCTCAGTTTAGGCTTACCAAATGCATTACAGATTTTCGATCATGGATGCATGATAATAAGCTGAAGCTCAATGATTCAAAAACTGAGCTGTTCCTGATTTCGTCTCCTAGGCATGTTAAAGCAGTGTCTCACCTGGACATTATTTTGAAAATAGGTGGATCTGTGATCGCCCCTTCTTGTATTACGAATCTTGGTATCGTATTTGATAGTAGTCTCAGTATGAAACAACATGTTAGTAAACTATGTCGATCCTTTCTCGGCTGGACTATGGCAATTCTTTGCTTGGTGGCCTGTCAAAATCAGATATGCAACGTCTCCAACGGCTTCAAAACCGCGCTGCACGCCTTGTATATCATGTTGATAGGCGCACTAGCGCAACACCTTTGAGAGTTGAGAGTTGATTTTAAGATCTTAGTGCATGTGTACAATTGTATACAAGGTTCATCCCCAGAGTATTTGCAAGATCTCATTTGTTTGTATACAACAGGGCATGGTGGTCTTAGGTCAACTCAAGATACAACCCGTCTTGTGACCCCTTCCATTTTGAAATTGTCTGTAAGGACTCACATTGATCAATTTAACCGTAATTTACTTAGACTCCTAAATACACAGGACCGTGCAAAACAGTTAAGACTTAACCACGTTTTTAATATCTTTAATGGTATTGGTGCTCCTTACCTTGCTCACAATTTCATAAGAACCACGAGTGCTCATTCCCACCGAACTAGGTCAAGCAATTTCAATTTTATTGTCCCTAGAGTTAAAGGAATTGCTTCCAAGTCATTCTACTACAATGCCATCTTAGACTGGAACGCCCTGCCACCACAAATCTAGACCATACGCAGGAAGATGGAATTTAAAAAGGCTGTGAAAAAACACCTGGCTGATTGCGCTCTGAAGCAGGAATCTGCAGATTTCATACGTGTGTAGGCTTATTGTCCAATGTGTCCAATGTCATTTTTGTTTATGTTACTCCACGTCCATGGCCCTCTTGTTGTGTTGTTTTGGGACCCCATTGGAAATACATGTAAGCCTGCACATGTAGCTGCTTTTATGGGCTATCCTGGCCTTGCAAATTTTGGCGTTGTGGTGTGTTTGCCGTTCCAGTTTGGGATGGCATTGTGATATGCGTTACTTATTGAATGTTAATATAATTTTATACTCGTGTGATTTGTTATTTGTATATGTTGTGATGCCAAATAAAAACTAACTAACTAACCAATCCACCAACAGAACCTATGGGGATAAATGTTTTTCTGTTTTAGGACCCAATTTATGGAATATCTTACCTAGGTCTGAAGTCTCTTCGTGAACCAAACAGTGTGAAAACGTTCAAGAAACTTCTTAAAACTCACCTTTATCCTAAAGATTAGTTCACTTCCTGGCCTACTGGGTTTTTAAATTACATACCACTTTGTGCTTCAATTCATTCGTATTTTTAAACATTTTGTAACTGATTATTGTGTAAATTATGTAATACTTTTTACACAACAGTGGTGCTTTGCTGTAATGCATCTTTTATATCATTTTTTTTATTTTAATTGCTGTTATATATATAATTGTATGCCATTTTTTGATGTCTGTGATTTGTACAGCGCATTGATCTTTTGGAAATGCGCTCTATATAAGCACCGGTAAATAAATAAATAAATAAATAAGTTGGATGGATGTTACCACTACTAGAGAATTAGTTATTCACACAGCACAGCAAACTGTATAACTTGATACAATGTATAAATAAAAGAAAACTTAATATCTAGATCAAATTTTTAATTTTTTTTGTTGAATCTCTGATAAATAAAACGATATTGCATGCACACGTTGAGATATAATATGATATAACTCAGTTGTGCACAAACAAACAGCATTCACAACTGTTTATAAAGATGAGGTCTGTTTTTCTCTCAAACTTCTTTCATATCAAATTCGAATAAAATGATAAAACTTGTCTGTGTCTAACAATTATCCTGTATGCAACGTTTTGACCGAGTCCTCTGAACATTTGGAAACCGTAAACGAAAGCTCATTGGATTTGCAGAATACTGCTTGTCTTTATGTAGCTAGATAAAATTAATGTTCTTTGCTAAATGGTTTATATATTAACGAACCATCAATGCAAAGACAATAGAAACTATGTTTCTATTTTATTGTAAGCTTTGTGAATACCAACACGCCATTGATTGACAGTGACTTATTCAACGGGTACGCATTAAACTTGCATATGCATAGGCGTCCCTTGGAAATGTAGGAACAGATTGAATTTCACAGCATTTGGAAAAGGCACATGTCTCCTGAAATGCCAAAAATATAGCGATATAAATGTATTCATTTTAGAAATCTATCACGTTCTGTATGTCGGTAGCCATCCCATGCTAAAGTGCGTTCAGGTTATTTAAAAAGTGTAATGAACGTGTGGATAATACTGGATTCAAACAGCGCGCTTACTCAAATAATGAGGTAGTGCTACAAATTAAACTGAATGATGATAATCGATTGGCGATTGACTTAACAATATCCGCATCGGACCCTGTGTACAGCGATGAATAGCTGTACCGTGCTTCTTATCTCTTTAGGTATATTAGGCCAACAAAAAAGAATGTTGTGTTGCCCTCAAGTGGCAAAAATTTAAATTCGGGTCGGTCGGTCGGAATTTCTTCTTCTTTTTTTTTTTTCATTTTTTTTTTTCAATTTTTTTTTTTTTGGCTGAAAAATATATGGTTTATGTCAAGACAAAATTGGTATATGCCCATATGTCAATTTAACTAATGTTTCTAGTGTGACAATAGTCTAAAAAACATTTATTTAGGCTTATTTATTCATTTCCAGCAAGAAATAGTAACATTTAGACACTTTTAATCAAATTTAAATCTAAAAATAAAAAAATCTAAAAAAAAATTGAAATTAAAAAAAAAAAATTAAAAAAAAATGCGACCCTAGTTTTTAAGATTTTAGGGTCGGTCGCTGAGGGCAACACAACACTTTTTTTTTTTTGGCCTTAGTCTCAGATGCTATTGTAAATATCAGCCAATCGATATGACAATGGGACCCTTGCACGCGCTATTCAATCCTGCTGCTTAGCAGACTAAATATGCGCGCCAACTACAAATACATATGAAGTGCATAGGAATGTACATGCCCCTATAGTTTACCGTGAGACTGTGCATAGCTGTACATTGCTGTACATCCCCTACTAAAGGTCAAATCTAAAGGTATACCTTGGTGTGCTTTTTAACACATTATTTGGCTGGTAAATACCACATATTTGATATCAATGGAAAGCTAGAAACACATTGTATCAGCTACAATTACTTATTCTGTGATTAAAACTACTCTCTTTGAGAAATGCCATCTGCAAGTACGAAGTTTCACATATTTCGCATGACATCGGTGTTCCCCACCTTACTGACTGGCCTTTTAAAAGGTATGCTATCCCCAAAGTATGCCAGCCGGTAGCCTTAGTCCTACTCTTCAAAGTGTTAAGGCGCTGTCACACCATAGCGTATGGCCTGAACGTGGCCTGAACGTATGCCGACGTATTCAAAAAATAGCTCGAAAATTGTCAGAGTCCGAGAACGTCCAAGAACGTCCAACTTCCCAACGAATTGCGTCAACATCGGTGATGGAATGAACGTATCCATAGCGTATTAAACGCATACATAGCGTATGACTAACGTATTGATAGCGTATCACTAACTTATAACAAACTTATGACAGCGTATCACAGCGTATGCAATCGGCGAGCGTATGACCAACGTATTCGTAGCGTATGTCTGCCGTGCTCGACGTATCCTCAGCGTATCCTCGGCGTACAACGAACACGTGACTTATGCCGTTGCAGAAATTGAGTTTCGTACACGGCGGGACAAGTGTTGCCAGTTCAAGTAAACGCAGCCTAGATGATAACTATTAAAATATCTAGAAGGGTAAATCCATATGTCCAACCTATAACTTAAGACGATTAACGTACCTCTAACGTATGTCAGCGTATGTCTAACGTATGTCAGCGTTTGTAAACGTATGTCTAACGTACCACGAACCTATCGGGAACTTATGCAGAACGTAAGTTAAGCACACCATGACGATGAGTACGTCGAGAAATTTTGAACATGCTCAATAATTTTTCGCGGGCTCGGCGTGTTCCAAATTTTCACAACGTATCACAGCGTGCTCTTAACGTATACGACGTATCCCAAACTTACCCCTAACTTGTATCAGCGTACGCCAACGTGTTTTTCGATATTTCGCATACGTTGTTATACATTCAGGCGATACGCCATGGTGTGACAGGGCTACCGTACAGCTAGCGCGCATTCGGCGTTTTGGGAACTTATGGAGGGTTTGAGTATATAAATGGGTCCCTTGAGTACCTCATCTTCACTTCTTCATGGTCTGTCGTGCTGAACACATCAACCCATCATCATACGCTACGAATACGCTACGCAACGTTAAGTATACGTTAAGCATACGTTAGTCATACGCTCGCATACGCTGTGATACGCTCGCATACGCTGTGATACGCTGTCATAAGTATGTTATAAGTTAGTGATACACTATCAATACGTTAGTCATACGCAATGTATACGTTCAATACGCTATGGATACGCTGTGGATACGTGACAGGGCCTTACACGATTGCCCGGCATAAGGTGAATACGTGAGAATACGTCGAAACTCGTTGGAAATACGTCAGGCATACGTTAGACATACGGCACATATACGTTATCAACTCGTTATCACTACGTTGGCTGTGCGTTTCCCCGTCAGCCTACGTTCATCAACGTATACCAACTTACGAGTAACGTACCACTAACGTATGTCAGCGTATGTCAACGTATATTTAACGTACCACAAACTTACCGGGAACTTATGCAGAACGTATTAAGCACACGTTGAGTACGTCGAGAAATTTTGAGCATGCTCAATATTTTTTCGTGGTCCAAATTGTCACAGCGTATCACAGCGTGCTCTTAACGTAAACGACGTATCCCCAAAGTACCCCTAACTTATATCAGCGTACACCAACGTACACCAACGTATTTTTCGATATTTCGCATACGTTGGTATACGTTGAGGCGATACGTTATGGTGTGACAGGGCCTTTATGCATTTTATGGATGAAATGTCCGGCATTTTTTCATAAAAATGCCACCAAGATATTGTATGTTTTCTCATAGCGTTACACTCAAATTACCCGGATGTGGCAATCTACGGCAAAATTATTACCATTTCTCGACTATTGAGGGCAGTGCGTATATTTATAGTAAAATAATAAGAACGTAATCTATGTGAGCATTGAAGGACAAAAAACCTCACTAGCTTCATAATTGCTGCACATTTAGAAGTTTGATTGTTAATAATGGCAACGACCGACTGGTTGTCTGACCTAATCAAGATGCGCTTACCCTTCGACCTATCCCCCCATAAAACATTGGCGACAATTATGGGAAACAACTCAAGCCAAACAATTAAATGGCTAGTAGAATTTATATCTGGAGGCCACCTGACCTGAAACCATCTCCCTAACGAGACACGATATGATATGCGCGGGAGAAGCCGCCAGGGGGCAACGGGCACGGTTCAAATTCCTGACAAGACTCTTGTTTTCCTTGCATGCGCGGCAGAAAACTTTACTATTGAAACTGCACCTACGTCCATTGAAATGACAATAACTCCGCTCCGCAACATCGGATCTCAACAATCGAGGTGTCAAAATACGCAAAACAAAATTATGCACTGGGTCATTTGCTTCGATTAATCCATTCCCTTTCGGGCCGTTAATGTCTCGATACTTTTTGTGAGGAGTTTACATGTTTTGTATTAACCACTGAAATTGTTATATTAAACTATTATTTTCAATCATTCACACTTTTGCATAGCATGATCACAATACAATACATATATTCACAAATACCGATATTAATCCATGTTTGCATCACATGACCAAATCATACAGTATAACAAATAGATGTGTTAAAGATCAGTACATTCAAAACATCTATAAATTTAATAATATCTTATTTTGTAAAACACTTTTTATAAACTGAATCATTTGATAGTTTAAACTCTTTTTAAATAAAAATATCAAAATCTAATGTTTGGGAGCCTGAAATTAGTATTTGGTACTTGTGTATTTCTCACTTTTAAGTAAAAGTAAATAATTTATCAAAGCTCAACGTGTTTTTCTACGTTTTCTATGTATTTTGTTATCACGCAATCACATATCGCATCAAGAATACATTCTTTGACACTATATATTTGTACATATCTATATTAATCAACATCATATACCGTACTTATTAAACATTATTATTTTTATTTTTAACACAAGTATTCTCAAATTAGCCATATCATTCAGAATTTTGCTTTTCTATATAAATAATCCTCTCAAATAGTGATATTTCAAATCTCGTCCAAAAAGAAAAGAACACTAAGAGTATTCCAAAAAAAGTCATATAATTGTTTTGGTGTGGGTTTTTTCTGTTTTTTTCTTCAATTTTCAAATATATTAATTAAAGCTTAAGATTTACATTCTTACTTACATTTCAAATATAATTAATTAAATCATCTGAGCTCGTATAAGTTTTGCGTTTAAGAATAAGTTTGAGTAAACAAATAATCAAATCAAACAATCACGTTCCACATCATTTACGGGTTTACATGTACATATAGTTTGTGTCTTTCTAATGATAGTGCACGTTTACATTTACCATGGAAACATATCAAAACAACAAAACAAGCATATCTAACATAATTCTTTCTTTTCTTCTTTTTTAAAAACATATCATGTTATGGCATATTACGTATACTTAGCCTAATTTGCTTCAAAATTGTCTCTATGTTCTACTACATTTCATAATCTAACCATTCAACACACAATGTTGTAAGCCTTTTTAACTTTAACCATTTTCTTATATTCAATTCTTTTTCATGTAAAAATATCAAATTTGGGTGTTTCCCATATTTGTATTTACTTATGCAAAGCTTTGCAATTACAATTAGTCTATTTATATACTTGTTTTCTTTATCGTTTCCTTTACGAAACCCAAACATGGCATCAGTAAGAGATATATTAATGGTTTTTCCTGTTTCCCCAGTAATCATATTGTATGTTTCTAACCATATCTTTCTAATTATTTTGCAGTTAAAAAGTAGTGTTCTATTTAAAACAATCTTTCTCGTTGCATTTTTCACACATATTGCTCCTTGCTATTCCCATTTTGTCTAAAAGGATATTTGTTACTTATGACCATCATGATTTAAAATTTATTAACTTCATCATCGCCGTTGGGAAACTGTGCATAAGCAAATTTAGATATGGCAACCACCCAAATCTGTTATTCCTATATGAAAAAGAGCTCTGTCTTCGTAGACTGATTTCACTGTAACTACTATGTCATGTATATCAATTATGTCGTGATATTAAATGTATGTCTTAAATATTATAACTCAATGTTTTTAATCGATTGCCACATACTTGCTTTTATTATATTATATTATTTTGTAAATATTGATGTTATTGTATAAATATATTGTGTATCATAGAATAAAGAATTAATAAATAAAAAAATAAAAAATCTAGATAATTTGAACTACGGTATATGAAAATACAAAAACAATGTTTATCTCAACAGAAGTATTTTGATCAGATTAGAATAAAAGGTCCAAAAGATATCCAAAAAGAGAACATTGTGTATTGGATCAACAAATTAAAATAAAGCCAAAAGTAAATTGATGAAATAAAAGTTGTATGACGTTTCTAAAAAATTTCCAAACATTTCAATGAACTAAATTAAAGTTCTTAAAAACTTTCAAACAAAACTAATATTAACTATGCAACCATTATTAGCAAAATTAACATTAAAAAGCAACCATCATCATCTAATAAGATGAAATTCAATAAGTATGAGCAAAATAAGGAAAAGATCTGGCACAGGCCTACCTGAACAGGGTGAGTCAAAAAGAAGTTGTACGGGAATGAATATTTGTTTAAAAATAGACCAAACAAATTTGAAAAATCAATGAGACACGTATTCAAAGAGCAATTTATTCCGCTCATATGACAAAAGAAATCATTGAAATCGATTAATTATATCAGGAGCTATGCCTGTTTTAATAACAGAACCCGTTTTTTTAACTGTCCACGGAAAGCTTTATTCTCTTGATACCTACACACTCTAAGTGGGCAGCAAAGTAGGTAGCAAAATGTACACACGGTCATTCATATTCAAATAAGATTAAAGCCCAGGAGTTTCAAACACAAACAAATAATCAGTGATTACAATAAGACGTTAACCTTCTCTTTTTGACGGATTCTATGATTTTGTATTATGCGGAATAAAACAATTGATATGATAATGATGAGTTTTAAACATTTTCTTTACTTTATTCTGTTGGACAGCTAAAAAAATGGGTTCTTAACGTAAAATAGCTATAACTCTGAATAGGAATGATCGATTTCAGTCATTCTTTTTTTCAGATAGTCGGAAGAATATTCTTGTCAAAATATCGCTTGAGTTTTAGGTCAATTTTCTTTTTTTTTCTGTGGAAAAAATATACAAATCTGTACAACTTCTTTTTGACTCACCCTGTATTATAATCACAAATGGATGACTTGTGTGTTATGTCCATGGCCGTGTTGAAGGTTGATGTAAATGTGTGAGGTCTCTTTGTCGTTTTCTGTTGTCTTGGTATGCCAGGCTTCTTTACTAGATTGGTCGACATGACTAAACAGGGGGTTTTCTGGAACTGTCCATTATTTTAGGGAGGGCAGTAGCGTATCTCCCGGGGGTCAGGGGGCAGAGTGCCCCCCCCCCCCCCCCCCAACGGCTTTGACCGATAAGGCCAGCTCAAACTACCGGGCTAAAAACAATCGAAGAGAAGGGAAGAAGAAACGGAAGAGGAAGAGGAGAAAGGGAAAAGGAAAGGGAAAAGGGAAGGAAGGGAAAGAAAGGAAAGAGAGGGGGAGAAAGAGAGAAGGAAAAGGGAAAGGGTGAGAAAGGAAAGGGAAAAGAGGAAGATAAAAGGGAAAAGGAAAGAGAAAATCTAAGGGATTTACTTAATTCCCATCTAATGACAACTTGCCCCTTGCCCGGTTTGATGATGGGCAATTTGGTATAAAAATGGCAAACGCGCGCATTTGTCCAGGAATATTATTATAGACACCCGTATGTTGTTTAAATTTCGCGCGCATCAACTTGAGGATGCAACGTCATTCGCTGGAATAAACGATTCACTGGTGTTCACCGGGGGAAAATACCCTGCCCCCCCCCCCACCCCCCCCCCCCCCCCCCCCCCCCCCCCCCTGTGAAAAATACCCCAGATACGCCACTGGGGGAGGGTTGTTTCTGAGGGTGCTACACATGGATGGTCTTATTACTTGAATAAGTGAAACTGTTGTCGCAATATGAAAATCGATATTGTTTGTCTTTTGTATGAATCCTTTATGGGATGGGGCTGATCTTACGACTTGAATTAGGAAAACTCTTATCGCAATATGAACAATAGTATGGATTCTCGTTTGTATGAATCCTTTCATAGATGCTCTTACGACTTGAATTAGGGAAACTCTTATCACAATATGAGCATTGGAATGGTTTCTATTTTTTATGAATCCTTTCATGGATGGTCTTATTACTTGAATTAGTGAAACTCTTATCGCAATATGAACATCGATATTGTTTCTCTTTTTGTATGAATCCTTTCGTGGCTGAGCTTACGACTTGAATTAGGAAAACTCTTATCGCAATATGAACATTGGTATGGTTTCTCTTTTGTATGAATTCTTTCATGGATGGTCTTACGACTTGAATCAGAGAAACTCTTATTACAATATGAACATTGGAATGGTTTCTATTTTGTATGAATCCTTTCATGGCTAGTCTTGTTACTTGAATTACGGAAACTCTTATCGCAATATGAACATTGGTATGGTTTATCTTTTGTATGAATCCTTTCGTGCCTGATCTTAGTACCTGAACGAGAAAAACACATATCACAATATGAACATTGGTATGGTTTCTCTTTTGTATGAATCCTTTCATGGATGGTCCTACGACTTGAATTAGAGAAACTCCTATCGCAGTATTCACATTGGTATGGTTTCTCTTTTGTATGAATCCTTTCATGGATGGTCTTATTACTTGAATTAGAGAAACTCGCATCACAATATGAACATTGGAATGGTTTCTCTTTTGTATGAATCCTTTCGTGGCTGATCTTAGAACCTGAACTAGAGAAACACATATCACAATATGAACATTGGTATGGTTTCTCTTTTGTATGAATCCTTTCATGGATGGTCTTATTACTTGAATTAGGAAAACTCTTATCGCAATATGGACATTGGAATGGTTTCTCTTTTGTATGAATCCTTTCATGGATGGTCTTACGACTTGAATTAGGGAAACTCTTATCGCAGTATTCACATTGGTATGGTTTCTCTTTTGTATGAATCCTTTCATGGATGGTCTGATTACTTGAATTAGAGAAACTCGCATCACAATATGAACATTGGAATGGTTTCTCTTTTGTATGAATCCTTTCGTGCCTGATCTTAGTACCTGATTGAGAGAAACACATATCACAATATGAACATTGGTATGGTTTCTCTTTTGAATGAATCCTTTCATGGATGGTCTTACGACTTAAATCGGAGAAACTCTTATCACAATATAAACATTGGAATGGTTTCTCTTTAGTATGAATTTGTTCATGCCTTGTTTTATTACTGATCCGAACGAAACTTTTATCGCAATATGCACATTGGTATGGTTTCTCTTTTGAATGAATCCTTTCATGGATGGTCTTACGACTTGAATCAGAGAAACACTTATCACAATATGAACATCGAAATGGTCTCTCTTTAGTATGAATTTGTTCATGCCTGGTCTTATTACGGATCCGAAAGAAACTCGTATCACAATATGAACATTGGAATGGTTTCTCTTTAGTATGAATTTGTTCATGCCTGGCCTTATTACAGATCTGAGAGAAACTCTTATTACAGTATGCGCATTGGAATGGTTTCTCTTTAAAAATAGTATGAATTTGTTCGTGCCTGGTCTTATTACTGATCTGAGAGAAACTCTTATTGCAGTATGTGCATTGAAATGGTTTCTCTTTTGTATGAATCTTTTGATGTCTGTTCTTAGTACCTGAACGAGAGAAACATCTATCACAATATGAACATTGGTATGATTTCTCTTTTGTATGAATCATTTCGTGGCTGATCTGATTACTTGAATTAGGAAAACTCTTATCGCAATATGAACATTGGTATGGTTTCTCTTTTGTATGGATCCTTTCATGGATGGTCTTATTACTTGAATTAAGGAAACTCTTGTCACAGTATATAAATCGGTATGGTTTCTCTATTATATGAATCGTTTCATGCCTGAACTTAGAACTTGAATGAGAGAAACTCTTGTTACAATATGTACATCGGTATGGTTTCTCTCGTGTATGAATCCTTTCGTGGCTGGTTTTATGACTTGATAGGGAACAAATCTTACCGCAGTATGCATTCGGGGAACTGTCGAACCAATACCTACGGATTTGCCTTTCATGGCGTCGTTGATGTATCTTATACCTGTCAAAGTTACTGAAGTTCCTACGAGTGTGATATTTACACGGAAAAGGACGAAGATGGTTTCCAATATGGTCTCCATACATGTACCTGGGACTAGGAGGGAATACAGGAAAGAGGAATGCATTTAAAATTAAAGACTCGAACATGCAGTGATGTGTTGGAGGCTGCGCCCTCAATTTGGATAGAAACTGGGATGTACATTTTTACATTATACAGTATAAACTTACACTTGGGCCATCCTTAAAAGTATGTCAATTGCAATTTTCATTTTTGATTGTCAGTTTGTTCCAGTTAGGAATTGAACCAGCTCAAGTATGTTATTTGAATAAGCACCCATTGCATACTTCAACTACAAACCAAAGAAACCCAATCATGATGGACTAAGTTGCCGTAGCAACACATTTTTGTGTGCGAGGGACGGAATTTCTCTGTAATTTTGCGAGGGACGGAATTTTACCCTTTTAATGGTCTGCTTTTCCAGATTACACTGATTAGACAAATTAATTATATTATTTGAACAAGTACCGGTAACTAATACACTTCAACAACAAAGACAAACAAAATAGCTAGGATGAATTGTGTTTCTGTAGCAACACATTATTTAAAATGCGAGGGACGGAATTGTTTATGTAGTCAATTCCGTCCCTCGCGCGCATGGACAAAATGTGTTGCTATGGCAACTTGCTTAACCATGGCTATGTTTTCTTTCTTGCATGTTGTAGTGTATTGGTAGATCATGCAAATAAAATACTTAGGGTATCTAATTTCCTAACTGGGAAATCAGGATAATTAAAAATGTCACTCAAATTCCGTCCCTCGCAAAAACGACGGTTTTGGATATGGCCCACTTTAGATTAAGAAAAATCAGCCCTCAATTCAAATATTGAATAAATAGTATCTTTGCTACCCAAGAACTTCAACAGCAAGTCTACATTTTTTGTGGAATGGCCCATATATTCGACACTCAAAATAAGTATCCGGGTTTTTATTTTAATGATTTCAAATTAACACGTAACAAATTATCTATAAAAGATAATTATTTTCAGATTGTTCATTTTATAATAAACGCAGGTATTCCTAAATTAATATGTAACATCCAGGAATGAATGAAAATGCGACATTATTGAGAGATACGTATGGGAGTGCGCACTCAATTATCCTGGAAATCAGGGGGTTTTTTGCATCAAAGTAATACTTTGGCATATACTAACTACCATCTGAAACAGTTTCACAACATTCGCCGTTTATCATATAAAATTTCATGATTTTCTTAGTTTCGATGTGATCATATCGAAACAAAGGTGCTGAATTCAGAAGTTATGCTATCGTTTTACTCGCGGACTTTCGCGGCAAATCTCAACCCGGAAGTGCCGTTATTTGCTTATTTGGCATGAAGGCGATGTACGAATTGTATGACATTTTAGATTTGGGCTATGTTGTTGACTATCTTGGCATTTAATATCTTTACGTTATTTGCTCATTTAGTATAGCGATACATCTCTAAATGCCCCTTTAACTTAAGCTTACCTAAACATGTTAACGTCTGACTTTTATCTTAAATAGATTCCAAATCAAATGTAATTGATTCCTCTAGTTGGCTTTCCTGCAAATCAAATAGTGATATAATCCGTCAAAATAATGATGACAATGACCAGCGAAAGGTCCATGCAATGACAAAATGTTCGATATGTCTCTCCTTGCATACCTCGTGCATTGGTGAGTTGTTTGGCGTCGTCGTCTACGATTTCCGGCTATGTTGCCATTGCGCTCACAACTCAGTATAAATGTCCAGGTCTTGACTTGTATACGCGCAATTTAGAGTAATAAACTCAGTGGTCGGTCACGTCCACTTCGAATTCCGACAACCTAACCCACAACCTATACCTAACCCTCGACCTACCTAAATGTATGTACCGACACAGACCGGCATGATTGTTTCCGGCAATCCACCTTACCTATAATAGGACGGCGTGACCCGACCCCCTAACTTACTGGAAACAAGAAGAGTCTATAAAAAATACAATCATCGCTCAGAAGAATAAATGTAGATTAAAAGCTAATTATTGAACTTATAGCCACTTCTTTAAACTTCCTTGATTAAATGATTACTACCTATCGATGCCCAAAGTTCATTCATTTTTTTCGTATCATGAAAATCAATGAAATTATATAATAATAATAATAATAATAATAATGGCATTTATAATGCGCCGTCAATCTAGGTAAAACTATTCCGAGGCGCAAACATATAAAACAAAAATACAAATTAACATGAAAAATACATAAACAAGGATGATGTGCATATACATGTACATATGTATAATACAAAGAAATCAATTATAAACTGAGTCAAATAATCTTGTTTTTAACAAGTTCTTAAAAGAGTCAAGTGAATCACAGCATCTTAAATTATAAGTAGCTAGGTGGCCACTTCGATTTGACCCCAAATTATCTACTACGAGGGCGTCCTAACATAAACACTAACAATTCAAATTTATTTGGATTGCGTACATCAAAATAAGTAACAAGTATTTATGCCCAAATTAAAACAAAACGAGACCGTTGATCGTTGATCCACTAACCTGCATTGGAGTATATCTGTTCCCCTTTATATTCTCACATCGAATCAATATATTACGTGACGAACGTCCTGAAATATGTGATATCATGATGCAACATCCGCTGAAAAACGTACATGATTTGGAAGAAATCGTAGCCAATTTCAAATGAAAATGTCTGTAAATCCCTCATTTCCAAACGTCGTAAAAAATCCATCAACACAGTAGCTCATTATATCGAGTTATTTGAAATCTTGTATATTTGAAATATTCAGAGTGGTTAAGACAAAAGTTGCCGCATTGTTTAAAGCGGGGTTTAAAGCTGGAAAATGGTGATCAAAGTTATTGTTATTTTAATTACATACGTTATGTCTTTATTTTATTGAGCTACGATAGACATTATTCTCGGTAGCTCAGCGTTACAGCGCTCGCTTTGATAGCAGGAGGACCCGGGTTCGACTCTGATGAGAACCGACTTTTTTCATAGGCTACTTTAATCTATTTGCTTTATAAAGTTTTTCTGTCTTGTATGTTTTTTGTGGATCTGTTGGTTTTAATATATAACTGTGGTTAAGCTCAAATTATGCGGCAAAAGGTGTCTAATTTACGGACAAGACAAAAAACTTTATGAAGCAAATATATTAGGTATAAAAAAGTCGATGCTGATCAGAGTCGAACCCGGGTCCTCCTGATATCAAAGCGAGCGCTTTGACGCTGAGCTACCAAGAACAATGTCTATCGTAACTCAATAAAATATACACATAAAACGCATGTAATTAAAATACCAATCCCGTTCGACCACTATCACTTTGTTATAAGTATAATAAAAGGAAATTCACAGTTACCATGGTTACGTAGTTCCCAAGTTAAAAAACATTTCCCTCAAAAAGAGTTTCCATTCTAATATACTTAGCCTGCCGTCCGAAAACACTGAGATATAATTAAAATTGAATGCGATCGCGCATGATAAACAAATGGACGAAATGCCATTGGTTCCAAATTTTGCTCTCTCTTAAAATGTCCTTTATGTACTTATATGGTCACGTCGTAAAATCGATTTAAGAATAATAGTTGTTAAAACCCTCATTTATCTAAATAAATGAAAATTGTGTAATTTCGCTGGTTAAGACAGCTGTTTGGCATATCAATGTAGACACTACTTTGACACATTTCATTTTCGATAGCGACGAATTTGTAAAATGCCGAAGGGAAATGCTCTGCTTGTAGATGTCATAGACCGGTTTCAATAAGTTTGCAAGACAGGTCCTATTATAAGGAGTATTTCAAAACATTGATCTCAATAAAAGACTTTGATTTCACCTCTAGATCACTCTTGAAACCGACGGTCCGAATTCCGCGGGAGTTTAACTCGGTGTTAGTACGCTATTGTTCACCGCTAAGTGGCCACCTAGCTATAAGGTAGTGAGTTCCAGAGAGTTGGTGCAGCAACCGAAAATGCGCGATCTCCAAATGAAGAAGTAGTCCGTGGAACAACAAGTAAAAGTTTATCAGTGGACCGGAGAGTACGTTTTGGATGATATGGTACAAGAAGATTAGCAATATATGTTGGTGAAGTGCCATGCAAAGCTTTCCAAGTTAAAAGAAAAAGTTTAAAGAAGAAGTTTTATATCCATTTTTTTATTTTTTTATCTTTTATTGTTTATTACTATCATAACTTTCACCATTCACATAGTTTCATTGTATTATCGTTACATGTATAACACATAATTTTCACATTTTACATAGTTTCATCATGTTTACATTTCCTTTTATCACAATGAAATTATATCCATTGTTTTATTTCCTTCATCCTTGACATGTAAACCGTTCATTAGAATTTTTAGCTCATCATGAATACATTGTAACATTGGACTTATCAAACTGAAGATACACTCTTGTGCATAAGACATGGTGGTTTCACCTTTTTGACAAAATAGATACATATGGACCGATGTATCCATTATTGTAATTCCACTTCTTATTAGCCTTAATATTGAATTTTGGATTAAAAACTTATACAAATGCATTTTGTTTCTGTGAATTATGAAAATTGAAATAAAACGTCAATAATAGGGTTATTTTAATTAATTAATTAATTAAAAAATTAATAAATTAAATTAAATTAAATTAAAAGTAGGCCTATCACTTTTTTCATTACACGAAATCATATGAAGTGTTTCTTTGAAATTGACTTAATAAAAACGTAACTTGATTTTTGAAAATTATCGAGTTTCAAAACTCGATTTTTGAAAAATATCGAGTTTGAATCTCCATTTTTTTTTCAAAAGTCGAGTTACGTTTGTAAGTTGTTTAATGAAGTAAAATAATTTGCTGCAAATAAGACCACATAATTAAGAAGCAAATATCATTCAATAACAAAATTCAACGTTAGCTTGGACCAATGAAAATATCATTACTAAACGAAACAGCCTTCTGACACACAAAATGTACCTTTCCAATTTCAAAATTTCTAAAACTTTGTCCAAAATAGCAGCAGTGATGTTAATCAATCCCTCTTTTCATCACACGAATTCATACGAAGTGTTTCTTTGAAATTTACATGATAAAAACGTAACTCGATCGCACCCCACCCCCTGCAAATTTAGAGAGAAAAGTTTGAGTTTTGAAAGTATAATACGTTTCAAATGTTTCACGTACTTAACTCGATACATTCGTATGAAGTAAGGATGCAACCATCCATTAATATGACTAGACTTGGCTTTGCTGATACTCATACTCGAAACTTGAGACTCGATACTCGATACAATGTATTTTAAACTTATTTGAAACTCGATACTCGATATTCGAAACTCGATATTTGAAACTCGAAACTCGATTTTCGAAACTCAAAATTTGAAACTCGAAACTTGATTTTTGAAACTCGAAACTCGATATTTGAAACTCGAAACTCGATTTTCGAAACTCGAAACTCGATATTTGAAACTCGAAACTTGATTTTTGAAACTCGATACTCGATTTTTGAAACTCGATACTCGATTTTTGAAATTCGATACTCGATTTTTGAAACTCGATACTCGATTTTTGAAACTCTATACTCGATTTTTGAAACTCGATACTCGAAACTCAAAATTATCGATGTATTCTATGGAATCAGTTTGAATGAAAAATAGCCAAAATAGAAAATAATTATGTTTAACACATACCTTATCATTTAAATCCAGGTTGTACCATGATATTAGGTTTAATTTACATACCTAATTGCAGATGAGTATCTACTCAATTTCTAATAATATTTTGCTAGTCTGTTTGTGAAATATGTTTGTAATTTCTGGCTGGGTATCCCCTGATCGCAGTGATATTGTTGTAGTCTGATTATTTCATGTCCATGCATTATCTTTGCAAGTCGTCAGTTTTGAATTTGTGTCAGTACTTCTTAATGACATCATAAAGTTGAGGAATCTTCAATGAATATTATTTTTAGTTAGTCATTCCCTCATTCCTGCCTTTCAGCCTTTAATTAAACTACTTGATGTTGGTATTTTGCTCTCAACGCTACATAGTATAATATATCCATGATGAGTTTCAGGAATGTTTGGAAAGGTTCTTACTTGTTACTTTAAATAAAAATTACAAGATGGCAAATACAAAATTATTGTGGCCTCCTGCGTTGTGATAAATCTTCTAAGTTCACCAGTTTCGTTCGTTTTCAGCTTTGTGTTTTTATTCATATGCCGAAATCACAGGTGACGATTTCAAAGCCTTTTGATTTCATATAATGCGCAAATCATGGTTCGATATTTGACTCTCTTTGAATGGTACACTAAACATAGCTGCTACGTGCATGCGTGTGATGAGAAAAATATGCATTGGCGCAGTATTGTGTATATTATTGCATAAGGCAGCTAAACTGTTTCAATTCACAATTTCACATTATAGATGAGGTTCGACCGGAGGTTGGAATAAAACGGGATCCTTCGACCACTAGCGAATATACGCTAGAAGACCGTACATCTTATTTTTGCTCATCACCCCTACCCATCTAAGCACCAAAGATCGCTCTTCGATGAATTCACTATAGCAACACACATACGACAAGGTTGTCCTAATTCAGCTCTTCTGTTCATATTAGCAACAGAAATGTTATCTGTAAATATCAAGCAAGATCAGAGAGTAAAAGGTATTAAAGTGGGAAATGATTTAGAAGTAAAAATTGTGCAAATGGCTGACGATACAACTGTGATGGTAGAAGATGAAACTTCAGTTGTTAATGTATTTGACACAATTTATAAATTTAGTGAGGTATCTGGGATAACTGTTAACAATGATAAAACAGAAGGTTTATGGTTGGGACCAAACAAGCCAAGTTTGAACCAAAAGGTATTGATAAAGTGGTCGAATGAACCAGTGAAAAAGTTTAGGAATACACTTTGGAAAAGATAAAAAACAAGTTGAAGATTTAAATTGGAAACCAAAGATTGTAAAATTGGAAAAGACTTTATGCCGCTGGAAAGCGAGAGAACTAACATATTATGGAAAAATCAGTATTATAAAAACAATTGGCATCTCACAGATACTGTACAATGCATCGTGTATCATAGTACCTGATTACGTTATTAAAGAAGTAAATAGAATTCTGTATACATTTTTATGGGGGTCCGGTAAGGAAAAAGTAAGAAAACTTCCATTTAGTGCGACGGAAACGGGTAAAACAGCCAAATGTCTCCTAAGTACTATTCATTTGGCCAATTCTAAGAGAAAACAATGTACCTATTGGTCAATTTCAACCGTTCTAAATTACACATATCTCTTGAACAGACTTTAAAGTTAAACAATACAAGTGACTGATTTATTGGCGGAAAATGCCCTCTAATTAGCCAGAATCAGACCAGGACAGCCATCAATGTTAACCCTACCCTGAGAACCGCTGCAAAAGTCATATTTTCTTTTCATAGGAACTAAGAGATCTGATTATACAGGACTAAATGGATATATTTCAAGTCTCTCGTAGATATTTTTTTCTTTCACTGACTTCCTGATTCTAAATGTTGCATATAAAGAAAACTGATAAAGTTACTATCATGTTAAGATTTAACATTCGAGGTATCACTGTGAGAAGTATAAAGCCTGCGGCTGGAGGAATTTGGCGCGGTGCCAAGAAGGGGTGATTTCTAGGAAATAGAACAAAGGGAGAGGGGTGACCCCGTTTCTTGGAAAACAACAACAACAACAACAACAATTGCAACAACAACAACAACAACAACAATAACAACAACGTACCCAATTTGGCACTCACCCAAAAATGGATGAGAGCCTGGTTTCTCGGAAAGAGAAGAATAGATTGGGGATACCAAAAACAACCATGAAAACAATAACAACAAACAACAAGTTTTACGATATTATTTCTTGGAAATGTTGACACAAAAGGCGTAACCATAGGTTTCATAATATTTACCGATAGAGAGTGATTTAAGTTTAGTATAAAAACCCTGAGAAAATTTAAGTTTACTTATAAGTTATTTAGACACCTTATCGATAATATCGAGATAAATATTTACTAGTTGGAAAATTTTAAACCAAAGACAATGGCTGCAAAATCTGGAACTATCGTGATAAACGAATTAAATCGCCCAGTATGGCTGACTGAGGATCGAAGCACTTATATTCCTGAATGACGAAGTGATATCGTCAATGATTCGAGATCTCTCAAAATCGTACCATCTGTAAGTAGTACACATTTATTTATTACGTATTTGGTCTAACTTACCCATAGGGTGGTTGTCAAATCTATATGGAATGTGTTTTCAACGATGTATGCTATTTATATTCCATACTGAGCTTTTATGGGCTATTCTGACCTTTGAAATGTTGCGATACAGTTTGCCGTTCCAGTTTTGGATGGCATTCTATATCGTTACTGATTATTAATTCATTTTCATTATGTTGTATAAAAACTTAACTAAACTTTAACTACATGTATACATTACAGCAGTGTGTGTGTGTGTGTTGTACACTTATTGAATCAATAATCAATACCCCTATTCACGGCGTTATACAGGTATGGGGTTGGGGGATATTTAAGGTCACACTGAATCAATAATCAATAGGCCTATTAATATTTTATTATACAGTGTATGTAAATGCACCAAAATAGACTTAGGCCATCAGTTAAGGCGATGGCGCCCTTTATATTTTATAATGGTAACAGACGAGGTTGAATAGCTATGCCGATGAATTGACTAGATTGAGCTATTAAATAATTTTAGATTGTGCAATAATTATTAATTGTTTTACACCTCGTTAATTACACATACTTTTTTACATTATTATAGGGCTTTCTTCAATTCGAAGCTATGGTTTGAACGCATTTTTCACCAGTGGGGACAACTATGTCCAGAACTGTGTGACGACACTCAGAGGGATTTGGCGACGTTAGGCGTCACAGAGTTGAGAAAAGCCGATGCGCGGGAGAAGAAAATGCGGAGAGAGAAACGAAGACAAGAGGCAACAACAACAACAACAACAACAACAACAACAACAAGATACCCAAGTTGGAAAATTTTAAACCAAAGACCGACAAAATCTGGAAATATCGTGATAAACGAATTAAAACGTCCAACATGGCTGACTGAGGACGCAAAACGCAGAGTGCGCATCGTGAATTCTCGATTAGTCATCAAAACCCACGCTTGTCATCTGTGCGATAAAAGCTTCACAAGGAGGTACGATCTAAAAAGGCATCAAAACACTGTGCACTTTGAAGCGGAATTTACCACTAACGGTGTGCATTCCAAAATGGACGTCCCCCATCATGGAGACAGCAAAATAGAGATTTGCCAAACGAGGCAAGAGGCGGCACGGAAAGTTCAGGCTACGGTTGACCAAAAAATGAAGAACACTATTAGAGACCCATGTGGCAAAACCACTGATAATAACGCATATTTAAATCACCATCGTGACTATTTACGCCGTACTAAGAAGAACAACGTAATGAGAATAACAGGCAACGATAATATAATTTGCACGGGAGCTGACAACATCGTTCACATAATAGCCTGAGACATAGCTAGAAAATAATGTCTGCGGATGACTATAAGCCGCAATCTTGTTGAAGAATAAATAAATCTGTATTTACGGAAAGAATTAAACGTTATTTTTCTGAGTGTGATTCATGTACATCTGGGCTGTTTGATTTTCCTCATAGGTCTTTAGTGACGATACAAATATTTTACTTAGGTACTTAGGCCCCCAGTGTTTTACTTACCATTAACCTTCTTTTTTTTTGAGAAACTTTATGAAATGATGCCCCCAAAATTTTACGGAATATCGAGTAAATAACCTTGTAAAATGTGCGTGTATTCCGGGGTCAAAGCTAGGAGATGGCGGGCCAAAGACAGATATAAATCCAACGGATATAATGGAATCATTCTCAGTCATGAGAACACGTTAGAAAATTGCGATCAGTATTTCCAATGATAATATATCCCGGTATGCATCCCATGAGTGTGTGTTTACAAGTGAATGAGAACTGTAGCAATATATATTTATGGACCAAAAAAAATCAATAGGGCGATTTTGATCAATATAGTGGGGAAAGACCTTTTCTTAGATAATAATAAAAAATTGTATTATACAGCACTAATCAATTCTTACAGAGTCAGAGGCAACATAAAAGACAACACAAACACAACATTTCTTTTTCAGGTCAATAGTTTGATGACCTAACATTTTATTCAAGCCTATTAAGGCATTAAGGTGCCAGAGGGTACAGGACCAATTGTGATTTATGACTAATACAATATGAATGTGAATCTTTAAAGAAGGGTGCTTCGTTAAAAGACCCATAGATAGATCAGAAAGTCAGAAGCCTCATCCTCCCCACGCGAATTTCCCAGTAGTTTCATTTTGCTGAATTAGGCCCTCTGCTTCACATTTTCAACCCCTTAGAACATTTCTATCCAATACTTATACTCTATACGAGTAACCTAACAGGTATTGAATGAACCTTTAAAGTCTATGGAGAATTCAATCGTCAAGGTCTTTCTCACTTTCCTCCTCTTCATCATCACTATCTTGAACTTCCACGAACAATCCTGCAAATTTAGACTCGTGTTTTGCTATCACTCGATTCAGGGCTTTGTTGATATCCACCCCTTTCTCAATTTTCTCTTCGAGATCATCTAACACTTCATGCCACGTTTCGTCGTCTTTTAAATGTAAATAACCGGATAGAAAGTCTTTGAACCTGGCGAAGAAGTTTCTTTTGACGGTGTATAATGTCTTTGTATTGGCTTTCTCCTTGGCTTGATGTTCACTCAGTCCTTCGTTAATGTACTTTTCATATTTAGAATTCCACATTTCTTCGGTCGTTTCTTTGGCCTCTTCCAACCAGACTCGATAGGTTGAATTATCCTCCAAGTCAGAACTCGCTCGTTCTTCTTCATCCTCTGACTCATCGGTATCCTCTACCTCCATTTCAGATTCTAATTCCTCTTCTTCGGAACTTTCGTCATCATCATGGTCATGAGTCTCTTGAAGCTTACGCCTTTTATACAAGGGATCATATCGTTGGGATTGAGCAGCGCTATACTCCATAGAATTACTTTCTTCACCATCCGTCGACTGCTCTTCAGAGTGAACGCTTTCTACGTGTCTTCTTAAATTGTATCTTCGATTAAAGCGTTTGTCACAAAACTGACAAAGGTGGGGTTTGACAGAGGAAACAAAATTCATGTTGACCCCTTCGCTGGTTAATCACTGAATGCCGAATATCTGTGAAACCAAGCATTATATGGGGTAATTTTACTCATACTCTTATAGGTTCATGCTCATTTGACTCATATGGCTCATTTGAGTCATATGACTCATTGGCTCATCGATTCATTGACTCATTTGACTCATTTGACTCATTGAGTCATTGACTCATTGACTCATTTGACTCATTTGACTCATTGAGTCATTGAGTCATTGACTCATTTGACTCATTTGACTCATTGAGTCATTGACTCATTTGACTCATTTGACTCATTGAGTCGTTGACTCATAAAACGTAAAGGCTACCATACACCCGTTCCTGTTTAATAGCCATTCTACTTCTTAATGATACCTTTAGACTATACAACGTAATAATATACACACAGACTCTTTTACACGGCATTCATATTTTTATTCATATCATCATCGCTAAGGTGTAAACGGTTAATAATGTTACTACGTTTAAAACGGCAAACTTAAAAATGTCCCAATTGGTGATAGTACATTCCTGTAACACCGTCCAGTCCACATCATATCGGGCAATGGTTTCATCGACCACTCGAAGAATTTCTTTTCTCCTGTTATCCTCGGGTAGACTTTTACATAAATCGAAAGTAAAAATGTAGAGCGTTAATGCCCTGAAACCACTGGCGTAACAACAGGGGGGGATGGGGGGGATATATCCCCCCCCAGATTTTTACCTGGGGGGGATGCCTAATGTAATCATCCCCCCCAGATTTTAGCTGTTTATTTGTTTGTTCAACTTGATTATCCTTTGTAGGCACACTCATATTATAGCAATCTGGTTGCAAGGGAAAAGAAAGTCACAATAGGCTAGTGTATATAAGAGAATACATAGTTGGTCCAAAGTCCTAAATCCGATGGCATAAAATGACAATTGACAAGTGCATTATTCCTGAATTTTTTTGCTACAAAATGAGCCCAATCTGTAAAAAGTGTATTATTTGGGTTACAAAAGGCGGGCAATAGTTTTACGAGCGTAGCGAGCAAAAAAATATTTTGAGGTTAAAAATTTTCATCCCCCCCACTCAAAAAAAGTAGTTACGCCCCTGACTTCTTCTCTCGCGTACCTTCTCCATGCATAGCGTTCTGAGCTAACGCTCTCATATCTTTCAAGTATTTCATTTGTGTAGGAGTCCCTTTAAAAAGAGTCTTATAGTCTTCGCGTTCTCGAATGTTATTTATCATCCGTGAAAATGTTCCGGAATGATCGGTATCGATGAAATGTCTTTCTATCAAACGACGAATCTGTTTTCCAGAGACACCAACTTCATCCTCGCTGCCATAGCCGCCATAACGTACGTTTCCGATACTTCCAGACTTTCGGACAGCGTTTGGTAGTTGTTCATCTCCCATGATCGTTGAAATTCTAACAGCGACTGTTCAAAGTCTATTTCACGGTGATCCAACCACAAATTTCTCGCTGTCTCCTTGAAAACTAGACTTAGATGAAGCTTGTCCAGTTGCTTGATAGCTATGTCGTATAATATGGGCGCCAGAGGGTCTTCATCGGATATAAACACATATGTTAATTATTGGTCAAGGTCGTCTTTGTTAGCCATTCATCGAATTATTACCCAGGACCAAATTGGCTTTTCAAATTACGCTATTCGACTTCCATAGTGAATCTTTATCATCGCTATAGCGAAATACAGGATAGGATGAATAATTCCCAAAGATCTACATGCGATCTCCCAAGCTTGAATCTTTGTAATTACATCGTCGTCTATGATAGTTCCTTTTTCGTACGGAAATTTCGGGGCGTCTTCGTGGTCTTTTTTACTACATGTATAGTGAGAAAAATAACCCGATCGCCTCTCGAGGTCCGATAGTTCCAAGTTTAGTTCGTCCAGTAAACTCCCGTAGCATCCCCAGTAAGGATCGCAGTAGAAACATTTGCAAGGCTCGTTATCATCTTTCATGAATGCCATCTTCACACCACGGTTCTGTCTACACTCTCGCTATATATACGGGATTCTAGTTTGGCTAGTTTCGCGTAAGAGTCATTCACCGCGTCTATCTGCTGGGCGTTTTAATTCGTTTATCACGATAGTTCCAGATTTTGCAGCCATTGTCGTTCTTTGATATACAAACTAGTAGAAGTAAATATTTATCTCGATATTATCGATAAGGTGTCTTAGAAATAACTTATAACTAAACTTAAATTTTCTCAGGGTTTTTATACTAAACTTAAATCACTCTCTATCGGTAAATATTATGAAACCTATGGTTACGCCTTTTGTGTCAACATTTCCAAGAAATAATATCGTAATACTTGTTGTTTGTTGTTATTGTTTTCATGGTTGTTTTTGGTATCCCCAATCTATTCTTCTCTTTCCGAGAAACCAGGCTCTCATCCATTTTTGGGTGAGTGCCAAATTGGGTACGTTGTTGTTATTGTTGTTGTTGTTATTGTTGTTGTTGTTGTTGTTGTTGTTGTTGTTGTTGTTGTTGTTGTTGTTGTTGTTTTCCAAGAAACGGGGTCACCCCTCTCCCATTTTTCTATTTCCTAGAAATCACCCCTTCTTGGCACCGCGCCAAATTCCTCCAGCCGCAGGCTTTATACTTCTACTGTGGCTTGACTTGTAATAACGAACATTTGACTGAATATCAGTATCCCAGTATGCTAAAGGCGGAGCAATACATTCGGGTTAATATTATACTATTTGCAAGCTACAAAGGATAATATTGCCTACAATCTGATTTATACATAAAAGTATAGCATTATATTTAGAAATCATCGATTGTTTTCTATTTTCAGTATTTAAATCGGTCTGTTTTATCTAATCATACAATACGGAGAGAAAACGAAAAAACATGTATTTATCTTTAGGCTAATTTTCCGTGTCCGTTGTCCAAAATCTCTCTCTGGCTTTGATCACATCATGACAAAAGTGAAATAGGTATCAATAGACTATGGGACGTTGGTCTGTATCTTTCACTCTTGTAGTCCCCCTCTGGGGAGAACATGAAAGTATTACCAAAAGGTGGCAAATATATCCCTAAACACAAATTCACCTGATCCCACGTTCGTAGGTTGCACGTTATGACCCTAGACCTCGATTTAGGGTCAAAGGTCACATGTGTTTCAATGGGAAGTCAAAAACTAAATTTAACATGGTAAAAAAACTAAAAAATGATCTATTGACTATATAAAGTATATTTTATTGTTGGGATAAGTGTTTTAAACAAAAAAAGTCAATCACAACTTCGATCGTAGATCAATAGTTTTTGAACTGTGACCTTTTGAAAAAGACAAGTTGGCCAAAATAGACCATTTTGGTCATATTTTCGCAAAATTGGCACAAAAATGACATGTTATCATCATTAAAAAAATATTTTGACTCATTATGAATTGATAAACCATGTTATAATGTTGGTATATAGATGTACATTACATTACAACACATTTCAAAAGTCAATGGTATGCTGATGCCATGGCAACCAGCTTTAATATCCTTCAAATCCTTTAAATTTGACTCGGATTTTACCCATTTTCGATGAATTTGAAGGATATTAAAGCTGTTTGCCATGGCATGCGGACACCATTGACTTTTAAAATGTGTTGTAATGTAAAGTTCATCTATAAACCAACATTATAACATGGTTTATCAATTCATAATGAGTCAAAATATTTTTTTAATGATGATAACATGTCATTTTTGTGCCAATTTTGCGAAAATATGACCAAAATTGTCTATATTGGCCAACTTGTCTTTTTCAAAAGGTCACAGTTCAAAAACTATATATTGTGATTGACTTTTTTGTTTAAAACACTTATCCCAACAATAAAATATACTTTATATAGTCAATAGCTCATTTTTTAGTTTTTTTACCATGTTAAATTTAGTTTTTGACTTCCAATTGAAACACATGTGACCTTTGACCCTAAATCGAGGTCTAGGGTCATAACGTGCAACCTACGAACGTGGGATCAGGTGAATTTGTGTTAAGGGATATATTTGCCACCTTTTGGTAATAATTTCATGTTCTGCCCAGAGGGGGACTACAAAAATCAATAACTAAGCACATTTTGGCCTCACGGCCCATAGTCTACAATTAGCATCTACTATAAATGTGTAGTGTAGCTATGATCCAGAGCTATAATCATGACAAATATCATGAGGCTGACATTCATATTAGCGGTGTTATTAGTGAGGAGGTAGAACTTATTGAATGACCCTCGTAGTATTTAGGTATTTTAGTCTCAGATAAAAAACGATCGAATCACACAATTCATTCATATGTTCAATTTAGTCGACCTACTAGTATATCTTTTGCTATGACTATGAGTATTCGTCGAGTTATAGTAACTCTTAATTAAGAGTCAACTTTTCGCCGGAACCTTTTCATCCAGTTTTGAGAGTGGATTTACACAAGTGGGGCAATGGTGTTTTTGTTCAGCAATTTCCCATTTCGGTCCCCTGAAATTTAAATCCACCGCTCTCGCTATTTCGCTGAGTGTTGTCGGTTCACTTGCACAGCTCTGCACTTTACACAAACAAAGTTATATACATTTCTCACCGTTCCTGATCAAAAACCTCTCACCTAGTAAATTCTATACCTAGATCTAGCCACCGCCTCTGTATACTACCAGGATGAGCGGAAGACGCAGTAAACCGCCACAGCGCTTGGATATCTAAAACCCCATTGGATGGTTCCGAACATTGTTCTGACGCGTTCGAGGTGTTCAAAAACACTGCCTTTATTAGAACACTAGTGTTCGGAACCATCCAATGTGTTCAATATTTGAGTGCCACGCTGAGCCCTAAATGTTCATAATAGCTAATATGGAACACCTGATAGAACACAATAATGTGTTCAAAAATAAAAATTGCCATTGATATCATGTTATTTAATCTGCACAAACTTACACCATGTTGACTTTTTATTGCTGTTTGGGGTTGGAAAATATTGCAAAATAAACCTTTTGGATTTATGAACACGTATCCGCGGTGTTAAAAAGCCAGTGTTACATTTATGAACACGTCCTAGGTGTTCTCTGCGATTTGCAGTGAATAGTATAGCTAATAACAGCATAACTTTGACATTCTAAGCCATTGGTGGAGGAGGTAGGCATGAAACCAGTGCTAATTATTCCCGCTATTCAAGGTCAAATCTGTTGAACTTCGACAGCGGCCAGCCATGTAGTCTTTGCGTGGGAGTGAATAGTTTCACAACATCGTTCCGGCAACATAGTGTACACCCTCTTGCACAGTTCGTGAATCAATCAACCAGACGTACCGTACTGAGTTTGGTAAACAACCAACCCCGCCTATTATTGCATTTCACATATCACACACTGCACGTACTGTAAACGAGTGCGAGATATTTTATACAGCAAAGTCAGTAATACTGAGCCTACAAAAATTACCATGTCTGGTCTTCGCAAACAAAAACAATACGACTGGAACGATTCCAATCTTGCTCTATTTGGTTCCGATACTGAAAAAAATGTCAAGAAAGAATCAGCCGAAACGGAGCCCGCTTGGAAAGGCGCTGGTGAAAACGTTGGCTTGCAGATATGGCGAATTGTAAAATTTAAGGTTAAACATTGGCCAAAAGAAGATTACGGCAGTTTTTACAACGGGGACTCCTACATCATCTTGAATACATATGTAAGTTGTAGTTTTCACTTCACCTGTAATTAATTTCAGACTGGGTATTTTATTAATTTTGTGTACATTATATATTAATATGTATGATATCTTACTTCCGGGATGCCAATTGATTTCCGTATTTAGCATTTAATTTAAAATCAGTAGGCTATTACTACCACAGATCCTCATTTTGAGTATCTTTGAGGATCTGTGGCTAAACATGGTAATTGGATATTCAAATGCAGAATTTCGACAAAAGAGCTCATATTAGATTTACCATTTAAAGATGAAAATATGTCTAAATGAGACAAACACATTTGAAATTGACAGATTGCATTGCTGATATAGTATAAAGTAAAGAGGCAAAAGAAATATCTTTGACGACAAATTTGAGATATTTTAATTTACTATAGAAGTGAAAAGGCACTAACATTTACAAAATGCTAAAAATCACCTATTGTCCCATTTCTGGGAATATCATTATCATGGTTTACAATGTTGTGAATTGTAGCAATGATTCTTTTTCGCCATGTCACAAATCGGCCATGTCATTCACACAAAAAACCATGCATACGCTAAGTCTGGCCCGAGCATTTTGCTTGAGCCTGGTCCCTTCAGGAGGACCCAAGCGTGTGACCGTGTAAACAAACAAACAAACAAACTACAGTAACCCTATACAGTCGTTATGGACGTAATCTAGAAATTTGTCACATTGAAACTATCATTTTAGATATGAATATTATTATTTTTATTATATAAATCATTATTCAATTTACTCGTATAACAGTTCCAAAATTTCGTTTTTTGCACTTTTCCAAACAATTCAGCATTAAAATGGAAAAGTGCAAAGACTTTGCCTATCCTGCTTGCTATACATTGAAACAGTGCGGCAAACCCCAAGGAAGTTGTTCAAATCGGTGACAGTAATAATTTTCAAATAAATTTGATTTTATAGGTTCAACTTCCTGGTATGGTACAGACACATCCATCGTCATATATATCGTATACATGTACATTATACTGTTTACATTATTGAGTTGGTGCGGTATAATTACCATGCATACCAATGACACAATATGCATGATTGAACACTAAGTAAACATATGGTTACTTATTAATTAATCCAGTCATTTTACCGATATATTATCAAGCAGGCGACGATTGTGTGGAATGGAAACGCCGCAATTGCATATGATGACGTCATATCATCAAAAGCATTGACATAGTCAGAGGGACCTGTGGTGGGGGTAGGGGGGACGCTGGTAGTGGTATTGGCAGATCAGGGTCTACTAGTGTGCCCATGGTGGTGTTTTAAAATAAAATACAGGATTGTAATGCCATTGTTGGCGATGTAGTTTAATTGCTGGTAACAAATGGGGCAAATGACGGTAGACTTAAACAACGCCTATATATATAAGACCAAGAAAACATGTGGGAGACAAAAAAAGAAGTAACTTACGCGTTTTTACGCTTGATTTTTTGGCTCCAACCACAGGCTATTAGAAGTTAGAGAAACTTTATCCTTTTTGAACTGACATACCACAAAACAAAGCAAACCGCCAAAGCAATTTAGATCCCGCTTGGAGCACTGACCCATGAATGCCAAATATGCGCTATTATTAACAATCCAAACATCAGTATGAGCCCAAAGTAAGGCAAAACTAAGTCATTAGTCTCGCTGGAAACAACTATAATTCCATAATTTTATAATATGATATCTTTATTATAATGCATTACTTTTAATAGTGGCGTATATTTGAGTAGGTCAGTTGAGAATAGCACTGTCGGTTCGGTTGACGAGGGGAAATCATGGAATTATGACAGTCAACGCAAAACAACAACAAAAATTACCGTAATTTACTACAAAGATAGCAATTATTCGCCCGTCCCCTCACCTCACCCCCCCCCCCCCCCCCCCCCCACCCAAATAAATAAATAAATAAATAAATTAGAAAGCTCGTTTAAAGCCAAAATGTACCTAAATCATGACAAAATCAGTGTGCAAGAGCAAATTTTCGCGAAGCGCGCATTTGTTTATAGTCGGTAAAGTTTTGTCGGTTCCGACTATCTTTTGTCAATATACATAGAGTTTGTCATTTCATCAAGGGGGAAGTCATCTGGCAAGAAGGTGGTGGAAGGCTCTAGTTACACGACTGTATTTAAACTAGTTTAAACCAATTCTTATATTATTCATTAACAGAAAGCTCCCGACAGTGACGAACTTCTCTATGACGTTCACTTCTGGATTGGATCGGATTCTTCTCAAGTACGTATTAAAAAGCGATCGATAAATACATTCATCATAACGACCAACCAATTAATGCAACCAAAAAAAACACAATTCCGAATCTTTTTAAAATCAATATAAACACGTACATTATATGTTTAAATATAAAGAGCTGCCATAGTTTGATACATTCCAATATTGTACTGCCCGAACATTTTACATATAATTATAATGTGATTATTCGTACATTTTAAATATGTTATATCGAACTCTTTATCTGATTAAATTAATTGGAGTTTACTTGATTGTTGCATGATCATGATGATCGAACAAGCACATGACGGAATCATCGATTAAACCAATCAAGCGGGAAAGTGGTTCGAAATACGCTATATTTGCTCAAACATGTTGTCAATAATCTTTGTATAATTCTTTTTGCAGGATGAATACGGTACAGCTGCATACAAGACCGTTGAGTTGGATACGTTTATGGACGATAAACCAATTCAACATCGTGAAGTTATGGAGTATGAATCAGATTTGTTCAAGTCATACTTCCAATCCATAATGTAAGTTGATCCTTAGAAATATCCAATTGGCAAAGAATTCTGGCTGATTTTCCCCAAAAAATAGTGTCCCCTAAATGTCAAATCAAAACCATCGTTTGATTTACGATTTAGAGCGGCGTTACCGCTTATTGCGTACTGCGTGAATCGTGATCCACGCACAAGCTCCGCCAACATGCACTGAAACATATTCGTAGTAAATGTACATGTAGTACGGGCGTTAAAGGAGTGGTGGCTTTACTTAAGTTTACCCCAAAATCGCAACGTCCCATTTCAAAATTAATTAAATTAGCTTTTAAGAATGCATCATAAACGCCAAGGTTCAGATAGCCCTACAATCAACCCGAGAACCGCCCAGGGATGGCATAACTCAGTGTTTCTATATTCAATTTTAGTATTTTGAGGTTGATTTATCGGAAATAGCAGGTCTACATGCATGTAGGAGGGCTAGATTCAGATAAATGATTAAAACAAATCTTATGATTTTTTCGCGCGATGAAATTCCCTGGAACCATCCACCATCCCCACTCCCCCTTAATTATGCTAGTATCGCCACTTCCAAAATCGGGTCAAGAATGTCAAGGGTGGGTCGATACCCGATAAGAGGGAGGCCATGTTAATATCCAACTAGCTGCTGACACACTGAAACGTTCAGATCAACAAGCTATAAAATGCTCTACAATCTTGCCTGCGGCATAGAACTGGTTCGAAGACCCTATTTCCCATTTATTTATAAGTTAGACCTTTTGGAACTCTATATTTCGCTCTGCATCCCTTTGAGCACTGTGCAAGAACGATTGCTGTATATACCCAGTATTCATATATTTATTTATTTATTTATTGTCCATTTCGATCACGATAGAACAATGGAGGGTGGAGCCGATACTGGTTTCAGACGTGTCACGCCTACAGAGTACGTGCCCCGTCTGTTACATTTCAAGGGAAGCAGGAAGAATGTACAAGTTCGCGAGGTACGTATCAATATGAATATGTAGAAATATATCATAACACAATACCGAAAAAGCGGAACTGACATCGGCCACTACATGAACACCTCCTGTCGTTCCGTGTTATGCTTTTTGCAAGTTGCAACCTGCGAAAGGGAAAACCCCCGAAAATATCACGCCGACAGTATACACTGAGCACTGCTCAGAACCAGTTTGAAGAAAAATCATACGTTCCTTCATCTTTTAGACACAATAATGTATTTAAAGGCCTACCGAGAAAATGACAATCAAGCTATAGACCTCTCAAATTAGCATGTGTTGAGTATCAGCTGGTTGTTTTCGGCAGTCCGCCCCGTGAGTTGGTTCTGTCGTATTGAATACATATATAGGCATACTTCCAGAACATGAACCTTATGACTCAGTGAATTACTGAGGATGCATAGCAGATGTTTTTTCTTATGCCTGCAACCGCTAACTAACTCATTCCTGTTGGACATGTGAGGTTTAAATATTATAAAATACTTTTCAGTTTGACAAAGCTAACATAATATCTTTTAGTAGATGTCGAATAGGCCCGTTACTGTGGGCAAGTATCTTCCATTTTAAACAGTATGGAATCTTGGTAGATTGGTAGATAGATAGATAGATATATATCGACCTATCAATCTATCAATATATTAATCTATCTATCTATCTATCTATCAATCTTTCAATCTTTCAATCTTTCAATCTATCAATCTTTCTGTCTATCTGTCTACCAATCTATCAATCTGACGAATAATTGTTAAACAAGTCTTTTAATCAATCTATCAATCTATCAACAACAAAATTATTGACTAAAATCCTTAAATCACGAGAGAAAAAAGTGTGTCAGGGTTGTCAGAAAAAGGTGGTCACCTTATGGAAACACCCACTTACATTGCTCTGCCTAGTGGTACAAATTACCGTTTAATTTTGGCATTTGATTTTTCTGTATTTCCAAACCCCTCTATAGGGAGAGTTTATGCAGAATCTGGATTTCCGGTGATAATTCAAACCGAAAAAAGAAAAAGTGTGGATTTCCGAGCCCCTTTATATAGGATAGATATTTTCTGGATTTCCAGTGGTCACTGGAACAGAAAAAAATCTGGATTTCCGATGATCATCCGAATCCCTTTATAGGGTGTGCACATCTGGTATAGCCCAATAGGCAGATCATTCATAGCAACAACTCACGGTCAACAATAAGATGAGGATCGAAAATGCTTCAATCACTACTTGTCACAAGTCGGAAAATTAAAATTGCATTTTTTTTCTCAATCTTTTCAGTGTAGCGTTCGTGTTTGTTAACTGATTTGTCAATATTTTTATGTTGAAACTAGGCCTATATTTTGAGCGTATTTATTATACCTGGTAAGTTTCTTTTTAGCGCTTAGTATGCTATGCTGCGTGTCCAGTAGGTCTGTTTTATTCCTTATGTTTTGCCTTTGTAGGTGGAATTGAACAAGCATAACGTAGATGACTCGGATGTTTTCATCTTGGATGCAGGACTTCAGATTTATCAGTATAATGGATCAACCTGCAACAAGGATGAGAAATTTAAGGTTGGTAAAATAATGAACTGAATTTATCTAAATGAACTATATTTAGTGATACTAGTATATTCACATATGGGTTCGGTTTTGTTTTCAGCTATACGTGAAATGGATATTGGAGTTGATTCCGGGAGTTGGTTTTAAATTAGTAATGTTAGCATGCATTCTTTTAAAATATTGATCGACACAATATTTGTCAGTGTACGCTTCTCCCCTATCGAACTCCAAATATTGTTGACTTGTCATAATGAAACGCTATGCAAATAATGCAATCCATTTTGTTTTTCCTTATCTTCCTCAGGCCATACAATTCGTGCAGGGGTTGAAGAGTGATCGCGGTGGCAAGCCTCATTTAGAAACCCTGGATGCTCCTATTTCAACCAGCCACGCCTTTTTTAAGGCTTTAAAAGACGACGCGCTGGAAGCGAAACTGGAAGCAGACGACACATCTGTGCCATGCATCCAAAAGTAAGCAAGTATAGGTGATAGCGACACCTTCAATAGCAATTGATGTCTCTATGCTGTAGTGTACGGTAATGTGTGACTGTATTAAAGGTATATTATGTGATCTTTCCAGGGAACGCCCTCAACATCGAAGAAAAAAATGAAAGTAGATTTTCTTGCAGATTTACATTTCTGATCATAAATCGTACATACATTCCAAGTTACAGGGCGATACGATTCTTAATTACTTCAAAATCATGGTTTTACAGTAAAAATAAACTGTCGTGGTACCACGACAGTTTATACATGTATTTTCACTCTAAATTCACTCTAAAACCATGATTTTGAGTTTATTAGGAATCGTATCGCTCTGTAACTTGGAATGTATGTACGATTTATTATCAGTAATGTAAATCTGCAAGAAAATCTACTTTCTAAAAAAATCATGAATATAGGGCGCTATCCGGAAAAGATCACATAATATGCCTTTTATCATGTTTATCTGTATAAGAGATTTCTAATTAATATTCAAGCACAAACCATGCACATTTTTTCCAAAGCATCACACTTATCCCATCTGGAAGGGATGTATTTTTCTTCAGCCATTGTTCAAAGTTTCAAATTCGCATATAAACCATAACATTACATTTTAAGAGTGCGCATGTTACAATCAGTAATCGAATGTCCCTTGAAAAAATATACGTTTACATGAGTTTCAATTGACTGATTTGAAATTAGATAATCTAAATGTAACTGCATAGTTATAGCAATTTGAATGAAAGATGTATAGCACAACTTTATCATTATGTCAACATTCTATCGCAACCTAAATAATATAGTAGATGGTTGAGAAAAAAGTCAGCTATGAATATTGATGAAGAACATCGAAGTCAATAAATTCTATGGAACAATATTTGTGTTCAATGCTCTGGAAATACGTTGTATTTTACTGATTGGATTCAAGCTGGTTTTGTCAGTATGTCATGCTTATACAGGGTGTCCCAAAAAAATGTTAACACTCCGGGCACATAATATATCTTAAAAGGACAGAAACACCTGGGTCTAATCTTGATGTATTTTGAAAGCTGAGTAAATATCCTTTCATTTGCATTTTATTGCATTTCAATTGGTTATTTAGAACGGGAGATATGCTTCAGCAAACATGAGGAAGCAAAATTGGCTTGGTCCAATCCGCTCAGTATGAAAGTAAAGCTTTTAAAATGCACGAAGCAAGAAGCAACATGATTAAAGTCACACACACATCAATTAATCTCTTCTTTGTTCTTTTCAACGCATTCTTTCGATTCTTTTCAAGCTTAAAAGACATAAATAAATATATTCCACATAAATTATATAGGTATTTTGTCATGAGTTCAAGTTCTATACTCTTTTTCCATGTGCAATGGGTAGATGTCAGTAAAGCAGGGGGTGTCTTTAAAATTGAAATTGAAACATTTCATGTTCTTTGTTGAAATAGTCCATCCAATTAAATACATTAACTAATATTGCACTGAAATAAAACTAGTATTGCACTGAAATTAACCATAAATCAATAATCGATACATTCTAACTTATGATTAAATGTTGCAATGGTATTGTTCCTTTTGAATTACTGTACAATAATGTTTTTGGCATTCTTACAAGTTCGTAATCATAGTTGTAATTAATGCAAATTGGACCAAGCCGATTTTGCTTCCTCATGTTTGCTGAGGCATATCTCCCGTTCTAAATAACCAATTGGAACGCAATAAAATGCAAATGAAAGCTTATTTACTTAGCTTTCATAATACATCAAGATTAGACCCGTGTGTTCCTGTCCTTTTAAGATATATTATGTGCCCGAAGTGTTAACATTTTTTTGGGACACCCTGTATGTTGAAAATAATGAATTTCTACCGATGACAGAAATAAGTAAGAAAATTAAAAGACCTGGCGGAATCATGTTTTTTATCCTATCATGTTTTTTTCTTCTTATTTTTTTAGATTATTGTTTCTCACAACAGTAAATAAGCTTACCTCTGGGGTAGCTTTCTGGCAGCAACTCGCTTGCCTTTCGTCAGCCCCAATAACATGGTTTTTTTCTATAGCACTAAAATCAGCAGTCCCAAAAATAACTGAATATAACAAAGGATTAAGCTCAACAAAATGTTTCAACACCAAATTGGTCTTATGAGCAATTCTGATTTCCTTCCAAAAGTTGCTCTCATTGGTATTTTTGTATACCCTAAAATGTGTAATAGTTCCAATGCAAAACGTTTTATCCATGTACCTCTTCGGCTGATTAAAACCATATTTGGGGGGCCTTTTGGACTACTGTCTGGAACCCGTACAGGCAAAAGTTGCTGTATTACTACCGTCATTACACGTACCCTCTATCCTCTAAAAAATCATATCCAACAAGTTTTGTCCATGTATACTTCTTCGGCTGCTGATTAAACACATTTCGGCCCCCTATATCGTGACCCCAGGGCCCCCGTACAGGATTGTTGGTCCCTACCTAACATAATCAGACCATCAAACCTTGTGTGTACCTTCTCGGCTGAACCCTCTGGGCTCCTCTACTATATATAGGCCTATGTGAAGAGTTTAAAATGACGAATTGTGTTATATCCTGTTGTAAATAGTGACTGTATGTACAATATAGTGAAGATGATAGGTGATGATAAGTTATGATAAATAAATATAAACTATTTTGTTTTAATCGAATGTCCCTTTATGTGCATCTTGTAGGATTAGCGACGCATCGGGTTCATTGAAGATGACAATGGTATCTGAAGGATCTCTCCCTAGAAGCGTGCTAGACTCAAATGTAAGTATTGCTTCTTTTTTCTTTTTTTTCTTTTTTTCTTTTTATTGGGGGTGCATGTATACAGCAACCTCACAAAATGTAAAAGATTAAAATAAGTACATGAATCCGTATAAATGCTCTCATTTGTGAAACGTATATTACTAATAGTATATTAAATCATTAGCCTTTTTGAACAATGGTGGACATAAAAGGAGGGCAGTATATGAACTGGCTATATCCGTATATTCAATAGGAAAGGGCATTCTTCAATTTGGATAAACCCTGGAAATATAAGGAATGTGCAGTCGGGTGTGCAAGGTTCACCCTACATCCTAAAAAGGCTTTGTAATCACGTTATGTTCAGCGTTATTGCGGGCACTAAAATATATGGTTGTCTCAGTTTCTCCGAAGTTTTTCAAAAATATAACCACAGGGACTATTTGACCTATTGTTTTTACTAAAAACATCATTTTGGGGAAATGCGACTATGTTGGGAGAAATTATAATGATATTGAAATGGGGAAACTTGTTGTGGGTATGGGTAGCCAAGCGATTTTTTCTTTTCATAAGTGTTTCAATCTCTCAAAATATTATGTGTAGAGTTATGCAAACAAACGTGATCAAATTTTAGGGGGGACTTACTTATTTTTACCATTTTATGTTAAGTGTTGACGCCACTGACTGCAGTGACTAGTCCTCTATCATGCCTATCTATGACAGTACTGTTATATTTTCACATAATTTTATCAAATTCAAACAGGATTGGTTAACTCATTGTATGCATTGTAATGTAGTAAAAACATTTTGTTAGATATTTGTTGTCATATTTTTCAATCATTAGTGGTCACAGAGTTGATTTTCAATATTTTTCCTCAAATAATCAAATCTCTTAAACGTAAACATGATAAAAGAGTAACCTCACACTGCAGTTAACGAATTCATCTAAATCATAATAATATAAGATAAATATACCTAATAAAAATGGACCCAACGTTAGTTGTTGGGTTTTGGGATAATATTGTTACATAAATCGCACTGAACGAACAGATATTCGTATATGAGACATACATGTAAATGTGAAATAGTTTTATATTATAACTATTTTATGCCATATCTCCATTCTTTTTTTCCTAGGATGTGTTTATTGTTGATACCACAAAGCAGGTATTTGTGTGGGTCGGCAAAAAAGCGAGCATTGACGAACGACGCAACGGCCTGGGATATGCTCACGTAAGTCACTTTGATTTTTATAGACTTGGTTACATGAACATATGAAACGACGTAAGGACCGCGGATATAGCCATGTGAGATCAATTTATTTCACTTGATTAAAGCCATACTCTTCCATAATCGGATACCCCATGTATTTTATCCCTTCATGACCCTCAAATGACCCTCAAATGTTTTAACTGTCCCTATTAAAGTAGACAGTCGTATCATAACAGCAGACAACGGGGAATGATTAATGTCACTAGGCCAGCTGGAAACAAATTAAAGGTAGGTGTTCCGATTGCTGGCCCGATTTTCATATTTGTGTTTTCTATCTTACATGAAGAGTCATCCTTAAAATAGTCGTATTCCAAAGTTTGAGTTGCATAACTCCAATGGTTCTTATTTTACAAGCACAAGGTGACATGAAATGTTGCCAATTGAGTAGTACACAAACTGGCCCTTTGGCAGTTATTCACTGCATTTTGGCTTATAAAACGTCTAAATGGAACATATCTTGCACCAAATATTTTACGGGAATAATATGGGGTTTCTTCTGATATCAAAATATGTTGATGGACTAAAAAAGTAAAGTGATCGGAACATCCACCTTTAATGTAAATACTTATACAGCTTGTTCCACCTCCCAGCTACACGATTAAATGATTAAGTAAGAGTTATAAACAATGTTTACATAAAATAATATTCATATACATTATTTCATAGTCTTCACTTAATTTATAATGTAATATAATTGTTTTATCCCACAGAATTATTTGATGACGACTACCCATCCACTGGTACCCGTAAGTGTCATCCCAGAAGAACAGGAAAGAGCCGCATTGTCAGCAGTCTTGTCTTAGAGTGACGTAATCATAATATGGAAACACACTGTATGGGGGAAAAACCCGTTAAAACTGTAAAATGTATTTTTATAGTGCAGAATATGCCCTGGGTTATTCCAGAAAGGATGCCTTATCCACATAGAGGAAACAAATTACCCGAGATATCTGGAGTAAATGGAGTACCAACAAGTATTTGTCAAATGTTTTGGTATTCAAGTTAACCAAAGTGGAAACAAATAGCGATATCTGGTTGTAAACCATAACAATATTATTAGTGATATAAAACAAAGGATTTTGACCTTAAAAGGCGGAATTAACATGATTATTTTAATCAGTGTTATTAGTGTTATTGTTATTGTTATTAATATGACTAATATAATTTTATTATTGATTTTTTTTTTTTGGGGGGGGTGTGCTCAAAAAGTATTTTCTCAAAAAGTTGAAACAAATCTTGGATTCAGAGATCCGTTGTACTCTCGGTAGGCCAAACCATTTTCTAAGGCACGGTGTTTTTATAGATTACAATTGAATTGTTTTAGAAATGCTATATGTGCACAAAGTTATGCTATTATATTACTGCTGGGTTATATTTTAAATGTTGGCATTCTGACATCCTCTATAGGTGGTTCTGCAAAAATACGGTTTAGGTGGACCAAACTATGATTATTTTGATTATATGTGATAAGCTTTTGTACGCATATGCAATTGATTTGTATTTAAAATAGTAAATAGTTAGAAAGCACATTATACCATTTTATATACTCATGCACATTACTGAGAAAACACATGGATCGCTTCCATGGAACATACAAATATATATCAGCATCATACGCAGATATATTTGCGCGCTAGAATTATAAAGCGTGTATGAATTTGCATGTACACCCCTACATGTATAATGAATTATGCGCCAAACATTTATGCGCCAACAATTATACGCCAACAATTATGCGCCAAAGATTCTGTCAGAACCTTTTGGTGATTCAAATCTACATAGAGCAGCATACCATAATATGAGTATACACAGATGAAATTCGTGAAATGAATATGAACTTACCATAACAGTACGGTAAGTTTTCGAACGTCCGTGTCACAAAATAGCCTCCAAAAATAACAGACAGACAGATTCTGTCACAACCTTTGTGTGATTCACTAATATTAGTGGATAGAAATGTTTTATCATTCGTAAGGTTCGTTCACACTAGGCAATATTCTCCGTGCGATGCGATGCGATAGTATATACATGGTGCGGCAATTCATCGCAGGTCACGCGGGGTCAACGCAGGTCACCGCATGCGATTGCAGCCAGCGACGTGTGGCAAAATTTGGAGAACGTCGGCGTTAACACAATGCTTTGCAGCATGTCGCAATAGCAGTTGAATACTTTTTAACTCCAAGAACTTACAAAAAACCTCAGACCAACATTTTAAGGCCACTAAGAGTTAACAACGTATGAATTCTTAGATTCCTCATCATGCAAATAACTGAAATATGATGAGCGAACTAAATTGGTATTTAAACATTGTTAATAGCTGCTATTTCGTCTTCAAATTTTAAACTTATTAATCTTGAAGAAAATATGTCTATCGACAAATTAAAAAATCATAAGGAAAATTGTTCTCGCGTATTATATATTGTCCGTGTGCTCTGGATTTAAGAACTTTTATGTAATATAAGGATTTTGTATATTATGCTTTTTGTGCTGTTGCGACCCAAATTTGGTTACGCACCTGGACGAATTGTTACCGTTGTTAAATAATATTTTCCTGAAATCGTAATAAACGTTATCAATGGTGTGGTCATTATTTGCATATTGTGCAAATGCATTATTTGTTAAAAATTCATGATTTGTTTAATAGAAAAAATTATCAATTTTATTTTTAGTTATGCTGTCTGAAAAATGTGGGTAAAAAAAAATCGCTTTTTTAGTTAATTTTTCGAAATATGGGTATTTATGTATCAAACTGATGACATTATCAAATTCCACGTTCAATTTCCTTCTATTTATGTATACAGAATGTAAACAAACTTTGTACCACACCTGACGAGCCTTCGGGCGAAACGGGCCGTAGTGTGATATAGGAGATAGTAAATGAAATATGGAGTAAAGTTACTCGTATTCTTCTTTCCCCGTATATGTACTCGTATACTTCTATATACTTTTATTAAACATTTTCAAACTTGGGTTACTGCCCAAAGACAACTTAACCATATTGCTATGGTAAAGACCCAAAAACATGCAATTATGGGCCGCTTTCTGAACAGTGTTGATACTTTTATAGTACTACACTTCTAGGCTAAAAGGTATTTTGAACAGCAAAATACAGTGTAATATATAAAAGGAGTATGCCACTATTAAGACAACTAAGTCTTATCCCTATTTATTGCTATGAAAAAGGCACAGAAACATGCAATCAGGGGCAGCTATCTAAATAGTGTAGATACTATAAGGCACAACAGAAGCCAGACAAACTACAGTATACCACTACCAGAATTGCCATCCAACCAAAATGGGGGCTAGACTAGCCAAGAGTTTAACCTCAAGGACCTGCAAATTCATGAATAGTATTGATACTGAGATGGATACTTACATTACAACAGTACAGGGCCGTCAGCAACTTTTGCCCAAGGGGGGTGCGTTTTCACGATTTTTTACCGGAAAGGGGGGTGCGTTTTCACGATTTTTTACCGGAAAGGGGGGTGCGTTTTCACGATTTTTTACCGGAAGTAGTATGACGTCAGAGTGTTAGTGCTGCAGCACGCTGACGATACGAGCGCCTCTGGCGCGAAGCCAATAACGGGTGGGGTCCAGGGGTCCGCCTTAGGGCCCCTGGTGGGGGTCCAGGGGGCGAAGCCCCCGGAAGCTCTGAGCATTACAGCGAATTTAGGACACAATTTTCATGTATCTTGCCATCGTTGACCCCATTTTCCATTCATAAAACAACATGTTACCCTAAAAAAAAAAAAATTAAAAAAAGAAGAGATTTTCAAGGGGGGTGCGTCCGCACCCAACGCACCCCCCCCCCCCTTCTGACGGCCCTGCAGTAGGTACATAAATAAAATAGATATAATAAACAGAATTGGGTATTACCACAACTTTTAGCTCTTCTTCTTGAGGTAGAAGGCATTCTTATAACACTGAACTGAATCCAAGATGGCTGCTGCTATGTTGGTGAATCCTCACCTTTGTCCTTGGTAGACACAAACCAGGTGAGGGCGTTGTTACTACCTGTAGCCTAGCCAGAGGGGCTTGGTGCTGCTAAATAACTCAGGGGTGTGCCACTGAGCTTGCCGATCGGAGGCCACTTTTAAATTAAAATTTGGTCGGCATAGAACTGGTGGCGCTATACCGATCAGGCGTGATTGTAGCAGACGACACGACGCTGACCACGCGTCTCTCAGACGACCCAATTTATGTCAACGGGAGTGCACTATTTTGAATTATTTTTAACAGTCATCGCCCGGTTAACGATGACAATTCTTCTAATTATGATGAATTTGTCAACATTATAAGATTAACATTCGCGATTACGTGTTATTCATTACGTATTCAACATTTAGGTTTCGCGTGGCCACCGTCGTCTGTGTAAATCCACAGCGCCCTCAAACCTATGCCGACCAAATATTACGTTAAACCTGGTTAAACATGTTAAACATTGTTAAACGCGTTAAACGCCGGTCACCGACACATTCCGATGATTATCATAATTTATGTAAATATGCAAAAGGGACCGTTTTCGCTACGTACGTTAGTATAGGACTTTCCTATCCCAAAATTAATAGTATCCCTGAATAACTGTTAATCTAAACATCAACTCTTTATTTCCGTCGTGGTAGTCATAAGGGAAGTAAGGTTTTGTATTGAAGCCCCTGGCATCTACTAAATAGTGGCCAAACTGACTGTGAATCTTATTAAATTTATTTTTAATAAAAACCCTTTAAAGGGGAAGTGCTAGTACAAATGAGAGACTTTAGCATTTGGTAGAATAATGACATGTAATTGGGTAATCAGTATTGGCACAAGAGCAGGCAGTGAACGTATTGGCAAATTTGGGCATGATATCAAGTAATGAATATGAAGACAAATTTGCAGTAGTTGTCCGTACTGTATATATGTGAAAATCAGACACAATTAGGCAAGATATCAACATTGAGCTTGTATTTGATTATTGTAGTAGAGATCTTCCGCTTAACAATGTTACTCTTTTTTTAAGCGGAGTTATATAATTTTTCAGTTATAGTCTTTATGAAAACTCCAAACTGAGATATCATCCTTTAAAGATGTACTTATAATGTACTAACGATGTACTTTTATTTTTATTTTTTTATTTTTTGGTTTGAATTTTTAATCTGAAACTTTCACATTAATGTTATAAACACTCTGAAAATTAATTATTTACAAGAATCACCTCCAATTAGGGTTTGGGCTGTACTCTTTTTTTAAGCGGAGTTATATAATTTTTCAGTTATAGTCTTTATGAAAACTCCAAACTGAGATATCATCCTTTAAAGATGTACTTATAATGTACTAACGATGTACTTTTATTTTTATTTTTTTATTTTTTGGTTTGAATTTTTAATCTGAAACTTTCACATTAATGTTATAAACACTCTGAAAATTAATTATTTACAAGAATCACCTCCAATTAGGGTTTGGGCTATTACTCAGTTTGGAGCTCTGCCCAATTCGTGAATTAAAAAGAAATTTGGAAGAAATGAAACAATCATTTGATCTTGTTGTGTGCATTCATTGGCGGCGTAGCTACAGGTAACCCACCAAGGGTCATTCGGGGGGGGGGGGGGGGGGGGGTGCAATTAACAATTCAGGGGAGTTAAAGGGTTTTATATATACTTATCTCCAATTTCATGGCGTTTCTCGTCGTGGGGAATCAATACCAATCCTAATCACCTAAAGGCTTTGTCCCAGGACCTACCGGGCCGGGGCCCTTATGTAATGTGGGCCCTGGACCCCACGCCACTCTCGTGCCCCCGGGATGACAAGCCTCCTGGCTACGCCCATATGTCGCAAACAATTGACTTCAAAACTCATAAAACGACCGCCAATTTTGTATTTATTTCATTAAGCCTACCAAAGAATGGAAATTAACTACCCAGTATGATTTGTTTGTGCAGTTATAAACGATATCTCCATCTTTGGCAAACACGAGAGTAAATATTTTAGAACCACCCTCTCCATAGGCTTTATTGGTATAAGTGTTGTAAAAATCAACACAGATTGTCAGAGGTATATTTGCTCAATAGTGAATTAAAAAGTACAATAGTTTTTAAACGGCTTTTGTTGAATAACAAAATAACAGACATAAGGGACACTTTCTATGCGGCTAGTTTTACCAGAGTGATATTACCTATTATACCTCCCTGGTTTTGCCATATAAAAAAGATTTTGCAAAAACCTTTTCTAAACTTTCAAAGTCTTATCTCAAGAATAACTGACCTAATACTAGACGTGCTTGTACTTATGTTAATTAATTTCTCATGGTGATTCGAAATATATGATGATGAAAGCCAATAAATTAAATACGTTTGTGAAACATTTTGTGAATTGTATTTTGCGTGTGCATAACCGCGCGCATGGACAGCGTTAATCTATTCTATATTTGCCTAATATTCTCAGTTTTCTTCCCCCCTCCATTTCTTTACATTGCCACAAGCTAGTGGATATTTATCGCTTTGTTTACCTATCGGAGTAAATATACTTTACACAGGCTAGGCAAACAACTGCGGACATCATCTCAAAATTTCACCCCGGGCGCTAAACAACTGAACACATCTCTCGTCCAATCAAAGCCATGGACATAGATGGATTAGGCGGCGCTTGTAAGTGACCCTGATGCAATACACATAGCATCCAAGCGTCACACTTCTCGATCAACCAATATACCCGTATGAGAGTGTCATTTGGCTGGACCCGTTCGATAGTTATACCGATTTGGTCACGGTTTCCTGAACCAAGTGACTCGAAGTCATCGCGTACTTGGAATATTGATTTTGAATTCAGGCTATAAGAGCTAGCTATCGTGATAGCTAGCACAAAAAGGGGCATCTTCAAAATTACATTTTTACGTTTCTTATCGTTTATCTTTGTTATATCCACTGATTTATATTATTTGAAAATCAATATTTGAAAATATATCTAACCATATTTTTGAAAAGGAATCGGAGTCTACTGTACATGGATATCAAGACTTAAAGGCATTTAAAATATTTGGTATTGTAGCGCCCTCTATTGCTCAAATGTGGCAGATTGGCAGATTGGCTGGATTAAAGGCATATTATGTGATCTTTTCCAGAGAGCGCCCTCTATTTATGATATTTTTTAGAAAGTAGATTTTCTTGCAGATTTACATTTCTGATCATAAATCGTACATACATTCCAAGTTACAGAGCGATACGATTCCTAATTACCTCAAAATCATGGTTTTAGAGTGAATTTAGAGTGAAAATATAAACTGTCGTGTTAACCCGACAGTTATTTTCACTCTAAAACCATGATTTTGAAGTAATTAAGAATCGTATCGCCCTGTAACTTGGAATGTATGTACGATTTATGATCAGAAATGTAAATCTGCAAGAAAATCTACTTTCAATTTTTTTTCGATGTTGAGGGCGTTCCCTGGAAAGATCACATAATATACCTTTAAGCCACTGGTTAGGGGGGGGGGGGGGGCTGGGGTACCGCGCCATTTTGCAATATTTTGCGAAATCGATCGTGGTTATCACGTGATACGTATCGTGGAAAAATAATGTACACTGTTTTAACGAAATGCACTGTGGGATTGTGTTACCAGCCTAAAATTATAGAGGTCGCAAACCCGGTCGCAAACTTGCTTATATTGAGCCTAGCTATAACAAGCTAAAAGTGACATCTCTGAATGTATTACCAAAGTGTGAAATTGTTGGACACACTGGTAAAATGGTTTTACAACAAGTTTTGCTATCATATTATAATAATAATAATAATAATACATGGGACTTATAAAGCGCCTTACGATGTAAACAGCCTCAAGGCGCTGCACAGAAAGATATTAAAAACTACAACAAGACATATGCTAAAAATATACAATCAATATAACTATTATCCATGTACATACTAAAAATAAATCAAAACCAGATACTAGTAGTCAATACAAATATAGAACATAGTAAAATACATTATAAGAAGAATAAAATGGTCGTACACACGAAATATATACTATCAGTAATACTACACACATTTTTGACCAGCAAACAACGTGGCAAATTCAGATAAAAGACATTATTAAGAAAATATACACAAATAAAAATATATGTATTTTAAGAAATTGCGCATCTATAAATTACACTCTAGAAGGACAAAATACAAAAGACTATCAGAAATTGCAATAATACACTGACATGACTGAAATGATTATGACTGAAATGATTATCAAACTGAACTCAAGTTAAATCACTCTATATCGAACAATAATATAATTGTTTACGCATTTTAATTGTTTAGACAAAGTTAAATAAATCAAGGGCTATATCTTGCCTCACGTCCCGTACGGAATAAACCGTATAGCTACAACGTATCCTTAATTGGTTTGAGCATGCGCACTCGAGTTACGGGACGTCTAACCAGACATTGCCAAATCAAGGATACATTTATGATTGATAAATAAATAAAAAGAAAACTATAAACGCATGGGCGGCATTTATAATTGATAAAAATTGACATAACAATGATGTTACATTAATATACCATCAAGTTTAAAAAATAGAAAAATAATGGGAATATTCGAACCCGTGATTTCCGATTGCCAACGACATGGCCAACCTACGCACGCCACAGAGATTTACGACTGTAATTGTGATAGTTTTATTATTTAACCATGTCCATTTATTTATAACGAACGGATTTTTATTGTGCCATTTTTGCCAAATGTGTGTGTTGCTCTCGCACAAAATGTGTTTGTAATTTGATTATAATTCTTATTTTTAAAAGAACAGTAATTTTTTTTGACATTTTCGAGAGAAAAAATGGCGTAACCCTGATACGGTAAACGCCAGCAGTGTGGTGTCCGCGTGGGCAAGCATACAGATGATGCTAAGCAAATCCAGCATATAAAACAAAAAGTGCTCCTAATGGGACTCGAACCCACAACCTCTCGCTCCTCAAGCGACTTTCTTTCCACTACACTAACCGTGCTAATTGAAAAAATTTAACGCAAATAATTTATTTATATCATGGGTCATGGGTTAATGCACTGTGTTAAATTCTACAATCCCGGCCGCCACTCTGTTCAAAGGCACAAAAAAGTTGACTTTTTTTATGCTTTTTTTGCAATTCTGAGGTGTGCAGTTCGATTTTCTTTCTCGAATTGTTTAGAAAACCATCCATTTTAGAACATCTGAAATTTAAAATGAACTGCACACCTGGGAAAGTATGATGCCAAGGGCATATTTTTTGCACGTAAATCCAATACAAGAGTTCTGAAAATCGACAAAAATATGACGTCATAACCATTGCTTCGGGACAAAATGGCGCGGTACCCCACCCCCCCCCCCCCCCCCCCCCCCCCCCCCCCCCCCCTAGCCACTGGTGGAATGAGTAGATGCCTGGGTCTTTAACAGTATCAATAGCCATTTTATTCGATCATTTTCATTTCTTATTTTCATTCTATTACAGTTCGTCATCTTTTCTGACGATATCCTGATCATTTTATTCTACTTGAAGGACGTTTGGTATAATAATTACTATCTTCTGAAGACGAAGTATCAAGCATACAAATACGCAAAGCGCCCGTAGGCGTTAAATTGTGCGCTGTATCTGCGCTGTATAGGGTGCACTACACTAAATGGGGTATCCCCTCCCCTCCCCTCCCCTCCCCTCCCCTCCCCTCCCCTCCCCTCCCCTCCCCTCCCCTCCCCTCCCCTCCCCTCCCCTCCCCTCCCCTCCCCTTCCCTCTCCTCCCCTTCCCTCTCCTCCTCATCTCTTCCCCTCCCTCTCTCCCCTTTTCCTTTTTTTTACCCTGTTGAGCCCCCAAAGCCCCCCCCCCCCCCCTGTGCACGCGCCTGGTAACTGTTCCAGTACATTTCAAGTACATTCAGCACAATATCAATTTCCTTTAGGGTGCACTACACTAAATGGGGTATCCCCTACCCTTAAGGACGGTGTTTAAACTAAAATCGGAAAGTATGCATCACAAAATCCTCAATTAAAAAGACTTGACAGTAATACCATTGCGTACATGCCTATGATTTTTTATTAATTATGATTAATGGGACATCACCTACATGCACCCTGACTATAAACTATGAATATCATCTAGGTAAATTTTGAGAGATCTTTCAAATTTGTGCTTTTTACTGGAAACATTGGCGATTACGGCGACATTTCCAAGCTCGTCAGAGAGGTAGTCACTCCATGGGCATATTTTGGAAAATCGAGCTGGTCAACCTACCTATTTTTTCACTTTTTGGTGAGGAAATGTGATAATCTTTAAGAAAAAATCACTCTTACAGGGTCCAATTTCGAAATTTAGTGGTCTAAAACAGAGTTTTATATCAGTTTTTTTGTACATAACCCTATGGAGCTCTATTTAGTGGTGTGACCCCTTAAGGGAATTCGGCCATATTTGACCCTTGACCCCGTATTTATGTATAATTAGGTCAGACATCAGCTGTTTTTGAATTTTATTGCAGACAATATTGTAAACAAGAAGTTATCAACCAGATTGGGATGGTTTCGATCAAAAATTTGACCCATCTTGACGTGTTTTGTAAGTAAGCCTATTGGAAACTGTGTAATTCTGTGCTATAGAGAAAAAGGTGATTTTTACACAAACCGCAAATCTCAGAGGGGGCGGGGGGAGGGGGGTGGAAGTATGCATAACTTAATTCACCCTTAAATATTTGGTAAAGATCATTAGTGTCAATTCCATGTGTATTAGAATCGGAGATGACTTTTTAATTACAGTTTAGATCATTTTAGACCCCGCGCCGTACGGAGAAAGGGGGGGGGGGAGTAGGCAGAACTTGATTTTTTTTAATTAAAAAAATCTTAATTAAACCTAAAATCGTTTAAAATTAATTGTATTGTTATTTTTAAAATAACATTTTACTCCGAATTTTGTTCCTACTAGCGAAAGTTAAACCCTCATATTTCAGCCATTTCAATAAATATACACGTTAAACTTTAAATCGTTTAAAGCCACCATTTACGTCTATGGCACGTGTCCGAGAGTCTTAATGTCGCAGGGTCTTGCATTAAAAGACAGTGGAGTGGAGAAAATGAGCTTTTATACAGCGCTCTATGGAGAAAACATTACATAATCGTCGATATCTCGAAAAGAAAATCATTAATTGCACAATATTTTTCTTCAGTGTAACTTTTTTTTTGGGGGGTAGCCTATATAGGAATCTTTTCTTATAAAAAAAAGAAAAAAAGCGAAAACAAATTATATAATTATATAATAATTATAACTCCCCGCCCTTTCAGTAAAAAAACAACTACCTAGACATTCAATTCAGCAAGAATTTCTTTCAATAGGATTACTGCTGTCTTGACAAATATTTCTTTTAAAAAGGATGGTAGCTGTCCTCACAAAATTTAATATTGTTATGTTAATTTTGCTATCTTCAGTAGATAGCAGGATATCCATGCATGACAATTTCAACTCATAAATAATTATAACAACATTGAAATATCATTAAAATGGTCATAAAATGTTCCAAATGATTCAAGGTCAAAGGCGTGCGCGGGATTTTTTTACCGGGGGGGGGGGGGGGCTTAAAAATAAATGTTATTGCGTATGCATGATTGACTAATCAAAGCGGTACGAAGCGGGAGGGGGATTTGCCCCTCTCGGAATTGGATTTTATTTCTTCTATTTTCGAACCCATTTGAGGCGATTTGGTGTGTACTTTTTACCAATATTTTATTGTAAAGCCTTCACTTCATTTCCAATCAAAATTGGCTTATTATCCATATCGTTCAAAATTTGATTTTTTTTTTCCCTTTAAATTTTGCAAAAGCAAACAACACGGTGTTAGGTTTTGAAATTCCACGGCTATGTATAATATCAATAGGTAAACGGCGCGAGCGAAGTGGAGTGAGCGGCGCGTTTTGCTGCGTGGATGGGGTCTGATTAGTATACATTTTTAATGGTCCCGAAAAAGGTTCCTGGGCGCGAATTGGGTTAAATGTTTCAGTATTGAAACTTAACTTGCTTCTTGTTACGCAATAATAATGATTAAACAGTGAAACCAATTTGCGCGAAGCGCGCAAACTACGAGGGGGTATCAAAAAGTTCTTGACATCACCCAGAAGTGAAGGAGCTTTATCGATGAAATTTTGTCTGAGTAATCACTGGTCCTTAAAAACATTATGGTACAAAAATGGTCTCATAAGTAGGTTTACTTTTTATACAGGTGGCGCTAGATGCCAAGGCCATGTAAATCAATGACGTCTCCCAACGGTGCTGTGTAAATGGTAAACGATAATGGTTCAAATACGGATCCTTGTGGGGTAGCCTTCCAGAGGAGTATGAGTTTAATTTGTTTGTCATTTACAGAGATAAATTGAGACCTACGAGTGACAAATGACAAAAAAAGTTTAAAAATCTGAGAATAATATTCTTCTGGAAGGCGTCCTACAAAAATCAGTTATTGGACCATTATAATTTACCATGTACACATCACCGTTGGAAGACGTCATTGATTTACATGGCCTTGGCATCTAGCGCCACCTGTATAAAAAGTAAAGCTACTTATGAGACAATTTTTGCACCATAATGTTTTTAAGGACCAGCGATTACATTGACCAGTGATTACATTTCATCGATATACCTCCTTCACTTCTGGGTGATGTCAAGAACTTTTTTATACCCCCTCGTATGTCTATTTTAACACTTAAAAGATCCAGAAAACGTTTCTGACGCCATTTTGTTCATCTTGACTAACAAAATATTGAAAGGTTTAGAAAAACGTTCCTGAAGCCATCTTGTTAAGCTTGAAAAATAAAACATTTAAATAAAGTTGCGCGTTGTTTAATTTAACACTAAAATGATCCTGAAAACGTTCCTGAAGTAACCTTGTTAAGCTTGATTCTTAAACCATAAAACATTGAAAATAATTCGCGTGTAGCTTGAAATAAATTGCCTATTGTTGCACTAAAAAAGGTCCAGAAAAACGTTCCTCAAGCCATCTTGTTCAGCTTGGATAATAAAACATTCAAACTAGGTTGGGACGCTTAAATGGTCCTGAAAAACGTTCCTCAAGCCACCTTGTTAAGCTTGAATAATAAAACATTGAAATTAATTTGCGCGTAGCGCGCAAAGATTTTCTCCCTCTGGGAACCCGGCCCGGGAGGCTTGAGCACCAAAGCCTGTGGGCACGCGCCTGGTATAATATAGCATGCGTAAACGATTCTCCAAACACACATAATTATAGTCAGTTTCAATATTCAAAAGTGTTGTGTCTAAGCAGTAAACCACCCCGGGCATATGAAACTTTTTGGTTATTAAAGGGGCAAAAACTCATAAGAGGTTTTGGTGAGGAAATCATCAAAATGTGTAGAACTGGAATCGGTCACTCACGGCCTTTAGTACACTGATTTCGAACGGCGAAGCTTACGCCTCTCGTGTGATAGTATTATATTTCCGCGAGTGGTCGATTCCAGTTCTACAAAATGTGGTGCACCAAACGTGCCAAATGAGAGTGCATTAAAAATCAGAAATTGTTTAATATTTCAATTTCTTGTACAATATAAGTTGCGATATAAGATAACAGCTCGCGAAAACAATTTTTTATACCATGGTTGGATCGACCTAGATTCATCGTGTACGTTGCGATGTACGTTGCTATGCAACATTCAAACTTGTTCTTGTTAAATTCAAATTTCCTAGCTGTTTTCTGTTAGATATTTACCCCACGGTACGCTATTGATACGTGTTTTAACCACGAAGAAAAACAATTCTGACGTAAATTATAAAGTTATTGTGCAAATGAAATTTACCACAAAATGGTCTTCTTTTGTCTAGTATTCGATCATAATTTTCATCATTCATAATAATCTGCATTTGTCTCGATGTTTTTTGTTAATCTATAGAAATATGACATCGTGTTTGTGTGTTCGTCACGGCAACTACAATGAAAAACTCCCTCGATCGCATGCAAACATTTGTAAATCATGGGACAACAAGGTTTTGTTGGTAATGAATCACGGTAAGATCATGCAGTAAGCGTTCATCATTCCAATTTCGCGTTATTATTTGGCAATTTGCCATAATATATTCATATGTGTCGCCATATAGAAAAAAGTTTTAAACATGTTATGTTAAAATGCTAACCCACTTTCACTAACAGTATTTAAATTAGAGAATAAAGGTATTGTTTTTAGACCGTACCCGTGTTATATAATTTGTCTGACATAAATGCGGACGATAGTATTATTTTAAGTAAAACAACGACGCCGCAGGCGGAGTTGTTCTACGCAAAAAATAATACTATCGAACGCATTTATGTGAGACAAATTATATAACACGGGTATGGTCTAAAAACAATACCTTTGTTCTCATTCTTAAACAATCATACTGTAGATATTTATCAAAGAAATAAGTACATTTATTTTCCACATTTGACAATTTTTACCCCTGCTAGGATCGAATAACCCACAAACATTCCATCCAATCACATGCGATGAGTAAACCATGCGTAAGCGTCGCGGCGCCGGCATAAACGCAGGAAAAGCGCTAAGACGCACTGCAGAAGTGCGCGTTATGGAGCTAACCACGCATTGTGAAGGTCGGACGCACTGTTAAAACGTAAGCCCCACCTCCCCGTGTTAAGTTGTCTCATCTAGATGTCGCCGATTTCTCTGAGAACCAATGAGATTGCTTAAACTTTCTTAGCTGTTTAAGAATTGTCTTTATTTCATAAGAAGGCTATAATTGCTGTAAACAGCGGCGGTACTGTACGCAGCACGCGCGCCCCGCCCCGCCCCTCCCCTCCTCCTCTCCTCCACTCCCCTCCTCCTCTCCTCCCCTCTCCTCCTCCTCTCTTTCCCTCCCTCTCTCCCCTCTTCTTTTTTTTACCCTGTGGGGACCCGGGAGGCTTGAGCCCCCAAAGCCCCCCCCCCCCCCCCCTGTGCACGCGCCTGGGTAACTGTTCCAGTACATTTCAAGTACATTCAGCACAATATCAATTTCCTTAAGGGTGCACTACACTAAATGGGGTATCCCCTACCCTTAAGGACGGTGTTTAAAACTAAAATCGGAAAGTATGCATCACAAAATGCTCAATTAAAAAGACTCGACAGTAATACCATTGCGTACATGCCTACGATTTTTTATTAATTATGATTAATGGGACATCACCTACATGCACCCTGACTATAAACTGTGAATATCATCTAGGTAAATGTTGAGAGATCTTTCAAATTTGTCCTTTTTACTGGAAACATTGGCGATTACGGCGACATTTCCAAGCTCGTCAGAGAGGTAGTCAACTCCATGGGCATATTTTGGAAAATCGAGCTGGTCAACCTACCTATTTTTTTCACTTTTTGGTGGGGAAATGTAATAATCTTTAAGAAAAAATCATTCTACAGGGTCCAATTTCGCAATTTAGTGGTCTAAAACAGAGTTTTATATCAGTGTTTTTGTACATAACCCTATAGAGCTCTATTTAGTGATGGTGTGACCCCTATAGACTAGTACGACGCATGCTGTCTTCTGAACGTGTTGCTTTCTGCTGAGGGTAGTATTTACAGGGTTGCTATCTTCTGAAGATATCATCTAACATGTGCTATCTTCAGAAGATAGTATAGGCTTAACTCCGGCGTGGATGATAATTCTGGAGATATGATTAGAAAAGGCTTCATCGCAGGGTGTTTGAACGCAAAGTTTATGAATAAGGTTAGGGTTAGGTTAGGATAGGGTTAGGTTAAGGGTTAGGGTTATGGTTATGGTTATGGTTATGGTTAGGGTTAGGGTTAGGTTAGGGTTAGGGTTAGGGTTAGGGTTAGGGTTAGGGTTAGGGTTAGGGTTAGGGTTAGGGTAGGGTTTAAGGTTAGGGTTAGTGCCCACTGCCCGGGCGGTGGATGCGACAGGCCAAGTGCGATACAGGGGTGGAGGGGGCGCCGGGCGTGCTGCGGGCGCCGGGCGTGCTGCGGGGATGGGTCAGGTTGATCGGCGGAGGAAGAGGGAGTCGAGGACCAGGGCATAAAGGCCAATATAAAATATTGAAGGCATGTTACAGAGACGACTAAACGCAATGCTTGATTGACAAGTATGGAATAAGAATAACCAAAGTTAGCACTGTTTAAAAGCATCACACAGTTTATAGCCATGGCTGAAACGTGGAAATTCTGAACTCATTTTTAAGATTCCCGCTCTATTATAAAATTGGCATAACTCGAAAACTATTGAACCAATGTCAATGAAACTTTAAGCATGAGTTTGAAATGGTATGCACTTCATGATTAAACAAACATAACAAAACCAAGTTTGAAAATATTAAGGGTCTAAGGTAGCACACCTCTAATCAAAATTAGACACCATTTATTATTTTGCCATCCGTGGTGATAAGTGCTCCAAGAAAGTTGAACTGAACTGTTTTATTTGCTCAACTTCCATCCCATCTACCATCAAAGGGTCTGTTGGCTGGACTCCACCAATGATCATGATTTTAGTTTTAGCAACATTAAGACGCAGCAGACCCATAGCCTCACTCTCTTGTTTCACTTTCTCAAGCACACATTGGAGATCCTCAAGGGTAGTGGTGAGAAGGGTAGTATCATCTGCTTACCGCAAATTGCTGAGCTGCCATCTTCCAATATTGACAGTCCGCCATTCCAGTTGTTAAGGGCATTTCTCATGATGTATTCGGCATACATATTGAAAAGTGTAAGCGAGAGAATGCAACCTTGACGCACCCCCTGTCCAAAAGTACCCGCATATCACATGTCAAATTCCTCTTCAATGCCTTCCTGCTGTAGGCATGTCGAACATCCTCGGGGCATTTTAGCAATGCGTGGAGCGCCCCCTAACGAGTCTTCACATGTGAATTTGCTTACAGGTAGGCGGGGGACTTTGCCTTCGAGATACCTGTCCCATAGATAGTCCCTGCTTGTTCCGGTCTTAGTGTAAATCCCTATTGCACAGTTCGTGAATCAGTCAACCGGACGTATTGAGTTTGGTATTAAAACAACCAACCCCGCCTATAATATTGCAATTCACAACACACACTGCACGTACTGTAAACGAGTGCGAGATATTTTATACAGCAAAGTCAGAACAATAGAAAAATAACCATGTCGGGTCTTCGCAAACAAAAACAATACGACTGGAACGATTCAAATCTTGCTCTATTTGGTTCCGATACTGAAAAAAATGTCAAGAAAGAATCAGCCGAAACGGAGCCCGCTTGGAAAGGCGCTGGTGACAAAGTTGGCTTGCAGATATGGCGAATTGTCAAATTTAAGGTTAAACATTGGCCAAAAGAAGATTACGGCAGTTTTTACAATGGGGACTCCTATATCATCTTGAATACATATGTAAGTTGTAGTTTTCACTATACCTTTAATTAATTTCAGACTGGGTATTTTATTATATTTGTGTATATTATATTATTATGTGTGCGCTGATATCTTACTTCCGGGATGCCAATTGATTTCCGTATTTAGCATTTAATTTAAAATCAGTAGGCTATACTACCATAGATCCTCATTTTGAGTATCTTTGAGGATCTTTGGCAAAACATGGTAATTGGATCCATTCAAATGCAGAATTTCGACAAAAGAGCTCATATTAGATTTACTATTTGAAGATGAAAATATGTCAAAATGAGACAAACACATTTGAAATTGACAGATTGCATTGCTGATATAGTATAAGTAAAGAGGCAAAAGAAATATCGTTGACGACAAATTTGAGATATTTTAATTTACACTGGAAGCTTACGGCTCTACAGCAGTTACAAAATGCTAAAAATCACCTATGCCCCATTTCTGGTGCAAACCTGTCCATAACATATCACGGTTTACCATTGTGAGCTTCCCAATTGTATTCAGCAATGATTCTTGTTCGCCAAATAGACACGTCACAAATAGGCTGTGTCAATGAACACACGAAAAACATGGCCATGCATGCCGAAATTCGAATTGAAAGCTCTTCAGTACCCTACAGCCGTTATTGCATGTATATTGGACGTAAATCTTGAAATTTGTCATATTGAAACTATCATTCATTCTATATGAATATCATTATTTTTATTGTTTAATCATTATTTTCCAAATTTACTCGTATAACAATCCCAAGGATTACTTTTATCAACTTCCTGGTACGGTGATAGCCACGTCCATCGACATATCGTGTACATGTATACTGAGTTGGTGCGGTATAATCAGGGAGGTGTTACTATTTACTAATAGCATAGTTATAGCATAACATCTCTCTGGTATATTACCATGCATACCAATGGCATAATATGCATGATTGAACACTATAAAGTAAACGTATGGTTACTAAATTATTTCTGTATCCAGTCATTTTACTGATAGGGTTCACCACCCTTCCCGTTGCATGTCCAGATTTTTACATTTTACACCATCTGAGATTCGAATTAGCATATCGCAATAATTACTTATTCTACTCTATAAAAGGGAAATATTTTCTGAACGGAAATCTCACAAGGAATCCAAAAATTCTATTGGAATTTAGATAGGATCTAATGGTAACATGTTGTGATAAAGAATGTTAAAAAATATCGTGGTTTTTTTTCTTCTTCATATTTCGATTAAAGCTCAATAATATTTGTATACCTATCCCAATCATAATTTTGATATGCATACTAGTTCCTCATGCAATTATCCATCACAACATAATGGTTGTCAAGGATAACTTGTTGAAATATACTATCGAGAAGTCAATGAGCACAAACGTTTAAATTTCATTTTTATTAGAGTTTACAACAACAAAAAATTATTATTTACCGGTGCTTATAGAGCGCATTTCCGAAAGATCAATGCGCTGTACAAATAACAGACATCAAAAAATGGCATACAATTATATAACAACAAAATAACATCAACAACTTTCAAAATATGATATAAAAGATGCATTAAACTACAGAATTGTTGACGATGTAGTTTGCTGGTAACAAATGGGGCAAATGACGGTAGACTTAAACAAATACGCCTATAAATTATATAAGACCAAGAAAACATGTGGGAGACAAGAAACAAGTAACTTACGCTTTATTTTTTGGCTCCAACCACAGGCTATTAGAAGATAGAAAAAACCTTAATCCTTTTTAAACTGACATACCACAAAACAGAGCAAACCGCCAAAGCAATTTAGATCCCGCGCGCTTGGAGTACTGACCCATGAATGCCAAATATGCGCTATTTTTAACAATCCAAACATCAGTATGAGCGCAAAGTAAGGCAAAACTTAGTCATAGTCTCGCTGGAAACTACTATAATTCTATAATTTTATAATATGATATCTTTATTTATAAAGTATTATTTTTAATACTGGCGTAGCAAGAGGGGGCTATCCCACCGAATATTTGAGTTTGTCAGTTGAGATTGGCACTGTCGGTTGACAAGGGGAATCATGGAATTATGACAGTCAACGAGAAAAATAATGATATTTTTGTACTAATTTACTACAAAGATAGCAATAATATGCACCAGTCCACCCCCCCCCCCCCCCCCCCATAAAATAAAATAAATGGGGGGTGGGGGTCAGGGACTTTTGTTGCTAGGTGTACAATTAGGTGTAAGAATCATAAGCACTTTCACTAATATAACAATGGTAGTTATAAATAAGAATGCACCTTTTCCGGTATAAATGATTCTGGGACACCCTGTATTTAAACAGTATCGTAACTAGGGTCTTCAATTTGGGGAGGGGGACATGAGGGGACAGGCCTGTGATCAGGGGGGGGGGGGGGGGATAACCGAGTATTTTTTGTTAATATACATAGAGTTTGTCATTTCATCAAGGGGGCAAGTTATCTGGCAAGAGGGTGGAGTAGGGCTAGTAACGCTACAGTGCAACAGAGCATATATTTTCAAAAATGCATGTTATTGAAATTACGCTCTAATTCAGAAAGTAACATATGTAAGACATGGAGACAATATCATATTATAGAATACATCTTGGTGATTTAATGTCATAGAAAGAAAACAAATGGTTTTACCTTATTTGCATATGATTAGCATTTGATGATATTTTTTTCAAAGATTAGCATATTATAAAGAAATACATTAACATTTTGCTTTTTGGAATTTCCAGCAAAAACTATAAATACTATTAACACCAAAGTTACAGGAAATGAAGTTCCCATCATTGCCAACAATACTGTCTGAGAAAAAGTTCACATTTATCTTTACTTTTAACAAAAACCCAAAATCTGTCTTAATTAAGTTTAATTAATGACCAAAATCGTTGAAATTATTAAGTAATACTGTGTATCCAAACCAGACTTGCGTATCAAATTAAAGGTAAAGATGTGCTTAAAAGAATGGTCTGAGCAGATAATCCAATATCCCTTTAGTATTTAAAATATCGTCCTCCAAACATTTAGTATATTTAAAAAGAGAAAAAAAACACATGTAACCACTATTTCATACAACTGTACACAGACTTGGCAAAAGTCTATTAATACTTGTGCAGCCATGCACGCAAACAATGGAAGGAATATTCAAGGACATCCACATGCTAAGGGACCAGTGGTTTGAAATTCGCCCTACAAGAAATTTGAAATGCAATTCGCCAGTGTGCAGTCATAATGGTGAATGTTACTTTAGGTGAGCGTGTGCTTTAGGTGACCGTGTGCTGACATGCATGGGTGTACAAACAGGTATCGTGTTAAAGGCCTGCACTAAGTCTAGATAATTAAAAAAAAATGTTTAAATAGTCAAGGCCATGAAAGGAAGTAGGCAGTAGCTGGTTGGATTAGCGTGTATTAATAATCACGTATTGGCCAATCCGAAATCAGGTTTAATAAGAAATGTAACAACGCTGATGATCATACAAGGACACGAAATAGTACTTTAAAACCATGGCAGGTAATACCTGCCATGTTTAAAACAAAGCTGTTTAATTATATACGATACACATACTTAGGATTGAAATGTTCATTGTTGTACAACAATCAGGAGGCACTATATTTATAATTCAATATTTGGGAATTTATGCTCTGTTGCACTGTAGTTACACGCCTGTATTTACACCAAGTCTTATATTATTTATTAACAGACACCTCCCGAGAGTGACGAACTTCTCTATGACGTTCACTTCTGGATTGGATCGAATTCGACTCAAGTACGTATTAAAAATCGATCGAGAAATACATTCATAACGATCAACCAATTAATGCAACCATAAAAACCCGATTCCGAATCTTCTTTGAATCAATATAAACACGTAAATGTTTAGAAGGAGCTGTCATACTCGTTTGTACATTCCAACATTGTACTGCATGCCCGGACAGTTTTAATATTTTAATGTGATTTTTCGGACATTTTACAAATATATGTCATTATCGAACACTGTATCTGTTGGATAATCTGTTTTTTTGATGGTTGCATGATCATGATGATCGAACAAGCAAATGACGTAATTATCAATTGAACCAATCAAGCGGTAAAGTGGTTCGAAATACGCTATATTTGCTCAAATATTTGTCAATAATCTTTGTATAATTCTTTTTAAAGGATGAATACGGTACAGCTGCATACAAGACCGTTGAGTTGGATACGTTGTTGGACGATAAACCTATTCAACATCGTGAAGTTATGGAGTACGAATCAAATTTGTTCAAGTCATACTTCCAATCCATAATGTAAGTTGATGATCCTTAGAAATATCCAATTGGCAAAGAATTCTGGCTGATTTTTTCCCTTCAAAAATGTTCCCAAAAATAGTGTCCCCTAAATGTCAAATCAAAACCATCGTTTGATTTAGCGCGGCGTTACCGCTTATTGCGTAACTGCGTGATCCACGCACAAGCTCCGCAAACACGCACTGAAACATATTCGTAGTAAATGTACATGTAGTACGGGCGTTAAAGGAGTGGTGGCTTTACTTAAAGGGACACTAAGAGATGTGTTGTAGGCTGCGCCCTCAATTATGATAAAAACTGGGATTAGTATATTTTTATAATTGTATTACATGTATGAATCTTAACCTATAAGGATTAAGAAAAATCAGCCCTCTTTGTACAAGAAAACGTCGATTCAAAAATGCTCGTACAGCCGGGACGAGCATTTTACGTCCGACAGTATCCCCCTGCAGTACGCGTGATACATAACGCGAGCCATATTTGCATAGAAGGCGTTTTTCAATAAATAGCGATGATATTGTTTTAATCAAGTTTTGCTGTGTTTTTGTTAGTAGAAACAACAATAATGGCAATTTTTAATGTTCATCTTGAATTCTGAAGTAAATGTTTAAACATTTAAAATTTTCAACACCACTTAATGTCCCTTTAAGTTTACCCCAAAATCGCAACGTCCCATTTCAAAATTAATTAAATTAGCTTTTAAGAATGCATCATAAGCGCCACGGTTCAGATAGTCCTACAATCAACCCGATAACCGCCCAGGGATGGCAAAACTCAGTGTTTCTATATTCAATCTTAGTATTTTGAGGTTGATTTATCGGAAATAGCAGGTCTACCATGTAGGAGTGCTAGGTTCAGATCAATGATTTAAACAAATCTTATCAATTTTTCGCGCGATGAAATTCCATGGAACCATCCACCATCCCCACCCCCCGGCTCCCCCCCCCCCCCCTTTAATTATGCTGGTATCGCCACTTCCAAAATCGGGTCAAGAATGTCAAGGGTGGGTCTATACCCGATAAGAGGGGAGGGCATGTTAATTCCCAACTGCTGACACACTAGTGAAAAGTTCAGACCAACAAGCTATAAAATGCTTTACAATCTTGCCTGCGGCATAGAACTGGTTCGAAGACCCTATTTCCCATTAATTTATAAGTTAGACCTTTTGGAACTTGTTTTAACTTCTATATTTCGCTCTGCATCGCGTTGAGCACCCTGCAAGGTGCTTCCTTATACCCAGTATTCATGTATTTATTTATTTATTGTCCATTTCGATCACGATAGAACAATGGAGGGTGGAGCCGATACTGGTTTCAGACGTGTCACGCCTACAGAGTACGTGCCCCGTCTGTTGCATTTCAAGGGAGGCAGGAAGAATGTACAAGTTCGCGAGGTACGTATCAATATGTAGAAATATATCATAACACAATACCGACAAAGCGGAACTGACATCGGCGTATACTCAGCCCCTGGATGGAACAGCCACTCATGAACACCTGTAGCCCGACCTGTAGTTCGTGACGTGTTTGTTTTTTGCAATCTGCGGAATTGGAAAGGGAAAACCCCGAAAATATCTCGAGATAGTACACTGAGCACTGCAGCTGCTTAGAACCAGTTTGAAGAAAAATCATACGTTCCTTCATCTCTTAAACACAATAATGTGTTTAAAGGCCTACCGAGAAAATGACGTTCAAACTAGACCTCTCAAATTAGTATCAGCTGGTTGTTTTCGGCAGTCCGCCCCTGTGATTTGGTTCTGTCGTATTGAATACATGTAGGCCTACTTCCAGAACATGAACCTTAATAATGACACAGTGAATTACTGTAAATTTTATAAGGGCAATGTCCACTTACATTGATTGCTCTGCCTATTGATACATTGCTCTGCCTATTGATACAAATTACCGTTTAATTTTGGCATTTGGTTTTTCTGCACGTAGCCTCGGTGTAGCAATGGGCTATTCCAGATAATATGTGCACACACCCCTAAAGAGGGGGGGAAATATAATTCATGAAAATTCCCGGATTTTTCCAAAAGCAAATTTTAAAAGAATCTGGATTTACGGTCCAAATTTATCGGGGGGAAATCTGTATTTCCAAACCCTCTATAGGGAGAGTTTATGCAGAATCTAGATTTCCGGTGATTATGCATTTTATTGCGTTCCAATTGGTTATTTAGAACGGGAGATATGCTTCAGCAAACATGAGGAAGCAAAATCGTTGTTCTTTTCAACGCATTCTTTCGATTCTTTTCAAGCTTAAAAAACATAAATAAATATATTCCACATCAATTATATAGGTATTTTGTCATGAGTTCAAGTTCTATACTCTTTTTCCATGTGCAATGGGTAGCTGTCAGTAAAGCAGTCTTTAAAATTGAAATTGAAACATTTCATGTTCTTTGTTGAAATGGTCCATCCAATTAAATAAATTAACTAATATTGCACTGAAATGAAACTAGTATTGCACTGAAATTAACCATAAATCAATTTAAGCTTGAAAAGAATCGAAAGAATGCGTTGAAAAGAACAAAGAAGAGATTAACTGATGTGTGTGTGTGACTTAATCATGTTGCTTCTTGCTTCGTGCATTTTAAAAGCTTTACTTTCATACTGAGAGGATTGGACCAAGCCGATTTTGCTTCCTCATGTTTGCTGAAGCATATCTCCCGTTCTAAATAACCAATTGGAACGCAATAAAATGCAAATGAAAGCTTATCTACTCAGCTTTCATAATACATCAAGATTAGACCCGTGTGTTCCTGTCCTTTTAAGATATCTTATGTGCCCGGAGTGTTAACATTTTTCTGGGACACCCTGTATATTGTATTTTTTATGTTTTGCGCCTTTAGCGCTCTTATTTAGAGTGGATATGTGCCTTGTCACTATTATTGTTGTTATTAGTGTTATTATTAGTAGTAGTATTAGTGTTATTATTATTATTTTTTGTTGTTGTTGGAACTATATTTTGAGCGTATTTATTACCTGGAAAGTTCTTTTTAGCGCTTATGCTAAGCTGCCGTGTGCGTCTAATAGGTCTTTTTTATTCCTTGTTTTGCCTTTGTAGGTGGAATTGAACAAGCATAACGTAGATGACTCAGACGTTTTCATCTTGGATGCAGGACTTCAGATTTATCAGTATAATGGATCTACCTGCAACAAGGATGAGAAATTTAAGGTTGGTAAAATAATGAACTAAATTGATCTAAATGAACTATATTTAGTGATCTATTCACATGGGTTCGATTTTGTTTTCAGCTACGTATTGGAGTTGATTTTAAATATAATAATAATTGTAATTTTGCGTTTTGTAATCGTGTTTTTTTTAATTTAAATACATATATACATGAGATATGTGGATTCACATCTTTATCATGTTTATATTTAGAGATATAAGAATAGTGTAAGGATGGTTTGACTTAAATGTTAACTATTAGCCAACAAAAACATAGAACTAGCTTACCAAAACCATGAAGACCATTTTGGGGGTTCAAAGTGGATTATCAGTCATTTGAGAGATATTAAACGAAAAATACTTTGTAAGTTCAAATGGATAAATATTGCTTCCATGGATAACATCCCTCAATTATTCTTGAGAATCTTTGCAATATATTTCATCATTACACCATGTCCATTGAGAAGGAGGAAAGTTTACCGAACCCGGATTGATTTTAAGCAAAGTTGGGGTGCGTGTGTGGGTGAGTACACCCCTACTTACAAGGAAATTTACTCTGTCGTATGTAGACTTTTGCCAATCTTATGCCACATATTTTCACTATGTCTCAAGATACTAACTCTCCATCTTAATTCGTATAGAAACCATTTAAATGCATCAACGTTTTTATTATCAGTGATCTTGATAAGTCTGGATCTATACAAAGTGAAAACGACGCCAGACTATCATGCTATTAAGCATTACATTCAATACATTTTGATTATCTGGTTTATAACCAAGTACAATGATTTTTAACGATATTTCTGGACAAGGAATATCGTTGGAAATAATAAATCTTTTAAAACGATCCCAAAGCTATTTGACAAAGGACAGGCAATAAATAAATGTAGATAATCATGTGAAGTGTTGCAATCAAAACAATTTGGTGAGTTCGCCTTATTCCATTTATATAAGTTTGATTTGGTAGCGATGATTCTATATAATAATTTGTAATTGAACTCCGCCCATTTTCTCTCTTTTTCAAAAATAGTATTCATGGTCCAAATATCGTCCCATTTCTGTGACGTTGTCAGTTCCTGTGCCCATCTGTTTCAGGCTCTATAATAACTGTGCTGCCCGCACATAATTATGAGCACCTGAGATTGCCAAATGTGCAATTGAAATCCAAAATATGTGCAGTTCAAATGTTGGCACACAAAGCTCATAGATAGCATTCAATAATAAAAACTGATATTTTCATAGAAATTCAGAAATATCAATATTCGCATTATATAGTTTTGCTCACTGTTTCTATCATTGAATGAATTGCCCATGACTATGCCATGCCATACACAATATAGCTGACAAATACAACAACAAAACTGTGTTTTTAGCAGACTAATTTTTTTGTTTGCCTTGTTCACACCAAACATACATGTATAGTACATGAAGTACTATACAATTATTTGGATCATGTATCATTTAGGCAGGGCAGAGAAAGAATACTTTCTCAGCTGGGAACTAATTTATTAGTGATAGATGTTCAGCGAGAATATATACACATGGAAAAAAGTATCGCACCACTCCTTTTTTGTTGAAAAGTGCAAATGTGGCCTCGAATTTTGCCACCATGGTGTGATATTAAGGATCATTTGTTTGCGTAAGCTGTCCAACAAAATGTTATGCAATAAAAGGGCCACATTTTAGTTTGTGACGTAATCGATGTAATGTTTTTCAAGGCCAAGGGGAAAATGCATGTTTTTGTCCAAAAACATGCATGAAACAAGTTTGGGTATAACGCGATATTGAATAGACTTTAAAAACTTAAAATAGTCATTATATTAGTTCTGTATTTGGCGCAAGATATGTTCCATTTAGACGTTATAGGCTACAATGCAGTGAATGAGTCCAAACATGCCATTTTTTTTGTTGCTCATAAATTCAGCATATACGAAGAGGTCACCGTTGCTTTTTTATTTATTTGACCTAGGTCAACACTTTCGCAATATTGCGTGAACTTATTTAACATTTGACCTATTTTGACCTATGACCCTATAACCGTTGGGCGTACGAAAAAGGGAGTTTTTCATGTTTGAGGACAATCGGACAACTTTTGAAAATTGACCCAGATGACCTTGACCTTTAATGTGTATACCAAGGATTACAACTATAGAGATTAATCATCGGGCCTCTCAATATCGCGTTAACTCTATGTGCCACAAAAGCCCCCCCCCCCCCCCCCCCCCCCCCGGACACGCGCCTGATAACTGTAGACCCTGAGACAAGTATACTTAAATACGGTATATTTGTCACATTGTAGGCTTCTCCCCTATCGAACTCCAAATATTGTTGACTTGTCATAATGAAACGCCATGCAATCCATTTTGTTTTTTCCTTATCTTCCTCAGGCCGTACAATTCGTGCAGGGGTTGAAGAGTGATCGCGGTGGCAAGCCTCATTTAGAAACCCTGGATGCTCCTATTTCAACCAGCCACGCCTTTTTTAAGGCTTTGAAAGACGACGCGCTGGAAGCGAAACAGGAAGCAGACGACACATCTGTGCCATGCATCCAAAAGTAAGCAAGTATAGGTGATAGCGACACCTTCAATTGATGTGTCTCTATGCTGTAGTGTACGGTAATGTGTGACTGTATTAATATGTATAAGAGATTTCTAATTAATATTCAAGCACAAACCATGCACATTTTTTCCAAAGGTCAAACATCACACTTATATCATCTGGAGGGGATGTTTCCTAAAGCCATTGTTCAAAGTTTCAAATTCGCATATAAACCATACCATTACATTTTAAGAGTGCGCATGCTACAATCAGTACTAGTATTAGTAATCGAATCCCTTGAAAACAAATACGTTTACATGAGTTTCAATTGAATGATTTGAAATTAAATATTCTAAATGTAACTGCATATAGTTATACCCTAATGTGTAATAGTTCCAATGCAAACGTTTGATCCATGTACCTCTTCGGCTGATTAAAACCATATTTGGGGGCCATTACACGTATCCTCTAATGAATCATATATCCAACAACTTTCGCCCATGTATACCTCCCAGGATCAATACAAATGATTGACTTTTGGCCCCTAACTGACTTACTCAGACCATCATACCTTTTGTACCTTCTCAGCTGAACCTTCTGGGATGGGCTCCTCGACTATAGGCCTATGTGAATAGTTTAAAATGACGAATAGAAATTGTGTTATATGCTGTTGTAAAATATTGACTGTATGTACAATATAGTGAGGATGATAGGTGATGATAAGTTATGATAAATAAATATACACGATTTTGTTTTAATCGAATGTCCCTTTATGTGCATCTTGTAGGATTAGCGACGCATCGGGTTCATTGAAGATGACACTGGTATCTGAAGGATCTCTCCCTAGAAGCGTGCTAGACTCAAATGTAAGAATTGCTTCTTTTTTTCTTCTTTTTATTTTTAATTTTTATTGGGGGTGCATGTATACAGCAACCTCACAAAATGTAAAAGAATCAAAATAAGTACATGAATCCGTATAAAATTGCTGTCATTTGTGAAACGTATAATACTACTAGTAAAACATTAGCCTTTTTGAACAATGGTAGACACAAAAGGATGGCAGTATTTGAACAGGGTATATTCAATTGGAAAGGGCGTTCTTCAGTTTGGATAAACCCGGGAAATACAAGGAATGTGCAGTCGGGTGTGCAAGGTTCACCCTACATCCTAAAAAGGCTAGCTGTGTAATCACGTTATGTTCAGCGTTATTGCGGGCACTAAAATATATAGTTGTCTCAGTTTCTCCAAAGTTCTTCAAAAGTATTTTTAATATTTAGTATAACACTGTTGCTGTCTGGTGATAGGTTTTACAGCATGGGATGATAAACATTTGCACAGCGCCCTGGCGGCAGCTCAAATTGTTGGTATCCTACAAGTTTAACATTTTTACTGGACTGTTAGCAGCTTATATTCTCACCCCTGTTTAGAACTACATTGTACTTTACCACTACCACTATAGTATAACACTGTTGCTGTCTTGTGAAAGGTTTTACAGCATAAGATGATAAACATCTGCGCAGCGCCCTGACAGCAGCTCCAATTGTTGGTATCCTACAAGTTTAACATTTTTACTGGACTGTTAGCAGCTTATATTCTCACCCCTGTTTCCATCTTTGTGCATATCGATCGTCTTGGTTCTATTATACTCATCATGGACACATTTTCCTTATCAACTGCATATAACTGATAATTTCTAAAGGACAATTTCCATTTGAACCAATTCAACGGACCCCTGCGTATATTATTCATCTATGCATCCGCTCGTCTTATAAATCGCTGTGGCAAGATCATGTAGATGTCACATCTTTTTATCGAAACAGCACTTCACATCTCATGTCGTCTTGGTTTGTACACAATCAGAAGAACTTAGATTTGCGTTTTCCAGACATCTTGTTATGATGAATATACTATTACTAAGACTTGAACTTTATGCACTGTAAATATTTTTTGCTCAAGTGGTTGTATATGCAACAAGCGCCATGAGCGTCATTTTTGGCGGATACCGGCGCTTTATAAGACTTAACTATTATTAAATATTATTATTTAAGAAACCACATCAGGGACTATTTGACTTGATGCTAAATTAATTGTGGTCGTGTGCCACGAATTGGAACCCCGTATTTTGAGGAGGTGTGACATTTTTACACTGTTAATGATGTTTATATTATCACCGTTTCTATATTTCTCGTCATAAAATAACCAATTTGGTGTCATTACAAAGCACAATTAATATTCTTTCCATACCATCCACAAAATAATGTCTGAATTATTTCAGTTTTAATTGGGAGCAAATTATTGATCAACGGGTGCTTGGGGAGGAGGAGGAGGAACCGGAGGAAGAGAATTGAGGAGCCAATCCCATACACACACACACAGTCAATCTCTAGACAAGCTATGAAATACTTCATTCACTTCACTTATTGATTATCAATATACATGCTAGGTGGAATGTCAGAGAGATCGGGCTGTGAGGAGTATACAGGAGTGTTTGGGAGGAGGGGGAGGAGCCGCAGAAGATGAGAAGCTAATCTCACAGACACGCAATGAAATACTTCATTCGCATCACTCATTGACGATACATGCTAGCTATAATGTCAGAGAGATTGGCTGTTGTGTACCGATTAGTAGTATACCGATTGATTTATTTATACTGATAACAATTCATCAATTGTGCATAATATCTTAAAATAAATTAACCACTTCATGGAGTGAAACAGTATAAATATTGTGATACCATATAGGCCTACGTGTGGTATGTTTACTTCATAACCAGACAAATGACGGCTTACAAATTAAAAGGTATGCATGCACGCTCTACTGCATGCATGCCGAGTGAGTTCAAAAAGCCCGCGTGTACATCTCGTGCTTTAACATCCCAATCGATACTATACGGTGTGCATGCGCGCAATCTTGAAATTTGTCCAGAACTTGTGACATCTTTATCAATTTTGACAGATTTACGGCACGTAGCGAGATGTGGGAAGGGGTGGGGGCTTAGGTCCATCGGTGTCATTGTTAATAGTCTGTTGATCATTGTCGGACAAAAGTACTTACATTGCATCTTGCACAATTACCGAATACTAATTGATTTTACCCATGCTCAAACATTTTTATGGCAGTAAAATGAAGAAAATAGATTGTTTTCAAAAATAAGCGCTCCGTTAGAGAACACATGTGCTTTATTTTGTAACACCCTGTATATGATGTTATTGGCCATATCAAATTTGGTAGGAATATCCAGGCAACATTTCTAATTGTAACATGATCCTTTCATGTGTGTTTTATTTCATTTAATTATCATTGCTTTCATCAAAATAAAATCAAAAAGTGAAGAAACGCGTGGATTGAGGACTCGATCATACATGTGCATTTCGCTTGTTACACCCTGTATAATATGGTAATTATTAGTCATATGTTTGTGTTTGGTGCATTATTATTATAAAACGTCAATTTAAAATTTATTATGACACTAAATTATGATAACGATTAACTTTATTTCAGAAATACGTTTTCACATACTTATATTGTTACACATTTTGACCACCCTGTATAAGGTATCCTTTATAACTAAAGACAAAGGTGGCAACAGTTGTCTTTATAATACTAGTGTATACGTTTGAATTATGCAGCTTAATAAATTATAATTTTATCTTCAAGGTATGTAAATCACCAGTGAACATTTTGTATTTTTAGGGCATTTCTTGATGTTTGCACCCTATATATTATCTACCCACCCTGTATAATGACCTTGATATTGTCATTGTGAGATTTGGAAATTTGTATGCTTTCAGGAAATGTATACTTTCCTTATACTCCTATGTATAGTTTTAATGCTAAAAATGTTTTAAGCAAATTCCATGTGATTTTTCCATTTTTAGCATATGTCACACAAAGGGGTCCCAACTCAAGGCACACGACCTTGTACTAACGTACTGGACCCAGCGTTTGGTTGTCATGGTTGTTGGGTTTTGGGATAATATTGTTACATCAATCGCACTGAACGCACAGAACGTTACTAATTGAAACATCACCATTTTTTAAATGTTCAAATATTCGTAGATGAAAGTGTGAAATAGTTTTATATTATAACTGTTTTATGCCATATCTCCATTCTTTTTTTCCTAGGATGTGTTTATTGTTGATACCACAAAGGAGGTATTTGTGTGGGTCGGCAAAAAAGCGAGCGTCGACGAACGACGCAACGGCCTGGGATATGCTCACGTAAGTCACTTTGATTTTATAGACTTTGGTTACATACATGTACATAAACATATGAAACGACGTAAGGACCGCGGATATAGCCACGTGAGATCAATTTATTTCACATGATTGAAGCCATACTCTTCCATAATCGGATACCCCATGTATTTGATCCCTTCATGACCCTCTCAAATGTTTTAACTATCCTTGTTAAGAAGACAGTCGTATCAAAACAGCAGACAATTATTATACTAGGCCAGCTGGATACAGATTACATGTAGAACACTTAAAGGTAGGTGATCCGACGCTGGCCCGATTTTCAGATTGATGTTTTCTATCCTACATGAAGAGTCATCCTTAAAATAGTCGTATTCCAGAGTCTTGAGTTGCATAACGCCAATGGTTCTTAAGGTGACAGGAAATGTCACAAGGTGACAGGAAATGTTGCCAATTGAGTAGTACACACACTGGCCTTTGGCAGTGATTCACTGCATTTTTCTGATATCAAAATATGTTGATAGACTAAAAAAGTAAAGTGATCGGAACATCCACCTTTAAAGTAAATACTTATACAGCTTGATCCACTTTTCAGCTACACGATTAAATGATTAAGTAGAGTTATAAAATGTTTATATTCATATACATTATTTCATAGTCTACACTTAATTTATAATGTATAAATACAATTGTTTTATCCCACAGAATTATTTGATGACGACTACCCATCCACTGGTACCCGTAAGCGTCATCCCAGAAGAACAGGAAAGAGCCGCATTGTCAGCAGTCTTGTCTTAGAGTGACGTAATCATAATATGGAAACACACTGTATGGGGGGAAAAAACGACAAACTGTAAAATATATTTTTGTAGTGCAGTATATGCCCTGGGTTATTCCAGAAAGGATGCCTTATCCACATAGAGGAAACAAATTACCCGAGATATCTGGAGTAAATGGAGTACCAACAAGTATTTGTCAAATGTTTTGGTATTCCAGATAACCAAAGTGGAAACAAATGGCGATATCTGGTTGTAAACCATAACAATATTATTAGTGATATAAAACAAAGGATTTTTAACTTAAGGCGGAAAACACGATAATTTTTATCAGTGTTATTAGTGTTATTGTTATTGTTATCAATATGCTTAATATTTTTTATTATTGATTTTTTTGGGGTGTGTGCTCAAAAAGTATTTTTTCAAAAAGTTGAAACAAATCTTGGATTCCGAGATCCGTTGTGCTCTCGGTAGGCCAAACCCATTTTCTATGGCACTGTTTTTTTATAGATTGCAATTGAATTGTTTTAGAAGTGCTATGTATGCACAAAGATATGCTATTATATAACTGCTGGATTATATTTTAAATGTTGGCATTCTGACATCCTCTATAGGGGGTTCTGCAAAAATACGGTTTAAGTGGACCAAACTATGATTATTTTGAATATAAATGTGAGAAGCTTTTGTACGCATGTGCAATTAATTTTTATTTAAAATAGTAAATAGTTAGAAAGCACATTATACCATGTTATATACTCATGCACATTACTGAAAAAATACATGGATCGCTTCCATGGAACATACCAAAATATATATCATCACACGCAGATATATTTGCGCGCTTGAATTATAAAGCGTGTATGAATTTGCATGTACATGTACATGTATAATGAATTGTGCGCCAAAAACTGAATAACAAATAGACACAAAGATTCTGTCAGAACCTTTTGGTGATTCAAATCTACATAGAGCAGCATTATATCATTATATGATTATACACAGATGAATATGCACTAAAATTCGTGAAATGAATAAGTGTTCGAACGTCCGTGTCACAAAATAGCAACACCAAAATAACAGACAGATTCTGTCACAACCTTTGTGTGATTGACTAATATTAGTGGATAGCAATGTTTTATCATTCGTAAGGTTCGTTCACACTAGGCGATATTCTTCGTGCGATGCGATGCGATAGTACATGGTGCGGTAATTATTCATCGCAGGTCACGCTGGGTCAACGCAGGTCACCGTATGCGATGGCAGCCAGCGCCGTGTTGCAACATTTGGAGAACGTCGGCGTAAACACAATGCTTCGCAGCATGTCGCAATAGCAGTTGAACATGAAAAGGTCACTAAGACTTAACAACGTATGAATTCTTATGATTCCTCATCATACAAATAACTGAAATATGATGAGCGAACTAAATTGGTATTTACACATTGTTAATAGCTGCTATTTCGTCATCAAATTTTTAACTTTAAGCTTATTGAAGAAAAGATGTCAATCGACAAATTAAAAGAACATAAGGAAAAGTGTTCTCGCGTATTTTATATTGTCCGTGTGCTCTGGATTTTTAAGAATCTTGATGTATTAGAAGGATTTGTATATTATGCTTTTTGTGCTGTTGCGACCCAAATTTGGTTACGCACCTGGACGAATTGTTACCGTTGGTAAATAATGTCTTCCTGAAATCGTAATAAACGTTATCAATGGTAGTACTTCTTTGCATATTGTGCAAATGCCTGATTTGTTAAAAAGTTGCTGAATTGCCCTGGTTAATGCACAAAACAGGCGCGGCGCTCTGGTGCTCAAGGACGACCTTGGGACCCTCTCCCGTCCTAGCCAGTGTCCACTGCGTTGCATTAAAGGTCTCCAAGAACCGATTGGCTTGGCGCTTCGATAATTTTCAGCGTAATGCAAGCACCGGCCTTTTCTGCCCGAACTTACTATCATTGCACAAAACGAACCACACTTACATATGTTCAATGAGGAGTGATGTTGCATAATAAAAGGGACTGCGCGGGAATATAGCTACAAGACCGACCGAAGTCAGTCGAATAACTATAGACACCGCAACATGTAGCCGCAACATGTAGCCGCAAATACACCTTGAGCAAATCATAATTAGGGGATACAGGGCGAGCCCCGGGATGAAATAGTGTAATATTACCGTACGAGTAATGAATCTTTAGGTTTATTAGTTGCTAAGTGTGAGTGCTATAGTTAATTAGATTTATCTGTAAACATGCAGGCCTGAACTCTAATTAATTGGTAGAAATCAGTATTTCAACTTAATAGTTAAGCCAGAAAATTAGAGTAATATATGATCAATTCATGAAATGTTATTCACGTTTTACAGATATATAAAATCTTATAGCAAAAGGCGATACCATGGTTTCATGGGGTCGATAGTGGACCTCCAATCATCACAAATGTTCAGATGTGGTTGAGCTGATGAACTTAATCTGTTTATGAAAACAAATATCAAATTTGTGTTTCAATTCACATTAAATCTACACACAAACCATGTACTTTGAATATCATAATATATTATTTGTATGAGCAGGTCACTAGTATGTTTGAATTAGCATGCTCCTTCTGAAAAGCCATAACTTTGGCAATATAAACAATTTTCGACATCTTATCACAGTCTGTATGTCAGAAGCATCCCATACTAAAGTGTGTTCATGCTATTTAAAAAATCGTTATACACGTGTGGATAACATTGGATTCATAATAATACTACACTGCAAATGTTGAAGAACAAATGACGCGTCGGGACGTGTTCAGCATGTGTTCAATAAGTGTTCGAAGACCATGATAAGAACACTATAGCGGTTTCAGAACATCTGCAGAACACATCTAGAATGCGTCGGGCAATAATGTTTGACATGTAAGTGTTCTACAGAACACATCCAGAACGCTTCAACAATGAAGCGTTCTGCTGAGAACACATCCAGAACACTTCAACACTTAAGCGTTCTGCTGAGAACACATCCAGAACACTTCAACAATGTTCGAAGTGTTCTGGATATGTTCTCAGCAGAACGCCTCATTGTTGAAGTGTTCTGGATGTGTTCTCAGCAGAAGCTTCATTGTTGAAGCGTTCTGGATGTGTTCTGTAGAACACTAACATGTCAAACATTCTGCTGAGAACACATCCAGAACGCTTCAACAATGAAACGTTCTGCTGAGAACACATGCAGAACACATCCAAAATGCTATACCGCAACAATGAAGTTGTAATAGTGTTCTATAGAAAACATTCAGAACACATCTCGCTGACAGTATTATGCTGAGAAGACTTTCAGAACACGTCGGATAATGTCGAAGCTCGACACAAAAGTAATGTTTTCTAACACAATCCAGATCCCCAGATAGCAAGACTTCGTTGGGCCAACTGTGACAATGGTCGGCAAGGTCGCCGTCAGTTGTAAGCCAACGTTTGGGCAACGTTGAGTTTCAACAGGGTTTAACATCGGGTAATGGGTGGAGCGTGAAAATGGTCTAACAGAAAGTTTGGTCGGTAAATGTATCATCCGACGTCTGCCCAACGTCTGCCCAACCACTTACTTAGTGTATAATCTTTTTGAAGAAAAATATTCAATAATTCAAAATTTTCATTATTTTTATTAAGTTTGAACATTATTGAAATGATAATAAATGATGATTTCAATGTTAATTGTATCTGCAATTCTTTTAAAGTCCAAATAATGATTAAATATAAACTTGCATTAACGAATAAGCATAAAAACATCCTCGATAAAAAAACACCAATGAAAGTATATTTGGATACTGGACATAGCGAAATATCATGTTGGTATACGTTATCGGTTCACTACCGAAAGGAAGTGATAATCAGTACTGGTGATAATGTAACAGTGGGCAAATGACAGCAGTTGTTCGGTTGAGAAAAGTTAAGTAGTTCGTTGATTTTAAGAGTACTTGTCCACTGCTTTCACCTCAATACGTGTCAGAATAATTGCTGAGAACGACACATGTGTTCTATTCTGCATGTGTTCTAATTCAGAACACTTTAATGAACACATGGAAGGCGTTCTGTGGGTGTTCAAAATCTGTTATATTTGAACACATCAAAAGCGTTCTGGACGTGTTCTAGTTCAGAACACTTAATGAACACATGAAAGGCGTTCTGCGGGTGTTCAAAATCTGTTATATTTGAACACATCAAAAGCGTTCTGGATGTGTTCAATTTATGCGTCCGATGTGTTCTGCAAATTTGCAGTGTATAGCGCGCTATACTCAAATAATGAGGTCGTGCTACAAATTATACTGATGGTGAGTATCGATTCGATTGGCCATCAACTAAAAGAATATCGTGTTGGACCTGGATCGCTGCACATAACAGGAACGGATAGCGCTTCTTATTCCTCTAGGTATATATTCGTCTCAGCTTAGAGTGATATCCAACTCAGTCGTACCCTGGCTGTAACAATTCTACATTGCGGATGGCACATTCATGAAATCAATACTTCTCTACAAAATGACATGGATTAACGTGTTTTTATGGTTCTAGATTTTATTTTACACCAAATAATATGCCAGATGAGACCAAAGTTTAACACAAAATATAAAATAAAAGTTGTCTAGATTATTTTCATCACATTTTATACTTAAGAACAGTGACATTTAGAATTTGTAGGATAAGTTCAATCTTTTTATAACAATTGGGAACAAAATTATAGTAATTTTAGTAAATATGAACATTGTCGTTATTAAACCAAGTTCAAGATCTAAAAACATCGCGCATACAATATTAAGCTTCTAGTCTTCACATTTTCAACTTGAAGGCTGAAATCATGTATATTAAAAAATTATCGCCAATTTTGCGCATGATGGTCAAATCAGATTACACCTCCCTGGTCAAATTATTAGTATCGCAATTGAAAACAAAATAAATATTTTGTTTACATTAAAAAAGCCTATGGTCATATATCTCTCTCCTTATAATGAGTTGTATTGTTTTTGGTTTTCTGGGTGTTATGAGTGTTATGATCGATTATTCAGTATTCTTAGATCACAAATTGAACTTTTTTATTATAGTATTAAACAGTGCTGGCTAATTGAGTATGTCCCGGCGGACCTGTTTAAAATAGTTATAATTTGTTTAATACCCGTCGCGTCGTATATGCCTATTATTTCTATGTATTTTCCTCTACAGGGAGGACGGCACTTGATTATTTACACTTGTATAGGCCCGAGCTACTCCGGGTAATACTTGTGGCAGGAGACTGGGAAACGAGATCGCTTAGGTTTGAATTTCAGATACTTTACCATGCGAGGTCTTGTGGCCCAATGGATAAGGCAGTTGCCAAGCAAGCAACAGATCCTGGGTTCGACTCCCGGGCGAGATCGTTTTCCTATTATTGTCTCTTTTCTACCCACGACGGCGAACGTGTTTAAAATATTTATAATTTAATTAATGAGTAAGTAACCAGCCGCGCAAGTGAAAATATGCAAACTTGGATGGAAGTGTTCCGTGACTACTCTTACGTAATCACAGATACTTCACAAAATTAAACACTGTTTTCTTCAAATTGTAGAAAACTAATTTGACCTCATTTTACCGTTTGAATTGTAAAATTCAGATACTTAAAGGGACATTAAAGGTAGATACATACATACATACATACATATGAGATTTTATAAAGCGCTATTTCATTTAGATCACGGCGCTGGCAGCAAACAAACAAAACAAAAAGGTACAATCAACAAACAAATCAAAATGTACCAATAAAAACTAGTACTACATGTATACAGAAAGAACAATTAAGTAGGAAACAGATGAGTCTTCAGTTGTTTTTTGAAAACTTGTAAGGATTCACAGAGTCTGATGTTGTTGGGTAGATCATTCCATATAGACCAGGCTAAAAGTGAGCTAGGTATCACTTGGAGGCGTTCTTTATCTCATGTGGTTTTTCTAGACCAGAATTTCATGAGGAATAAGAATATCTTTGGTAATCAGCCCAAATCCTGAACGCGTCCCCAGGAGACAGCAAAATCCAAAATGGCCGCCATACAGGGGCCCCAAAATTCAAATGGCTTCAATTAAGTTAAAAAACATACCAAATTGTTCGGCTGAGCACAAGGATTCCAAAAATGTATAGTTTGTCCCACTTCCGATGTTTGGTTAACGAGTTGTCGGGCAAAACGTTAAAAGATCGTTGACCTTTGCATATGGGGTCAAAATTTAAACGTGCTCCGATTTTGAAAAACAATATCTCAAATTGCTCGTATGATCACAAGGATTCCAAAAATGGTAGTTTTTACCATCTAGCGTGTCTGTGGTACCTTATAAAGGGGTCAAAAGGTCAGGTTACATATTGACCTATACGGAACCTGACCTTCTGACCCCTTGATAAGGTACCACAGACACTCTAGATGGTAAAAACTACAATTTTTGGAATCCTTGTGATCATACGAGCAATTTGAGATATTGTTTTTCAAAATCGGAGCACGTTTAAGTTTTGACCCCATATGCAAAGGTCAACGACCTTTTTACGTTTTGCCCGATAACTCGTTAACCAAACATCGGAAGTGGGGCAAACTATACATTTTCGGAATCCTTGTGCTCAGCCGAACAATTCGGTATGCTTTTTAACTTAATTGAAGCCATTTGAATTTTGGGGTCCCCTGTATGGCGGCCATTTTGGATTTTGCTGTCTTCTGGGGGCGCGTTCAGGATTTGGGCTGATTACCAAAGATATTATTATTCCTCATGAAATTCTGGTCTAGAAAAACCACATGAGATAAAGAACGCCTCCAAGTGATACCTAGCTCATTTTTAGCCTGGTCTAATAGTTTAGGACCAGCAACAGTGAAAGATTTATCTGCGGCAGAGTTTTTTGTACGTTGAACAACTAGGAGATATCGATCAGACCCAGATCGAAGACCAGGTCGACCAGGTTCATAATGAGCAATGCACTGATTCAGATAGATAGGTCCAGTATCATTAATACATTTATATATATGAACACACAGTTTGTAGATAATATGCTGTCGCAACGGGAGCCAATGAAGTTCTTTGAGCAACGGAGATGCCGAGTCTCTTTTTCTGCCTCCACAGACAAGGCGCGCTGCCCAGTTTTGTAATGATTGTAATTTGTTGAGATCAGATTCATTTGAACCAAAAAGTAGCGAATTTCCGTAATCAAGTCTAGAAAGTATGAGTGCACGAGCTACGTGGTGGCATGAATTGTAGTCAAGAAAACGGCGAATTCTTGCGGAGATGGAAGCTTATATTACGACGGAGATTGGCAATATGGACTGACATCAGTGGCGTAGCTCAGGGGGGGGGGGGGGGGGGGGGGCAGGGGGGCAGTTGCCCCCCCCCTGACAGAACGTTTTTGTGCCCCCGCCCCCCTTTGTGCCCCCGCCCCTCTCTTTGGATATAGTGTTTATACGCGGGGTAACCATTTAAAAATGACCATTTTAGCTTGTTTTTTAAAAATAAATGACCATTTTTGTTAAAAAACTGCTTTTAAGCAGCTTTTAAACAAATTTTGGCCAATCCTCAGGGTTTTAAAAAACCCTGAGGATTGGCCAAAATTTGTTGACTATAGTGCTTTTTTGACTGGGAAACTTTGTGTCCGTGCGAATTTTTTTGACCGTGCGCATTTTTCATTTTTTTGACTTCACCCCCCCCCCCCCCCCCCCCCCCCCACCCCCCCCCCCCCCCCCCCCCCCCCCCCCTCCCCCCCCACTTACGTGAAATTCACGAGGTGACTGACTTGGAAAATTTTTGGGGCAACCTTTTAAGAAAATTTTAGAAATCTTGCCCCCCCTGAAAAAAAACCTAGCTACGCCACTGACTGACATAGACATGTTAGAGTCAAAGAGAACGCCTAAATTACGCACACTTGTTGTCGGTTTTATGGAACTATCGCTAATGTTGAGTTCGACAGTAGGCATGATACGTGTGGAATGAGGTGACCCAAGAACCAGGAACTCAGTTTTGTCCTCGTTTAATTTCAAAAAGTTCTTGGTCATCCATGATTTTATCTCCGTAATACAAGAAGCAATTGACGAAAGTGCATTGTTGATAGATGTCTGATCTTTGGGATTGAAAGTGGTGTAAATTTGCGTATCATCCGCATAAATATGATACGAGAGACTGTGTTTTTTAATGATTTGTCCAAGTTGAAGAGTATAAATAGTGAACATTTTTGGTCCCACAACCGATCCTTGTGGTACACCACAATTTAAAGGTTTCGACTTGGAGAGTACATCATTAATAAAAATGCGGCTCGTTCTTCCATCCAAGTAGCTTTTAAACCAGTTGAGAGCTGTCTCATTAATTCCAATACATTGATTTAGTCTTTGAAGCAATATCTGTTGATCCACTGTATCAAAAGCGGCGCTCAAATCTAGTAACACCAAGAAAACCCCTTTTTGTTTGCCAATTGCATACATAATGTCATCCTTAACTTTTAACAAAGCTGTCTCGGTGCAATGAGCAGCTTTATATGCAGATTGGAAAGGTTCATTCATTTGGTGCAGGTCCATATGATCAGCAAGACGAGATGTGACAACTTTTTCTATAATTTTGGAGAGGAAAGGCAAATTCGACACCGGACGATAGTTTTTGAGAATATCATGATCCAAGGAAGCTTTTTTGAGAATAGGTGTTATTATCGCGTGTTTCAGCGAGTCAGGAAAATAACCAGTAGATAACGATGTGTTGAAAATATGAGTAATGACAGGTAGAAAAGTTGCAATGTTAGACTTGATTAACCATGTTGGCACTGGGTCTAGGCTGCATGATTTGGCTGGAGTTTTACTGATAAGTTTTCTTATTTCGTCTTGCGAAGCCAAATTGAATTCACTGAGTTTATGCGGAGTAGATTTAGAAGAGACACCATTGTATGGATGTTGTTGGTTCATGAGTTTGGTATGTATGATTGTAATCGTATTAGAAAAGAAATCGGCAAACTCATTAGCCAGTACCTGTGCAGATTCATGAGTAGGCAAACACTTGCTACTCTTATTAAGAAGTGTACCAACTGTCTTGAACACACTTTTGGTATCAGCAGCGTGTAGTTTGTCAGCATAGTGTTCTCTTCTTGCACTTTCAATAAGACTATTGACAAGTTTACGCTGATCAATATAAAGAATGCGATGAACTTCCAGACCACTTTTGCGCCACATCTTCTCATATCTTCTGCGTATCCTACGTGCTTCATGGATACCAGTGTTGTACCAAGGTTGACGAAGCCTAACTTGACGTATAGATTTTCTGACTGGTGCACGATTATCAAGAGTACGACATAATACATCATTATAACATGTTACAAGCATATCCAAATTACTCTCAGCGAGCACATTTTCAAACTGTTTTGACAGATCAGTACAAAGTGACATATAATCAATTGATTTGAAATCACGAATCTCAGCAACAGAGCTGGAATACTCAGGTTTACACATATTCAAGGTACAACAAACAACATAGTGATCAGATTCAGTGCCGAGCTCAGTTTTTTGGACCCAACATGATTTGAAAAAAGAGTCATCCTCATGGCAGATAACTAAGTCCAAGGTATGACCACTTCGGTGAGTAGGCAACATAGATAACATAGATGACCCGATCACATTTTCGTAACACAGAATTATTTCAAACATACGGAGATTTTCATATCTTATGAAAGCTCGTATTTTTCTCATCATCATACTGAAATTTGACGGCCTAAATCGGTATAATTACGGAGAAATCGATGAAATAACGTCGAATTACCGCGAATGGTGGTATTCCACCGATATAGTTTGTGTACTACTCAATGGGTACAGTTCACAGCATCTTGTGCGTCTAAAATAAGAACCATTAGAGCTATGCAACTCAAACTTTGGAACACGACTTTTTTAAGGATGACCTTTTATGTAGAATAGAATAGAAAACTTCAAGTTGAAAATCGGAACATCTACCTTTAAAGTGGTGTTGAAAATTTTAAATGTTTAAAAATTTACTTACCTCTATGCAAATATGGTTCGCGTTATATATCACGCGTACTGCGTACTGCATTTTACGTCCGACAGGACGTAAAATGCTCGTCCCGGCTGTACGAGCATTTTTGAATCGACGTTTTCTTGTACAAAGAGGGCTGATTTTTCTTAATCCTTATTTAGGTGTAAGTTCATACATGTAATACAATTATAAAAATATACTAATTCCAGTTTTTATCATAATTGAGGGCGCAGTCTCCAACACATCTCTTAGTGCCCCTTTAATTAGGAAGTTATGATCGCCTAATGGTGCGTTGTCAATTTTTTTGAGACACCCTGTGGGCCTACCTCTTTTATTCTTACAATCCTAGGGAGTCAAAACACAGATGATGTCACGATGACTAAAACATTTGGTCGACCTAAAATTTAATAACGCGAACTAGTGTATGTAGTAACCTAGTGATGAGCGATGAGATAATCCCTTATCAAAATGAACCGAAAAGCAGTTGTTTTAAAAAGTAGGAGATGTACATTGGAAAGGGCAGAAAAGTTTATATCACCTCACTATTTCGTGGACGCAAATTTGCGTGGAAAGTAAGTAGTATAAGTACGCAATTAGTAAGCTTACAAGTATGGCTTAAAAAAAGAAGAAGTTTGATTGGTGTAACATGATCAAAACAAGGCTATATCTTGCCTCACGTCCCGTACGGAATAAACCGTGTATAGCTACAACGTATGTTAATTGATTTGAGCATGCGCACTTGAGTTACGGGACGTCTAGCAAGACATTGCCCAAAACAAATAGGGTAGGTCGGTCGGGATTTTTTTAAATTTTTTAAATTTTATTTTTTAAATCACTTATTGAACTGACGGTGAAGGACACGGCACAAGACGTTCAAACGTGGTTAGACGTCCCATTCATATTACAATGGATACAATAGACTATAGACTGCAATTGTCCTTAGTTTGGTGTCTTTCAAATCGTTATAATCTCGGCCACTTGACGCGACATGATGGTGGATATTGACATGGTTGATCGATAATTACGTCATGACCGTGAGAGGTCATGGAGGTAGGATACTATTATTAGTATTGCGATAGTGGTAGAGATCGCATATTTTTGGCGGCTAACCATCTAGCTTGCTGAAAAAAACACGCATCCTAGGTACAACAGCGCCCTCTACGATAGGGGTAGAGTTCGCGCAAAATAGGGGTTGAGTTCGCAAATTCTACACGGGTCTGTTGGTAGACCGTATCGCGCCTGCGGCGGGCTCATCTAAATTGGACCTAACTTAAATCGGTTCGTAACAAGCCGGGTTTAGTCGCCTCGGCAGCAGGCGGCCTGCGGCTCCTTTTCTTACTAGCGCCTAGCGGCGGGCTATCCGCGTACGGTGCCTTCGGCCCCGCTTGACACTGTGAGCACGGAACAGAATCAAGTGAATATTTATTTACAAATAATATTTTTCGTATAGTGTAGGTATAAGGTACTTGTTGTTGTAGTGTATTTTTGAGGTAGGCCTATCGACCGTGCTGTATCGTGGGAGTTAATAATTTTCAGCAGCCAGGTACCCTTTTTCAGATCTAAACCCTTTTGGCATTAGTATTATTGACAACGCATACCGCCCTCTATTACAAATTATCATTGAAGTACTTGGATGATGGCATTCATATCAAGCACCCAGCCGATAATTATTTACAAGTATATGGTTTTATTAAATGAGCAGATCAGACAATTGACAATCTTGTGACACTTGATGTCAATCGAGTTAGGTCTATGAGTTCCCGGGGGGGGGGGGGGGGGGGGTACTCACGTATGTAAGGCATACGGGGAGGACGTGCCGCTTCCAGTGGGTCGTTTTTTCATGAGACATCCTTAGCCATGGGTAGGCTTTTCAACTGAAAAATCCTTAGACATGGGTCTATTTTCGCGAAAATTTGCAAAAATTAGGTCTTTTTTCCCGATAATTTGCGAAAATTTGGTCTAAAATGAAGCAAAACCCCTAAAAATGGGTAGCGATTATTCCAAAATCACCCTTAGAAATGGGTAGGGGTTTTGAATCTCCAGCGGCACACCCCGACCAAACCAAATCTGAGTATAAATAAACATGCCTAGTTTAATTAAGTTAATATAATCGAAGTCAGAAAGTTGGAGCAAGTGCTTGTTGCCCGGGAATGTTATTGAAAGTCAAAAAAAAAACTAACTCAGTACAGTGGCGTAGCCAGGTTTTCCATATTGGGGGGGCGAGAACTGAAAATGAACCGATAAGATTGTTGTTAGTAAAAAAATGCGCGCATAGTGCGCGATTTTTTTTGACTTATACCTATTTTTGGCACGATTGAGGTACATTTTGGCTCTAAACAAGCTTGTATCAACGAATATTGCATTAAGGTGGCTGTTATGCGCGCATAGCGCGCGAAAATTTTTCATATGTGTACTTTTGTTCATCATAATTCCATGATTCCTCTTGTCAAATGAACCGACAGTGCCAATCTCAACCGACACGACGTCAATATTGGGGGGGGCGATCGCCCCCCTCGCCCCCCCCTCTGGCTACGCCACTGACTCTGAAATTAAATTAGTGATAAAACCACCTCCCAATATTTGAAAAGAATTCCCGCAGAATGCATTCGGTCCTGCCTGTGTTGAAACATGACGTCATCGTCATCTCATTTTAGCGGCTCGCGTATTAGATAGTCGATCGTGTAATCGATAACTGGATAATTGGTCTACTAGCGCAAATTAGAAAGTTGAAGTGGCCCTCATAACGCGATTGGAGGAAGAGGATTTGTATTGTGACAACAAAGGAAGATTGCAGTCTATTGTATCCATTGTAATATGAATGGGACGTCTAATAACCATGTTTGAACGTCTTGTGACACGGCAGTACTGTGCAATGTCTACACATAGCTCTAGCGTATTTAATTGCTGGGCAAAAATGTATCGTTGTGTTCAACAATATATCATTTCGATGGGGACTTAAAATAGCCGAAAATGAAAGCAAACAGTCAAAAACTTTTAAGTATTTAAAAATACTTTGTTCAATTTTTATAAATATACTGTATATACAATAACGTAAATCCAGAACATTTGGAACAGAGTGCTCAATACTAAATAAGTAGAGCAATATATATTATATAAAATCAACTTGATTAAAAAAAAAAAAATTTTTTTTTCCCCTCAAAATAATAAAAAATATTCAGGGTCGGCGATGTATTTAGGGTCGGTCGGGTTACGCCAATCAAACTTCTTCTTTTTTTAGGCCTAAGTAGCAAGTAAATACTATAATGACTATAGTAAAAAAATACTTACTATTAGGCCAAATAAAAAAACAACGTATGTTTCTCGTCCCCGCCCGCTTCCTTTTTTGGGGCCGCCTCCTTTTATCTTTTATTTTTTATTCACAAAAAATGAAGAAGAAAAAAAAAGAAGTCCAAAAGTATAAAACATGACCTTAGATGACCTAGATTTGACCCGAAATAATTCACCTAATACCCCATGACCCACACCATAGCTATGGTAATTTATAACTTAAGATCCTACCTTATAAGTACATGGTATTTCATAATATTCTGATTAAAAGTATGACTTTTGAGAACCGTTTTCAGTGTAACTGAAAAATACCAATATTGTTTTATTGTAACAACATCTAACTAAATTTAGTAAACTACATGTATACATGTACATTTTGCTTGTTATGGCAATAGAAGTGTTGCCTGTAACATGGTGCAGCATTAAAAAGATTTATATTATAATGTTTGAATAAATTATTTCAATTTTGTTTAAATTAATCCCGAGAAATCTTGACTTTGGCGGATAACCAAAAATGTTGGCGGATAACCTGATTTTATATCATGGTTATCCGCCGGATAACCTGATTTTTTTCCTTAATTCGAACACTGCTCAGAAGTGTAAAACATGGTGCTAAACACTATTAAAACAATGTAAATATGTATTAACATGGTGCTAACACTATAAAAACAATGTAAATATGTTAAGTTCTTGTTTGTCTAACAATTATCTCTTTTTCAATTGTCATTTCATTTAATAGGGAAAACACTATAGATTGCCAGAAATCTCAAACGGCGGCCATTTTGAAAAATAAAAAATAAAAAGCCCCTCATCCTCCTTTTTTTGAAAAACCTGGACGAGAAACATGGTGTTTTTTTATTTGGCCTTATAGTCTATAGCCTAAAGTATTCTAGTTCAGTCAGTTCCAAATTGGGGAAAAAACCTGTTTACATACAGCAGCGAATGAATTCAGAAGTGCGTCGCGCACAAAATGCTCACATCACACATAATAGGCAGATAGGCTACGACTACGTAAAACGGTATGGGCATGGCGCAATAATCAATATGACATGTCGCGCAATGTTGCAGTGTCATTGTATGCGTGACGCTTACATATGAATGCCAAAATCGCTCTTAAACCTTTAAATACGCTTGGATTACTTATGCGCAGGGTAGATAAAAAACGAATATTTCTCACCAATTTGGAACTCATTGAACTACATTAGTATAGGCCTATACATCATTTTTATAAAGTAACAAACATGTATACTGTGTAGTACAGGGGCGTCAATCCACATTTAAATGGGGGTGGGGGGGCATCATAAGTTGCCCGTCCTAAAATAAAAATAAATTGTAACAGAATTGTTGTTAATGAACGTGCGAAGCACCGCGTTCTGCGCTAGCGCGGACAGGGGGAGTTTGAGGGGGATGTTCACCCCTCAGCGTTCAATTTTGTTTTCAATTTTTGAACCCATTTGGTGTGATATTTGGTGGGCACTTTGACCGATATTTTATTGAAATGTTCAATGTTGAATGTTGATGCAGATACAAATAAATATTTGGTGTGGTTCGAGACCCATTATAATGGAGAAACCCTATAGAAGAAATGTGCGCAAAAATTGGGGGCAAGCGGGGGGGGGGGGGGGGGGGCAAGGGTTCCAAGTCGAGTGCTCCAGCCCCCCCCCCCCCCCCCCCCCAGGAAATGAAACCTAAACATTAACGGCATGATAATTTTGATAAATGATCATATAAGGGGCAGAGGCCAAGGCTATCAACCAGGAGCATATTACATAAATAGGGCACTAAACTTTACATGACCATTATAATTATAATATCTTTTTGTTACTAGATTGTATGGAGATGTTACACCTGTAACCAGCATTAACCATGTAGCAGTGAGTGATCGTATACCATTTAATGATGCCATAAAACAAATGGAAGAAGATGGGAAACCAGCCAAGATTGGAACAGCATTTGGACCAGCGTAAGTAACCATCTGGGAGTATAAAGGTTCACTATAAAGGGGACTTTCACCCATCCACCTTCCCCTGTTTGTTTTTTCGGTCCATCAGCACTGCAGCAGCACCCAGAGGGTTAGGGCTAGCTAGTGAGAGGGCAACTCATTCATTTTATTATCATTCATCAAATAACGTGATGTAATGATTCGATACACCATACTTGATAATACTTGAAAGCCTTCAGTTCAACAAAATACCAAAACAATTTTAAATAAAACACCCCAAAATGCACAGATTTTGTTAGAAATACAGCGAAAATAAATTATTTGCAAAGAAAAAAGAAGTTTAGTAAACTGTAAATAAATTAAAGGTAGATGACCCGATCACATTTTCATAACACAGAATTATTTCAAACATACGGAGATTTTCATATCATATGAAAGCTCGTATTTTTCTCATCATCATACTGAAATTTGACGGCCTAAATCGGTATAATTACGGAGAAATCGATGAAATAACGTCGAATTACCGCGAATGGTGGTAACCACCGATATAGTTTGTGTACTACTCAATGGGTACAGTTCACAGCATCTTGTGCATCTAAAATAAGAACCATTAGAGCTATGCAACTCAAACTTTGGAACACGACTTTTTTAAGGATGACCTTTCATGTAGAATAGAAAACTTCAAGTTGAAAATCGGAACATCTACCTTTAAGCTGACATTTAGTTACAAATGATTTCCATTTTTCATCATCCTCATCATCAGTTGGGCCACCCATTGGTTCCAATTGACCATTGATATAGCTGATGGATGGACTGGTAAAGAAGTACATCTGGTATGGAATTCTGGCTGTGAAGCAATGGTAAGCATAATATATATTATAGATAATAAAGGATTTTTCTTTTTTTATCCCCCTGGCTTGAAATGCAGGAGGGATATTGTGATCATGTCAAGTGTGTAGTGTCCCCTTTTGGTTATGTCCCCTTTTGGTGAGCTTTTTGGTTAGGTTCAGCCTGTTAAGAGCTCGCATATATGAAAAGTCAGATTTCAATCTCAGCCAAACTTGGTGACAGTGTTCTTTGGGTAAGTGGGCTTGAGGTGCTCATGGGGTGTACACAGATGTACCTTTAATGACCCCTACATGACCTTTGACCCAAATGTTGTCAACACTTTAAACTGCACTTATTACTTTTTAGGGCTCTTATGTTAAGTCAGACTTCAATCTTGGCCAAACAATAATCTTTAGGTAAGGGACTTGAGATGTTCATGGGGTGTAAACTGATTGAAATCTAATGACCCCTACATGCCCTTTAACCCCGATTTGTCAAAGTCACAACTTTAATCTCAACCAAACTTGGTGACAATAATCTTTGGCTAAGGGGACTTGAGACAATACATGTGGTGCACCTGGATTGACCTGTAATGACCTACATGACCTTCGACCCATTTTGTCAAAACTTTAGGGCCCTCTCTCTCTCTCTCTCTCGTATGAAAAGTCACAACTTCAATCTCAACTAAACTTGGTGACAATAATATTTGGGTAAGGGGGTTTAAGATGACTCATGGGGTTTACCTAGACTGACCTCTAATGTGACCTTTGACCCCATTTAGTTGAATCTCCCAGCCAGGGGGATTCGCAAGTCGTGACTTGCAGTATTTTTTTATATATGTGATGCGATCAGTGAAAACCAGTCGGATGTCGCAAAATGTGAACTAGGGATTATGGGTAAAATTTAAAAACAAATTGTTTTGATTTTATTGATTTTTTGATTTTTTTTTTGAAGAAAATTAAATTCCAATACTTTGTGTCATCATCTTTCATGAAATTGCACCTTCAAAAACTGAAGTCACTTTTATTATTAACCTTATAATGTTATTCTATTGACTTATGTATCTTTTTTCATGATTTCTTGTTTTGTAGCTTTTTATGACATCACAATCATCATTCACTCATAACTTTTTTTGTAGTGATTGTAGAAAAATGATCGAAACAGTTCTGTAATCAGCACAGTTTTATGATATAAATATCTCTAATATGAAAAATGCCACCATGTGGCGGGTTTTCACAGATCGCATCACATATTGTAGTGATTCAACATCCTTTGAATGTTGCAGGCCTTCCAGATGGAGAACTTGCTCCAATATCTTGGGATCAGGGCTGCCTATATGTTTAATGCAGCAATATACCAGGGGATTACAAGACTCGTTTTTAATGTGTTAATCGTTGTTTAGGGTCAGAAGCTCGTCAAAGGTTGCGAGAATCCATTTAGATTCTTGCAAAGGATTATGCGAGAATCCATGGATTCTCCTCTCAAATAGTGCATTAGACAGAATATCTGCAGGAATTAACTTGGATTCTCGCAACTTTACTAGTAGGAATCTTTGTGACCCTGTTGTTTAAATGTTGAAATTAGGGAGAAAATGGTAAGATCAACATATCCAGATCTATGAGTTCTGGAAGAAAAACTACCTTGCCAAGGATAGCCAAGGGCTTTTATTATACTGGTTCTACTTGCCAACCTGCTTGTAGTTTGAGTTTTATCCTGTCATCCTCAATGTACAATGTACATACATGTACAATGGCTCCATACACTCACCTGTCGTGCATAATCATGTCATCAAATTGAAGCCCAGTATGGTTTCTCATTCAAGCGAGCTCATGTCCCCCTAGTTTTCTTCCATGTTTTGGTCTCCATTGAACTAGTGTGGACACTTGTCCAGCAAATATTTGGCATAATAATCTCTCTTTGATTTCATCAGAGATTTTTGGGAAACCTGTCATAGAAATCTGGATGATTTGTCATATTGCTGGTCTAGTGGTCAAACTCTTCATAGCAGTGTCATTTTAGCAGCCATCCATTTTTTCCCAGTTTTACAACATCAATAGTTATTGTCATCAAGCATTATATGGTATATTGACCATTTTTATTGAACACAGTATAATATTAAATAAGACAAATTTAAATTGCACATCCCCAACCTGTGATTATTTGAAATTTGCTCTCGGTGGTTTGTGTCGAAAGTACTGATGGGATAACCATACCCGATATTGTTACGTCATAATTGTTACTAAAGCCGCCTCATCAGCGGCAAGTCGCTGCGCGTAATCATGCAGGAATTCAATGCACAAATACCATGAGACAGAGATGTTGAAATCTGGTAACTGTTTCATCATATAGCTTCTATCAATATGGTGATGTCGTACAGGTGATTTTTTTTCCCATTCCAAATCCGATTTTGTCTTAAAGTGGTACTTTTAAAAACTTTAACCTACGGATGTGGTCTATATATAATAATAATGCTACATGTCTGAGCGCTAAAGTTCCATGGCACGGATTTCCTTTAAGTGCACTATGTACATGTGTTGCATCCAGTGCCTATACTGGTGCATGATAGCTGTATCCAGGTATGTATGGTTCATTACCATCCAATTACTTTGCATAAATATGTACGTTAGTATGCCGCCTAAAAGGGAAGGGGTGAATGATGCAACTGTCGTAAACGTATTCAACAGATTATAGAATGTATTTGTAAAAATGTGTCTTTTTTATTAATTTCAGGTGTGGAGTGATACAGGAGAGCCATTACTGGGTCTCAACAAAGACAGGAAAGACTTCACTATGAGCAGATGCCACCAATTGTCACATGCCAGGTAAGAGTAACACAAGAGATGCATAACTGAGATTAAGTTTATGTGTTTCTTTCACTAATATTTCGCGACTGCCAACACCAAGAGATCCACCATAAGGCCCCCAAAAAAGAAAGTTGTGTTGCCCTCAAGTGCTAAAAATTTAAAATTGGGTCGGTCGGTGGGAAATCCTTTTTCTTTTTTTCTTTTTCTTGGCTGAAAAATAAATGTTGAGACAAAATTGGTACAGGCCATAAGTCAATTTAACTAATGTTTGTATTGTGATAATAGTCTACAAAACATTTTTTCAAGCTAACTTATTCATTTCAAGCAAGAAATAGTAACATTTAGACATTTAAAAATCTAAAAAATGAAGAAAATAAATTGGGGGAAAAAAGCCGACCCTTGTTTTTGCGATTTGAGGGTCGGTCGCGTAGGGCAACACAAATTCTCTTTTTTTGCCGAACCGAGACACAGTTTATGTGTTTTTTCCACTTGAGATGGTAATTTGATCAATTCTATCGTTTTGTTTCCATATTCTCATTCATCAATATAACAACTATTTGTTTGTTTCTACAGGAAAGTTTTGTACATAGAGATGGCATGCAATGGTATGTTTGGTGCAGCTGGAGGATTAATTGATCCACCCAACCCTACGTTAACCTATACTTTATCTACCGCTGAAATCAGAGTATTTAATAGGAAAGCCTATGATCTACTAATGGACATTGAGACACTGTATGATATGGCAAAGGTAGGATTCAGATACTGTATTACAGGAAAGCCTATGATCTACTGATGGACATTGAGACACTGTATGATATGGCAAAGGTAGGATTCAGATACTGTATTACAGGAAAGCCTATGATCTACTGATGGACATTGAGACACTGTATGATATGGCAAAGGTAGGATTCAGATACTGTATTACAGGAAAGCCTATGATCTACTGATGGACATTGAGACACTGTATGATATGGCAAAGGTAGGATTCAGATACTGTATTACAGGAAAGCCTATGATCTACTGATGGACATTGAGACACTGTATGATATGGCAAAGGTAGGATTCAGATACTGTATTACAGGAAAGCCTATGATCTACTGATGGACATTGAGACACTGTATGATATGGCAAAGGTAGGATTCAGATACTGTATTACAGGAAAGCCTATGATCTACTGATGGACATTGAGACACTGTATGATATGGCAAAGGTAGGATTCAGATACTGTATTACAGGAAAGCCTATGATCTACTGATGGACATTGAGACACTGTATGATATGGCAAAGGTAGGATTCAGATACTGTATTACAGGAAAGCCTATGATCTACTGATGGTCATTGAGACACTGTATGATATGGCAAAGGTAGGATTCAGATACTGTATTACAGGAAAGCCTATGATCTACTGATGGTCATTGAGACACTGTATGATATGGCAAAGGTAGGATTCAGATACTGTATTACAGGAAAGCCTATGATCTACTGATGGTCATTGAGACACTGTATGATATGGCAAAGGTAGGATTCAGATACTGTATTACAGGAAAGCCTATGATCTACTGATGGACATTGAGACACTGTATGATATGGCAAAGGTAGGATTCAAGTACTGTATTGGAGCTGTGCTGAGCTTATCATTTCATCATGTGCTTAAAGGTGTATGTTCCGATCACTTTTTTTGGCTATGAATTTTTTTTCACATCAAGATATTTTGATATCAGAAGAATCGCCATATTTTTCTCATTATGTCTATAAAATCTTAGGGGCCAGAAATCTTCCATTTAGAAATTATAGGCTAAAATGTGGTGAATTACTGCCAAAGGTGGTTAACCACCGGCCAGTTTGTGTACTACTCAATGGGCACATATCTTGTAACCTTGTGCTTCTAAAATAAGAAAAATATGGAGTTATGCAACTCAAACTTTGGAATGTGACAATTTTAAGGATGACCTTTCATGTAAAAATACCAAGTTGAAAATCGTGCCAGCAATCAGAATGTCTACCTTTAAGCAATCGATATTGAGCTCCTGTTTTGTTTATACCATCATTGTGTCCTCACAATTGAACATGCACAAAATAGGGATTCATTTGTTTTGACCAAGATATTTTTAGCCGGATTGTGTAGATGCTGTAAACATTGCCAAATGTGTCTGCGTATCTTAAGTCTAAAGGGCATTGAATTTTTAAAGGGCCAATTTGTTCTCGTTATCAGTATCAGTTATGGTCCGTGATAAAATGATCTTATCTGAAAAAGAAGTTAAACCAATACATATCACTCAAGAATTATGAGGGTGAATTAAACTATGACTCATTTAGTACTTCGACAGTTCAAGCTCCATGGCTTATATAAAGTCATTAACCCTAACCCCCACCCCAGATAATACAAAATACTATGGGTAGTATTTTGTAGTACCTAGTTCTTTGGCAGCATTGTAATAGTGCTCACAGTATTTTGTAGTACTTAGTTCTTTAGTGCAGTATAGGAGTTTAGTATTTTGTAACATTTAGTTCTTTAGGTAAGTTAGGTTTGTAATAGCACCTGGGTACTGGCACATTTCAGTATGGTTTTATTTTCTATAAGGGGTGTCTTGATTTTGTTTTGTTTTATATTTTTGTTTGTAATCATCAAGGATGAAAACCAAAGATGATACAATTTACTCAAAGCAAATCAGTTCTTAAACAAAGGTGGAATGTGTAAACCGTTGTCCCATTTGAACTGAATAGCTATATAGCGTAACGATCTTGTTTTTATTTTGTTTGTAATCATCAAGGATGAAACCAAAACATTGGCTATCTTCAAATGATGATACAATTAACTCTAAGCGTAATATAACAAAAAGGGGCACCTGCGCTGGACCGCCTTAAAGCGAAGATAAAAAAATGAAAAAACATCTCCCCTAAAAAGTAAGTACACAAAAACAGTTACAAATAATAAAATTAAATAAACACTTACCTTCCATATCACAGGTAGAAATACTACTACAAAGTGCAGTGATTAAACCAATTACCTGTGTTTACATTCTAAATAATTGCCCTTCTTTACCCAAATGTGGGTAAAGAACTAAATGTTGCAAAATACTCTACACACCAAATGGGGTAAAGAACTAGGTACTACAAAATACTAAGTGCCATAGTAATTCATAGTACTCTGTTTTTAGGCTCATTTCTGTTTCGAAGTAATATATAGTGTTTAGTGCTTTAAGCAACTAGACTTGTTAATTTATTTAATGGCTGGAGACCTAAATACTACAAATTACTACACATAGTATTTTTGTAGTATTCAGGATCTTAGGGGGATTGCAGCTTTCGAGGGTTAGGGTTTTAAAATGAAAAATCTTGTAGGACCACAGAATTGCAAGCAAAATATTGTCTGGTCCTGTCTCTTAATGCGTAATTAATAGACACTGTTTTGTTTTCACACATACACAAAGAAAACAAATATCCCCATAGGTGAGAGACAAAATGATGCAATCCTTCATTAGAAAAACTCAAAATGGATACGGTCCCAAAGCCTATTTCACTATATGGTGTAAACTGCTACTGATATTGATTTGCTTAGTCTCTCAATCAAGCCGTTATAAATAATATTATAAAGCGGGTCCTACATAAAAAAAACACCTGTTAGTCTTAGAGAAAAATGTGAGAGATGAAGACTAATTTTGAAACCAAGTCCAATAAGTGCCTTATTATTTGTACTACATGTAGCACATTCCAGAAAGCAACCAGCGTAGCAACCAAGCCTTATACACAGTCAATCAGATGATCAATCACATAGATGTTAATGATGAGGGTACATTTGACAAAGCAAGGCAAATTGCTTCAAGGTTCTTTAATGAAAAGAATGGTGAATCACAACACACAGTTCATGTCATGGGGCATTGTCATATAGATACAGGTGAGATGAGGCAAAGGAAAAGACCCTGTTCTGACCCACTTTTTGTTGAACACACACACACACAAAAATACACTCTTTTTTTATTGAATTTATTTGAAACATTTTGGATTTTTGTTGTTGAAAAAAAATTGGAATTTTTTAGAAATTTTAAAACTTTTTTGAAAACTGTTCAAATGGGTCGCCAACATTTTTGAAAAAACAACCAACCAAATAAGCCTGACCGACCGACCCTACCTGAGAGGTCCGTTTACCTGTAGAACATGTTTTTTTCACCTAATCACTCATTTAAAACAGTAAAGCTAGTCATATGGATTTACTCAATATAACTATACCATTGGGTAACTGACAACCTTTCAAAGGTGGGTGATAGACAAAATAAATTCAGGTGGTTTTGGTTTGGATTTTATACACAATAATTAAATATTGTCGAAATAAACAAATTATTTTGGACAGTTGGAATATTTGTGTAATTCTTTTTGACAAGAAAGTTCTCAATTTCATAAAAGATATTTTGGAAACAACAAAATAGAGGTTTGACTGGCTTACAGTTGTTTAGATGGTATAGAGAAAATTCTTAACATTTAAATATCAAGAGAGGTGCAGCCCCAACGGAAATCTGAGATTTGAGGTCAAACGTTACAATGTTTCACAATGTAGATGTTAACATTTGAAATAGCCTTATTTTGAAGAAAATGGAAGCTATTGTGTGCCTAATGTGAAGAAAATGGAGGCCATTTTGGGCTAAACAATACTTTTTTGTTTTTCTTGTTGTTTCTATACAGCATGGCTATGGCCCTATGCTGAGACCAAAAGAAAGTGTGCTAGATCTTGGTCATCAACATTACAGCTAATGGAAGACTATGAAGACTTTACATTTGTGTGCTCTCAGGTAATTACATCGCATTTATTATACATTATCTTTTGTCAGGGTGAAATACTGTGTCTATGAATGCATGTTTGTTACCTCATTTCTGACACTCATAGCTATAGACAAGTTTCTGTGTATCCTATATTCAATGAGCTCGCTCCTGTGAACACCGAACGATCAAACATCAATCAATCTATTGATTCTAACAACATATCATATCATGTAGAATTTACTTAAACATAAATATTTATCGTCTAGTACTTGTAAATAATGCAATTTCATGGGTTAACATGTTTCAAGTCTGATCTATATCGTGCTAATGTGAAGGCCTCAACACAGGATATACTCCATACAGGGTGAGTCAAAAAGAAGTTGTACGGGAATGAATATTTGATTAAAAATAGACCAAACAAATTTGGCAAACCAATGAGGCACGTATTCAAAGAGCTACTTATTCCGCTCATATGACAAAAGGAGTCATTGAAATCGATCAATTATATCAGGAGCTATGCCTGTTTTAATAAAAGAACCCCTTTTTTAGCTGTCCACGGAACGCTTAATTCTCTTAAAATCTTTCCACTCTAAGTGGGCAGTAAAATGATTGCTGATGTTTGTCCTCTAAGGTGTCTTAATTGTTTTAAGTGGGCCTTCCATGTTTAATCATGTTCTTAGTGTTGTCACTGATTTTTTATTTCATGCACACCATTCCCATCTGTGTTTAAAACTCCTGGGCTTTAATCTCATTTCAATATGAATGCCCGTGTGTACATTTTGCTGCCCACTTAGAGCGGATAGATTTCAAGAAGATTATGCGTTCCGTGGACAGCTAAAAAAGGGGTCTCTTTTATTAAAACAGGCATAGCTCCTGATATAATTTATCGATTTCAATGATTCTTTTTGTCATATAAGCGGAATAAATAGCTCTTTGAAAACCTGCCACATTGGTTTGTCAAATTTGTTCGGTATATTTTCAAACAAATATTCACTCTCGTACAACTTCTTTTTGACTCACCCTGTATAATCAAATTTATCACGTTTACACACATTTGCATTTACTATCGGTAAAATGTTACATGTAAAGTGATCTCATTGAGTCGGTGTAACAGTTTGTTGAAATTGACAATATTTACGGGGGTTACCGTGCTGGTTTAAAGGGATGACAGCGCATGTATACATAAACATGGACCTCTTTACAGTTAAAAGTTTAAAATAGTAAACTTGTGTTTTAAATATAATTCTATTTTTCTATTGTGGCCGGCCTCTTGACTATATGATTGATTAATTAGTTATCCCTGCATGTTCACACAACACCGAAAAATACCTACGGTGGGGTGGCATTGTGTGAACATGCAGGGGATAACTAATATTATTAATCAATTGATTTGACAGGCACAACAGTTTGATTGGGTGAAGACCAATTACCCTGGCCTCTACAACCGACTCAAAGATCAGGTCAAGAGAGGGCGCTTTATTCCTGTAGGTGGTACATGGGTAGAAATGGATGGCAATATACCGAGTGGAGAAGCATTTGTCAGACAATTTCTGTATGGACAACGTTTCTTCAAGGAAGAGTTTGGCACCCAGTGCAAGGAGGTGTGTATACAGGGTGTGTCAGAAGGATTTATATGTATAATGTATACAGGGTGTGTCAGAAGGATTTATATGTATAATGTATGTAGGGTGTGTCAGAAGGATTTATATAATGTATACAGGGTGTGTCAGAAGGATTTATATGTATAATGTATACAGGGTGTGTCAGAAGGATTTGTATGTATAATGTATACAGGGTGTGTCAGAAGGATTTATATAATGTATACAGGGTGTGTCAGAAGGATTTATATGTATAATGTATACAGGGTGTGTCAGAAGGATTTATATGTATAATGTATACAGGGTGTGTCAGAAGGATTTATATGTATAATGTATACAGGGTGTGTCAGAAGGATTTATATGTATAATGTATACAGGGTGTGTCAGAAGGATTTATATGTATAATGTATACAGGGTGTGTCAGAAGGATTTATATAATGTATACAGGGTGTGTCAGAAGGATTTATATGTATAATGTATACAGGGTGTGTCAGAAGGATTTATATGTATAATGTATACAGGGTGTGTCAGAAGGATTTATATGTATAATGTATACAGGGTGTGTCAGAAGGATTTGTATGTATAATGTATACAGGGTGTGTCAGAAGGATTTATATGTATAATGTATACAGGGTGTGTCAGAAGGATTTATATGTATAATGTATACAGGGTGTGTCAGAAGGATTTGTATGTATAATGTATACAGGGTGTGTCAGAAGGATTTATATGTATAATGTATACAGGGTGTGTCAGAAGGATTCATATGTATAATGTATACAGGGTGTGTCAGAAGGATTTATATGTATAATGTATACAGGGTGTGTCAGAAGGATTTATATGTATAATGTATACAGGGTGTGTCAGAAGGATTCATATGTATAATGTATACAGGGTGTGTCAGAAGGATTTATACTTTTTGGGCTAGCCAACCACAACATGTGGCTTGAATACAATCTTCCTACTATGTCGGTTTTATATACACAAGATAAAATTGAAAGAGGGGCTACCATTTTTTGCTTTGTTCTGGAAAGGAGCAAACCTGTTCTTCTCCCTTGAAAAATATATTGCCGTAAAAAATCGGGATCATTGCGAGTTTTACAAAAATATAGAATTCCCTCTTACCCTTATGGGATGTGTAGTATATATCAGCAAAGGGCAAGGGCTAAAAACCTAAAACATATTTGATTTTAGAGGAATTCTAAATGTTTGACTCAGTCAATAGAGCCACCTTTCTATTTTAAAAAGGCATATTTCCAAAATGAAGTTGTTCTGTTGTTTTATTTGTTTTTTATGTTTATTCTTCATCCGCATGACCTTATTTGGAATGTTATTGACTGTGAACTCATTATTGATAACAAGAAGAGGGTATGTGCGGGGATGGAGCAACCAGATTTTCCTAAATCATATTTCACAAGAGACTTTTAAAAAAAAATATATATTTTGGTTATAAGATATTTCATCCTGATTACAAAATAAAGTTATAATGTAAACAGAATAGACGCTAGGAATAGATGTGGTAGCTTCATTGGTGTGTGAGTGTCAAGAAACTTAACTTGACATAAATTAGTCTGGCAAGGTTCAGAAAATCACCTTCAAATAAAAATAAAAATCTCTAAATAACATCTTATTTCCTGAAATGAACAGTATTTGCGTGTGTTTGTCAACCGCCCATCGTGTAATTTTGATACTCTTATCTCCTACCAGTATGGTATTTATTACATCAACATGAATTATTGTGTATGTTTTGGTGGGTTTTTCATTTCTCTTGAACTGAGATGTACCTAATTATTGTCTTGTAATCGTGAGAGTGTTGTTTTGTTCTTCTTTTGCTGACAGTTTTGGTTACCCGATACATTTGGTTACTCTGCACAGTTACCTCAGATAATGCGAGCTGCCGGCATAGAACGATTCCTAACCCAGAAACTAAGTTGGAGTCTTATCAACAAGTTCCCGGTAAACTTACTATTTATTTCAAGATAAATCAAGGTCTGCTGAATTGGTTGCTTTAGTCTACAATAGATTAAAACAAAATGTGACATGGCATATCAAAAAGTAACTAACATCATAAAAGTCTATATCGAAACTCACACCAAATTAAGAAAATGTAATTAGATTTGTTTGTTTAATTATTTTTTTAAATCTTCAAAGTAACTAAATTGATATATTTAAGAATGTTCTCAGTTTATCCATGTCTAAGAAATATAATGAAATAAGTGTTATCATTTACAACTAACTGTTTTGGGACTTAATTCCGGACATGACCAAACCAGTGGAAGGTATTGCCATTTGAAGTGAGTTTGGGGTATTTAATTACACTAGATGGTTATGCCACATTACCTACCTCTTAAACCACATAAACCCCCTACAACCCCCCCCCCCCCCCACCCCAACCAGGTTGATTTATAACCATATCCCTCCTAAAGGAATTATAAACCCCCTACAACCACCCACCCTCCCCCCCCCCCCCAATTAGGTTGATTTATAATCAATCATATCCCTCCTAACCATTTACCGTGGCTACTTTATTAACCCTACCTCTCAAACCGCATCAAGTTAACTCTCCATACTTTGAAAACCACATAAACCCCCTACAACCGCCCCCACACTGCAACTACACCAACCAGGTGGATTTATAATCATAACCATTTCCCGTGGCGACTTCATTAACTCTTAACCCTATCCTAAAACATTTCCCGTGGTTTTAACCCCCCCCCCCCCTCCCATACAAACACCCAAACCAGGTTGATTATAATCACAACCCTCCCTAAACCATTTCCTGTGGCTTCTTCATTAACCCTCGGTCCCTTAGATTGTTTGGCATGCCAACTTAAAGTAAATACATCAGGTTGTTTCATTAACCCCCGCAAAGCCCATGGTTTTACCCCCCCCCCCCCCTCCCCCCCCCCCCCCCCCCCCAACATGACACCAAATACCCTACCAACCGGCCTATAACCATTTCTCGTGCCATGGCTTCTGCGCCATGTACAGGGGTGCATGTGCCGCGGCAGTGAGCCCTTTCGCAAACATGCACGCGACACGTTACCACGGTATGATTACGCGGTAGTACGCGCAACGCACAATGTTGTTCAATTCTAGTGGCATTTATGAGCCAAATCTGAGAGGTGTTTTGCTGGTTTTGGAGCCAATTGTTAACCAATTTCACTGAAATAAACTTTAACACCCTTCCCATTATTTCCTCTATCTTTCATGCAAATTAGGCGCCACTTTGATCACAACTAAACGGAGAAATAAGGATAACAAACACACACCCACACAAACAAACAAACACACCAACAAACACACCCCGTTGCAACATAGCACATTGTAGACATATGTGACCCATATGTGAGTATATGAGGCACAATGAGGAAATTATGAATATTGAGATACTTATATCATGTTATAGGACATTTTGGAACCAATGTCAATTTTATATCATACTCCTAATCAAAGTTATGGATGATTGAAAATCACTTGATCGCAAAAACATCAAATACAAATAGTCAAGTTATGATCATTTTAATTCAATGGAGTAAATGAAAATTAATACCTCAATTTTAACTCTTTATTTTTAAGAATTTGAGTCTTTGGTTTGATGAAAGACCAGAAATAAGACATAATGAATTAGACTTATTATGACCTTAACCCACATATGTGTACTTAAATCAAATTAGCTACTGCGGCATTGTGCCTCATTTACTCATGTTAGGTCACATATGTCCCTATATTCAATTAAACAATTTGTTATACAGTATATCACAATTGACCCGTTACTAATGGAAGGATTCTCAACAATGTCAGTAATCGATATTAAAGGGCCTAATCTGATTATCGCCCAACTTGTTTGTCTTTCAGTGTGGAAAAATAATTTCCTAAGTCAGTATTTTTCTCAATTTTTTTTAATTTTTAAATAATCTGACAAAGGAGGGTAATTGGGGACATGTAAAAGTGCTCATGATTTTTGTACAATTGTGCTATTAACTCACATAACCATTGCTCTTTAACACTTTCCACGCAGCAGGCGTCTGCAGACGACATTCCATCATTTCACAAAATGTTTCAAAACGTCAAAATTATTGAATTTCATTACGATATTATTTGGAATCTGCATGAGAAATGCATTGAAATAAGTACAAACATGCCTAGTATTGGTATAGTAATTCTTGAGATAAGACTTTGTATATGGTTAAATTAATAGTTGCATGGAAAGTGTTAACATGCATGCTCATCATATTATTATTATTATTATTATTATAAGGATTTATATAGCGCATTTCCAAAAGACCAATGCGCTGTACAATATGTATACATTAGATAAAAATATGTTGAACAAAACCAGCAGTAAAATAAGAATTATACATACATATTACATGATAAAATACACAAAAGCAGCACTGAGAGAATCACACAGCCCGACCCCACACCCCCCTCAAACACACTCACCCCCACACACCACATACACACTACCCCCTCCCTCCCCCAAAAGATATTGCACATAAAACATGGTACATTTACGTGATCACCTGACTGACACCATACATACCCCCCACACACCCCCACCATACACACTACCCCCTCCCTCCCCCAAAATATATTGCACATAAAACATGGTACATTTACGTGACCACCTGACTGACACCATACATACCCCCCACACACCCCCACCCCCACCATACACACTACCCCCTCCCTCCCCCAAAATATATTGCACATAAAACATGGTACATTTACGTGACCACCTGACTGACACCATACACCCCCACCCGCACCCCACCCCCCTCATATGCTTTCTCATCCTCCTCATTTCACACTAATATTTCTTGTACCCATTTCACCAGCATAGCACATTCCATTGGCAAGGTATTGATGGTTCCCAGTGTCTCACACATTTCCCACCGGCAGAAGACTATAGTACTGAAGGCAAAGTTGAACAGGTAAGATGTAAGGTCATAGTTCAATATGATAATATATATATGTGTTGTATTTGCATAACAGCATAACACCTTTGAGTGGATAGGGATTGATGGGTCACGATGTCTAACTCATTTCCCACCTGCTGATTCTTATGAGGCTTCTGGAAAAGTAGAAGAAGTGAGTACTGTGTCACCAATGTCACTCATTGTTCTAGGATCTCTACTCCATTTGACAGTCAGTTTGTGTGTCACCAATGTCACTCATTGTTCTAGGATCTCTACTCCATTTGACAGTCAGTTTGTGTGTCACCAATGTCACTCATTGTTCTAGGATCTCTACTCCATTTGACAGTCAGTTTGTGTGTCACCAATGTCACTCATTGTTCTAGGATCTCTACTCCATTTGACAGTCAGTTTGTGTGTCACCAATGTCACTCATTGTTCTAGGATCTCTACTCCATTTGACAGTCAGTTTGTGTGTCACCAATGTCACTCATTGTTCTAGGATCTCTACTTCATTTGACAGTCAGTTTGTGTGTCACCAATGTCACTCATTGTTCTAGGATCTCTTCTCCATTTGACAGTCAGTTTATGTGTGTATCTTCAACATTAAGTGGGTTGAGCGCCAGAAGGCCTTAACTCAAAAAAAGCTATTTTGAGATAATTAACTTTGAATTATCTGGCACTGACTGGAACCTTTTACATTGAGTTGGGGCTATGTGGAATTGACCATTATCTTCAATTGAGAGTGTTTAATGTCTTTATGGTTCTTAAAATCTGTGGGTTATATGGATTATTTTGGTACCAAAATCTCATTTTGCCCAAAAGTTGAGTTGCAGCCTTCTGGCGCTCAACCCTCGATTTGAGTTCCTTGTTATCACGATAGCAAATAAATATTGATCTGACATGATTGAGTGATTGATTGATTGATTGGTTTGTTGGTTTGTTGGTTAGTTGGTTGGTTGGTTGATTGATTGATTGATTGATTGATTGATTGATTGATTGATTGATTGATTGATTGGTTGATTGATTGATTGATTGATTGATTGATTGATTGATTGATTGATTGATTGATTGATTGATTGATTGATTGATTGATTGATGGATGGATGGATGGATGGATGGATGGATGGATGGATGGATGGATGGATGGATGGATGGATGGATGGATGGATGGATGGATGGATGGATGGATGGATGGATGGATGGATGGATGGATGGGTAGATGGATGGATGGATGGATGGATGTATTCAATTTATTTGATCAATACATAAATAAATGTAGAAATAAATAAATGAGTAAAATAAAAAAAATTAAATACATTTAAATAAATAGTTGAATAATTTTGTTAATAAATAATAATATAAATCTAAAATTGAATTTTAAATCGAAAATAAATGAATAAATAAACTAATGAATCAATACATAAATACACGCATATATTAAAAATTAAAATATCAAAAATTACTTTTAAAATAAAGAAATTAAAACAAATAAACATGAGAAAACATTAATAAATAAAAAATGATTAAATAAATAAATGAATAATTATGTAAATAATTAATAATATAAAAAGTAAATAAGTAATTATAGAAATATAGAAATGAATACATTTTACATTCAATTTAAGTTTTAAATATGCCTATATTCAATTAATTTGATTAGAATTATATTCAATTTAATATGGCCAATATTCTTTAGTAAAACTATGGTTGAAGTAGAATTTATTTGTTTATTATATAAAAATTCCATTGAAATGGAATGGGGGGGGGGGGGGTATCCAAGAGAAAGAATCATGTTTTGTAACCATTTTCTGAAGCATCTGTTAGGGATATCAGGGATATCATTCAAACCAACAACAAAAAATCAAAACACAGCAGTCTAAAAATAGTACAGGAAACCAATAAAGTTGATTTGTGTGCATGGAGGGGGGTGGGGGGATACCATCTGAAGAACAATCTAGGTATATGACATCCACAACTCATTAAACAACCCCACAACAATTTGGAGATTTCTCCTTAGTCAAACAAGATAAGCTATTATGTCTCTCTGTTGGGAGTCTAATAACATCTCTCTGGTTGAATCATCAAGGCAAAACAAATATAGCTTTGACTCCATCACAGACTGCAGGACTGTTAAAATAAACTGCATAGGTACATGTAATTTACAAAGACTACAAAATAATTTAGACAATTTTCCATATACTAAAAACAAAATGGCAGCCTCCGTGTATATGTAGAAAGACCTAGTAAATGTGCAATAATGTGCAATTCTATGCTAAAAGGTTGGCGGGCTTTGGCCCGCCACCCAAAAAGTGGTGAATTACCTCCGGAAAGTGGTATGCCACCCTAGAAGTCTGTACTGTTCAATTAATGGGCAAATGAGGCAGATTTGAAGTGTGTTTTTGATCTTATCATAAAACCACTGGAGCAATTTTGGAATATGGCTGTATGATGCATCATACCCTAACCCCGGTTTAGGGTTTTTGATCGGGATCACGATTTTCGAGGAAAAAATGGCAACAAAATAACCGGGATTCGATCCGGGGACCCTCCATTCTCAAGCCCTACGTCCCAACCACTAAGCCACGGCCCTCAGCTACACATTCGCGCAGTATACTGCGCTCACTATATAGGCTCGGTTGACTACGTCATCGAAAACCGACGGCGCATGCGTTTGGAGAGGGACTTTGGATTAGCATTTTTTAGCACTCAGGGGTTAGGGTTAATTGTAGAATAGTAATGTGAAAAAATGGACCAATATCGGGTCACCCACCTTTAATATCAAAAATCTTCAAGGATATTAACGTAATCTTAGTTTTGAAGAATGAATAATTCTGGAGTGTAAGAATCAAAATGTGTATAGATATTTATCTTGTATTATGCATGTTTGTGAGTTGCAGTGAACCAACTGATTAGCCCATCTGAGCTCTTTGTAGAGAGTAACCAGTTTGATTTCTAATCACTCAGTTCATTAACCTTGTTAATGTCTGTTGTTCTATTTGTTTCACATTTGCTCTTTATATTATACAAAACAAACAAAAAGCCGACATTTGGTCACCAAAATAGAGCCATTGATATATCCATTGACCAATACTAAATACTGTGACTTTGCAATTGAATCCCATCCCCATATCGTCATTCTAAAATTGAATCATGGGATGCATTCAGTATTCTTTTAACAGGTGTTTTTTCTTCTTGTACTCAGTTGCTGAAAACTGTCAACAACCAAAGGGACAAAGGTCGCGTGAACCACGGTGTAATGCTGTTTGGCCATGGCGATGGGGGTGGAGGACCAACGTAAGTTTTATTCATAATTTATGCACATGTATGAGAGTTACTGTAAAACCAGAAATGTTTGTGTGCTTTTATATTTTGCTAATTTTGTGAGGAGCACTTACTCGGAAACATTTCATGCAGTGATTATTTCAAATCTACCTTTTAGCAGAGTGCAAAGTTAACATTCATGAAAAATGTTCATGCCGTGAATTAGGCCAGTATTGCTGATTCGCAAAATTTTAAACTCGCGAACATTTCTGGTTTTACAGTATATGATAATAATACTAAACATTTCTGTACAGCACCTAACATCGTGATCCCTAAGCATTTGAATATAGAAACATAAAAATAAAAAAACTACACATGGATACATACAAAATGAATGTTAAAAGGCAGTTGTTTTTAGCCACTGAGTGTAAGCTTATGTGAAATATGACCTCATAGCAGTAGTTTTGAGAGTGTTCTGAAGCAGCTTTCTCTAATGTGTTTTATTCATATCGATTATGGGTTTGTAGTCTTGAGTGTGCTATAAACAAACTGTAGGCCTATGTAACAATGGTAAGACCCTGGTTCAAGACCCTAGTTCAAGCTGCTTAACTATCCTCCTTCAATACATCATTTAGCAACTTTTGAATTGAGGTATTCCTCCATTCAATGTGTGCTCATTCAAGCATTACAACACCTGCGTAGTTATAGCCCCGTTCTAGTGTTGCTGTGAACACGTACATTATGTGTGCCAAAATCGTTTCGATGGAGTAACTCATTTGAAAAATATCAGGCATAATCTAAAGGGGAACTAATTTTTGTTGAACTGTATATTTAAGCCATCCCACCAATCAGGCCTCAAATTAAGAAATGGAGAGGGAATGTCATTTACGGGAATTTGAAAAGGGCACCAACTTTCTCCACGGCAATTATGTACTTTTGATGAAGTGAAAACAACCAGAAATTGAGGGCATCAAGGTGACAAGGTGGGGCATCGAAGGCAATTTGAGCCCTGCCACCAATACCAAACGCTGCTATTAATGTCATGGGTAGAAGTCAAAACCACTTTTCCTTACTTTAGCATTTATTGCATACTGTATGATCCAGGCACTGCTTTGCTGATGAGCGCTTCAACAGAGCGTGGAATGTATTAAACTAATGGTGCCTTTTACTTTAGCCCATTCACTTTCTTTTCTTGTTTTGATTATAATTTTCTATTTACAGGGCAGATATGTTAGAGAGAATGGAAAGATTGAGGGACTGTGATGGGATACCAAAGTGAGTATAGCACTCAAATGTCACTAACTATGTCAAAAATATAGATCTTTGTAATGCTGACAGGGGGAAAAAACCCGTTTTACGAGGAAACAGACCTTCAGGTAGGGTCAGTCGGGTGGGTTTTCTGGGGGAGTTTTCACACATTTTAAGAAAAGTTGGTGAATTTTAGAAATATTATTCGACTTCAAAATTCACAAATTAAAAAAAATTGTCAAAATATTCACAAACATTTTCTAAGACAATTTTTGTGTTGGTTGGGACCGTAGAACATGGATTTGTTTTTTGTTGTCTAAAACATAAATATGTGTATGAATTTATTTATTTGCTTATTCAGGTTGATATAAACAATGGTATGATTTGTATTCACATCAAGAATTAAAGACAGAAATCAAGAAAATAAGAAACAATCCTTTTGTTTCAAATTGATATTTTATTGAACAAATCTAAGAATTGTACTCACAGTGAGTACAATTCTTGGATTTGTTCAACAAAATATCAATTTTAATTTATATCTACAATCCTGATGAACTTATTCAAAAGAAGAAAAAAAGAAAAAAATCCTTTGGTTTGTTTTTGATAGGGTTATTTCTTTTTTCTTCTGTGCGTTTGATATTATACTAAAACCAAATTAATATTGACAACTGTTGTATATTCAACAATAAATTCTTTTTAGGGGATGTTTCAAATTTAACAAGTTGCAACTATTAATGTCACCATCATAACTCGCATGTCAAAGTCAGAGAGATTTTGGACAACAGAAATGTAAATTAACCTCAAATAAATGGATGATCTTTAAATAAGATTGTAAACAATATTATTAAAGGGGCACTGGAAGATACGCATCAATTTTTCTGGAAATCAGGTTTTTTGCACCTACGTAATACTTTAGGCATATGTGTGGTGGTATGGGAAAACCCGTCGGAAGTCGCTAGTGTTAATATTGAGATATCTGGGTCATACCAAAATATTTCTAACAAATGAGTTCCAAGTCAATTTTCCAACTTTGGTCCCAAGATAGAGATTATACCTTGAACTTTAGTCTCCAGGAGTTTTTTATGCAAAATTCCAGATGTTAAGTTTATTTTAGTACTTTTCTGAACCTTGTTTATCAAATTTTATATGTAAAATGCTATGTTTACGTAAAATGACATTGTTACCATGGTAACCACTTGTGAATTCCGACAATGCATTGTAAAAATTTTGAAAGTGAAGAACTTACAATTGTTAATAATATCGCAAAAAACTAGGTTCATATCAAAAGTCCTTTTCATATGACAAGCTATTCTGTGTGATATAACAATGTAGTTTTATTATTATTAGAGCATTTAAAAGATTTTGTGTACACCTTTGAATTGTCAATTTCAATTTTTAGTGTTGCGTTTTAAAAACTTGCCGACTTTAAAATACTATAACTGTAGTTCTAGATGGAATTTCTGAAAATTCTAAACAGTCCTATACTCAGTAGAGTATGAAGCTCTCTGCCAAAGAAAAAAACCAAGTTGCTAGAAAATGACCATGTGAAGGGTTTTCCCATGCCACCACACATATACTAACTATCATCTGAAACTGTTTACCTTAATTCGCCATCTATCATTTTACGATTTGGTCATTTCGATTCAGATCACATCAAAATAATCAGCATCACTAGCCCAGTGGCGTAACTAGACTTTTTCATTTGGGGGGGGGGCAAGAAGGGGCAGTGACTTGAAATGGGGGGCTCCTAATGGGTGGGCTCCATTCCAGTGTCAAGAAATGTGCCCGCATAACCTACCTTTTGCACGATTGAGCTACATTTCGGCTCTAAACAAGCTTGTACCATAGAATATTGCATTTTGGGAGGACATGCGCGCATAGCGCGCGGAAATTTTTCATCTATTACTTTGTACCATCATTATTCCATGATTCATTTGGGGGGGGCAAGGGTTCCAAGTGGGGGTGGGGGCTCCAGCCCCCCCGCTGGTTACGCCACTGCACTCGCCACATAAATTACTTCAACCAAATGTCTATCTAGCGCCATCATTCAACCCTTTTCCCATAAAGTATTACACTTCAGGGTTAATTCTTACGGACCTTATCTTTTGAAACAATTCAATGTTTCCAAATTTCATTTTTCTCTGCAAACTCTCAGTGCCCCTAACTCTCTGAAGGCTTGCAAATAGTATAATATCAACTTGAATGTATCTCTATGCTTTTAGCATACTGGAATACTGCTAAGCAGTCAAATTTGTTGTTTCAAGTCATCATGCCACAGTGATGCCTCGTATGTTAATTCTTTTAACCTGAAAGTCACTTTATGAGTTTTCTTTATGCCATCCTTCAGAATAGTCAATAGTAGGAAATCATCACAAAAACAGCGATGACTCATAGGATATTGACAACCAAGCTTGTTTTGAATTGTGTGATTTGATAACATATTGCTATCAGATGTGCAATATGGATTTTTAAATCATAGCAATATATTTTCACTTGTTTTGTATCTGAATAGAGTATGCATGTCAACACCTACACAATTCTATGAGACTGTTGAGGGTGACTCGGATAATCTGTGCACATGGGTTGGCGAGTTGTACCTAGAATTACATCAAGGAACATTTACTACTCAAGCTAAGGTAGGATTCACAGATTATATTGGTTGATCATATGAATATGTGCAGTGATGAAAATACCTAAATGACTGTCTACCCGGGGTTGTCTAGGTAGGAACTACACACTTTGTGGACTTATAATATTTTTCTAACTTTTACCAAAAGAAATAAATCAGTTGAAAAAGTGTTCTAGTGGGAATCGAGCCATGGACCTCTGCATTGACTAGCGAGGGGTGAACTAGCCAGGATATGATTTGAATTCCTCTTAAACATTACAGAATAAAGCAATACTACTATTATGATCAGCACACACAATATTATGAATAGAGCTGCGACAGGCATGATCGTCCACCCTGAGTTGACAGTCATGTGGGTTTTTCCATTACTGCATATTGATATGTTGGTGTCATTTATTTTAGTTAACTAGTCTGAAGTACAACAGGTCTGTGCGTATGATAAGGGGAACATATGGTAATGATGAATTCAGATCTAAAAAAGAGTGCCAATTATTGTGTGTTTTAACTATGCAACAAGTTGTATCTGTTTCTATGCTTGCATTGCTGAGATATGCGCAAATGTATCAATCGACCCATATTTCAACCTTTTACATATCCAGCCAAATATTAACAGATTCAAGGCAGTGTCCAAAGTGCACTTACTTTAAGCTAATGCTATGACGTCATAGTTCATACTTAGAAATCCAGAAGCGTATTGTTTGGGAGACAAAGGTTCATACTTGATATTGATCACACTATCTCTCAATAGAATTACCCATGCAGCCCACACCATGATCACTTTCATTATTTTTTGACTGACCCTCGTATATATGTATTATATTGTACATGTTTGCTTTACTTCTTAATTGTGTACATATTTCACCTAATATTTTCCGTTATTAGATCAAGAAAATGAACAGGAAGCTTGAATTTCTACTCCATCATGTTGAGTTGTTCCAGTCAATAGGTCACATAAAGGGTATCATCAAACAGTACCCGAGTGAAATGCTTGACAAGCTGTGGAAGAGTCTGCTACTGAACCAGTTCCATGATGTGCTCCCTGGTAGCTGTATAAATCAGGTGAGGAAGAGTTTGGCCATAATGGACGCACGTCACATGAGGTTGAACTCGCGTAAAGTATGCGAGTTCAACATCACCCCCAAAACAGTGCAACGGTCATCCGTGTTGCGCACTACGTAAGCACGACCTCAAGGCTCCGATTGGTTATCGGCATTTTGTGAGTTTTCAAGCATGCGAGCGCAGCTGATTGAAGCAGCGCTCGCGTATGTCAAACTGTGGCCATGAGATTATGTGTCGTAGGTCCATTGTTATTCCATCAAGAAGCAAAATCAGTCTGAAGTAGGACATATCAGATTGTCAGTTTCTTATGATTGTTCAAAGCATATTAATTTGCAAAGCTACATTTTGCAAAAAAAACCCATTTAAATTGGACTAATAAGTTTAAAAGATTTGAGCGGTTGACTAGTTCCTAAATCATTAGGAAAACAAAAGGAATTATTTCCTTTATTTGGCTATATCTCAAAATCAATATTTGCGACTTCCGGCTGATTTTACTTGAATTGACCACATCACAATTATGTACTGTGTTGTTTGTCCACAATCAAGGACAATTAGTGTTGGAACACTGCACTTATTTTCAAGGTAATATTCCACATTTTGTGCAAGCTGCACATTATAAACAACCTTTGTCAGATGGTTTCTATATGCTTGCATCTGAAGTGTAGAAAGTACCAGCAATGGCAGACTACACAAGTTGGTTATCAAATGTTGTTTTCATTTCAGGTTGTTGTAGATGCTCTCACCTTGTATACGGAAATAGAAAGCAGTGGTAATGCACTATTATTGACAGCAATGGAGGCTTTCATCAAACCATCAAAGGTAAGCTTGTCTCACAAGAAACCTGAAAAAGACAAGGCTATACCAAATGCTCTTGTGAAGCAAGAATATGAAGCTGATATGGTACTTCACAATGTGAAATTAACATTTTGAAGAGTTCAATAAATCACTGAGTCGGTTGTTTTTCATGAGTTTAAATACTGTCTTAGTATTGGAAAAACCATTCCAAGAGTTCAATCACTGAGTCGGTTGTTTTTCATGAGTTTAAATACTGTCTTAGTATTGGAAAAAAACATTCCATACAGTCACAACTTGGCTCACACCATCATTTTCAAAAGAAAATTAATACGGTATGCAAATTTTAAAAGCAACATGCACGGTCTTCTAAGACGAACCTTTTTGGGGGCCTAATATTGTGTAAATGTAAAATGAATAGCATATGGATATAGGATATAGGAGTATTTATGACACAGTTGAATGGCTATACAAGAAGAGGTTTGGTTCTAGGGGTGGGTGCAAACATTAAAAATGCCATGTAGAAGATCAATTTGTCAATAACAAATGAATTGAAGCATGTAGACTGATATTGGGTTCGATCATGATTTTAGGAATAATTTAGATACCTTTTAAGAACCATGTTGTTCGAGCTCCGTAGCTTTCGAGGTCATCACGACCACCCCTTCATTCAGCGAATTGGTCTAACACCAATCCTTTTTTATGAACGAAAAGTACAGAGATAATGTGAGATATTTAATCTAGACTTTTGCTCTGTTAATGACATTTGTTTGCTACCATTTCCACAAGTTTCAAGCTCCTGAATCTGTATCATATTATCAAATAGAAAAGCTATGTGATCTGTAACAATTTACATTATCAAGAGCAAATACTGCTAAATTTAATTGTAGTAGTAAGATTTTTCTCAGTGTTCTAAATTATTTGTTTTTGCCTTGCTGTTTATTTCTGGTCTGGTCGATTTTTAATTTAATGCCTAATAATTGATGAAGCATTCCTAATAATTATAGCCTTTTGATTTGTCAAGGGTTATGTTGTCTGCAATACAAATTGTTGGAAGAGGTCAGAGGTCGTGACCCTTGAGGCAGGAAGCATGGAGGAAAACTATGGAGGTGGTAAAAGGCATAAATCTGACTTGAAAACATCAAGAGATAGTAATGGAAATACACTTGGTAAGTGCCATGTTCAATTCCCGCTATACTTCTAGGGTTAGGGTTTTTGAATCGAATATACCATTTTGAACGGTAGTTGCTACTCCGAGTTTCACGCTTGTGCGATCATCAGTCAAATATATATCATATTGATTTGGAAAGGAACGTTTGAAATAGTGATATAATCTTGATGATTTTCTTTGTTATTTCCCCCATGATTTGATAGCGTACATTGAAGTGCCTACCATGGGTGTGAGTCCCCTGTACAGTCCTGATACATTACCAGATGGAGTGTCAGTAAGGACAACATCACAAGGATATATGCTACTAGAAAATAGCTTGATATCAGCAACCATTGATTCACTTGGAAGAGTGCATAGCCTCAAACATAAAGGGATAGATAGGTAGGTACTGTGTCCTGCTAAAATCATATCAACATTGGTGCCAGCTATTCTGAGAGAATTTATTGGTTGGCCCTTTATTTCATTGGTATGTCAAATAATTCCTTTACAAATGGGCCCTTCATTGAACTTGTATTGACCTTGTATCCAGCCACTGTCTATTTGTATACCACTCTACAGCTTTTTGAGTCCAATACCCATGTAAATATGATTGATTTAGAACAGGCTTTCTCAACTAGATTTACTGATGCTCCACATTTTAGTAACCAACTTGTTGAAGCTCCACTTGGGGTCCAGGGGTGAAGGCCGGCAGTGGTGTAGGGGGCAGCGGCGGTTTGGGTTTTTTAACTGACTTTTAAATCGCCTCTCGTTGGTCCATTTTTTTTAGAATTTACAACCTGATTTAGAGTAAGTAAGTCCAAATCTTCTTTGTTGATACTGCTATTTCTGTTTCCGACACAATTTTTTATTGTGAATCAGTACATCAGTACCCAGCCAATTTCAGTTGCATAATGTCATACTGACATGGGCATATATCTGATAGAGAAAGATTTTTTTTCTTTTTCTTTCCTTACCTGAATTTCTGCTTATGCATTTATTTGTGTTTCTTTTTTTCTTCTTTCATAATATCACACAACTTTTAATTACCATCATTGTCATGTATGTGTACATTACCTCTGATAGTATATCGTCGCTGTTCTGTCAAAACCTTGTTTGTTTTTCGGGCCCTTCAGCATGTATAAAGTAAAATTGCCCAATGGTTATGCATAGGAAGTGTTGCCTTATACTTGTTCAGTGGTAAGAGCACTAACAATGTGTTGATAGATGTGTTTTGGCCCTTGAACACCTTTAGAGCAGACTGCCCAAAGGTTATACATAGGAAGTATAACCAAGGACCAAATGGAGATACAATACAAGTTTTGACAGAACAAAGATAATATGACATGCTTCCTTTTAAATTAGAGAATAAAGGTATTGTTTTGTCTGACATAAATGCGGGTGGTAGTATTATTTTAAGTAGAACAATGACGCCGCAGGCAAAGTTGTTTCACGCAAAAGAAAATACTACCGAATGCATTTATGTCAGACAATATAACACGGGTACGGTCTAAAAACGATACCTTTATTCTCATTCTTAAAGACATTTATTTAATCAAATTTGTACCTTTAATTGCCCAAACTTTTACCCCTATTAGTATCAAATAATCCACAAACATTCCATCCAATCCCATACGCCATGCGTCTCCGTAATGCGCCGCATAAGCATGCAGGAAAAGCGCAGTAGACGCACTGCAGAAGTGTGCGTTGTGGAACAAAACTATAGTTACCACGCTCTGCGCGATGGTGGTCACTATAATGTATGCCATGTTAAGTTGTCTGGTATAAATGTCACCACTTTCAGGGGCGGATACAGGATTTCTCAATAGGGGGCTCAAGGGGGCGGCAAGCCCTTGCGGGGGTTAAGAGCCCCCTTGGCGATTGTTTTACACGTTTTTACACATTTTTGTACACGTTTTTACACATTTTTAACATTTTCGTCCCGTCAAGAATAAGGGGTGGGCGCAGGCGCCCTGTCAAAAAGGTGCCCTGTCAAAAATAAGGGGGGCGCAGGTGCCCTGTCAAAAATAAGGCGTGTCTAAATCCGCCCCTGACTTTCTCTGAGAACCAATGAGAATTGCTGAAACATTCTTAGCTGTTTAAGAATATCTCTTAAGTATTAGCTATTCTCCATTTGTCATACTCTTTTTAATGACATAAAAATGGCTCCCACAGTATCATATTGCAATAATATGACATTTTACTCCTTTTTTTCTTTTACAGAGAGTCACTCAAGATATCCCCAGATAATAGTTTCTACGGCAACCAGTTTGTATTGTTTGATGATATACCATTATTTTGGGATGCCTGGGATGTGATGGACTACCATATGGAAACAAGGTACTGAAATAATAATGTATAGTTTGCCGTAGAGAAGTGTGAAACTGATTAAATATTAAGGTCTGGGCGCAAATTTACCTTTTACTCGAGTTCAAAATATCATATTTTTTAAAATTTAGAATATATAATGTATCCTACTCTGTCTGTTGACTCTAGAAAATAAATAATCCAGGTCTGAGCTAGTTTGTTGAGAAACAATAGTCTTGTCTGTCAATTTTATACCAATATCTCTGACACAATCTTTTCCCCCTGACATTTTTGAAATGCCAATTGAATGGACATCCGCTTTGTTGTCTAACTTTTATAGGAAGCCCCTGATTGGTCACGGATCATCGATCAAGTCAACATGCACAATATTGGACCAATCAGATTTGAGATGCTCAATCAAAGTTCATCAGAATATCAGTGACAAAAGCTCAATAGAACAAGTGATCTCATTGGATATTGGCTGCCCACATTTGACCTTTGACACCAAGGTGAGTTTATATATCTAAATTGATTGTTTCTGTGGAACAAGTGACTTAAAACAAGTGACTTACAAGTGACTTACTCTTATCTTAAATGTGTAGAAGAATTATTTAAATGGAGCTCAATTATGCCCTCGAGGGCAAAATGTTGGAGTAGGTAGATCCTTTTTTTGTTTTTTTGTTAGGGCCTTTTTCTTTAAATTTTGTTTTAGGGCGTTTAAAAAAAAAAAATAGGTCGTGATGGCGTTTTTCATTTTTATTTTTTTTTAAATACAAATTTCAATGCTGTTTATCGCCTCTGACATGTGGTGTTTATATTTTAACTGTGAAAGAAGAATTAAGACTTAAATATTAACAGCAATTTTCGAATTTTAGGTGTTTGAGAAAAATATTTTTAAAAGAAATTTAAAAAGAAGAAGAAAAAAGCGACCGGCGAATTTTGTGATTTTTGGGTCGGTCGCGGAGGGCAACCAAACAACCTTTTTTGGGGGCCTTAACTCTAACCCCTAGGCCACTTTTTCCAGACTTTTTTTCCCCGCGGCGATAAAAGTGACCCACAATATTGCTGCGACCCCCTCGCCATCCCGGATTTGAACCACGGACTTCCAGCACACGGGACTTGGGATTTTCCAGTACACCAGCAGGGGTGTCAAGGCTACTTGTCGCAGTATACTGTGTGCCAAGTTTATAGGCTGGGGCCAGAATTTCTGCGAAAAACTTCCACGCTGGGTGGAACAAACAGCCTGGCTCGTTGGATTCTGTTGGATTTACCAGGGTTAGAGTTATAGAAACCAAATTTTGAAAATGTTTTTTCCTGCGGCAATAATTGACCCAAAATATCGCCGCAATATCACCGAAAGATCCTATATCTGCTTTATATTAACCACTGTTATAGGGATTAATATTTTGTGCTTAATATGAGAATTGAGCAATGTCAAATGTATGTGTTTTTAATCACCATAAATGTATTGAACCAATTGACAGGTGGATTGGCATGAAAACCACAAGTTTCTCAAGGTGGAGTTCCCCTTGAATGTGCGAGCTATGAATGCTACCTATGAAATACAGTTTGGTCATCTCCAACGACCCACACATCGTAATACATCTTGGGACTCAGCAAGATATGAAGTAAGTAGACAAATCCTTCCTTGGACAGGCTAGAGTTTATAAATGCTGTCATCTAGTATCAATTTATTCCCATATGGCCAAACATCATATTATTTAATAACCAGCTGTTCTTGTATACTCGACAAAAATCTAAAACTTAACCCTAGCATTAAACGTTAACCGTATACCCTAAACCCTTAACCCTTAATCCTAACTACTCTCTATTTCTCTTACTCTGGACAGTGATGTTACTTTGGAAGCGCAGCATGTACGCACGTATGTGTATCTTCCGTCTTTCTACGCGTGTGTGTATACGCCAGCATTTATATGCTGCAATTAGGAAATGATGCAGATACGCTACTGTCTCATGATAGATAAATAGACTATAGCTGTGTGTAGAGGAAATGGCTGTTAACACACATGGAAATTAGGTTTAGACTAAATGGCAGTTTACCTCTAGAGTCTCTAAACTCCTGGCACCATCCTTCTGATTATACACGTAGTACCACAAATCAATAGAAAATTAAGGATTTAGAATAAAATATTAGTTTGAAAGAACAAAAGGAAGGACAATCCTCAAGATTAATTCATCTTTTTATAACTCAAGAACTAGCATTTTATACCTGTAAAATCATCCACAATAATATTTTTTTAAATGTTTGGTTTGGAGAAAAGGTATTGCATTATGTCATGTGATTCTGCCTCTATTAAACCTATTGACAGTCTGTAGTGTAAGAAACTAAAAAGTGTTCATTGTAAATCTAGAGGATGTAATGTTATGTTTGTATATCATATAAATACACACAAGTTACTTTGATATGAAAGAAATATCATTATCACTTTTTGGATTGTCTAGAACTTTGCTGGAAAAAATTCAAAAGGAAAATCGACCGACAATGCCCGACTTCAAGATTTTTAATACTTAAGGAAACACGGCCAAAAATATGTTTTGCCTTATTAAAATATAATTAACCATATTTTGTTTTTGTAGGTAGTTGGTCACAAGTGGGCAGACTTATCTGAGCATGGATGGGGTGTGGCACTGCTCAATGATAGCAAATATGGCCATTCATGTCATCAGAATGTACTCACTTTATCTCTGTAAGTTAACATGCAGAAAGAACACTATATTTAAAGAAATGAAACATTGATCAAACAGTCTGTACTTTAAGATAAAGACCAAGCTCTTTGTGTAGACTGTAGAATTACTTAAGATGGGTATCTTTCCAAACAATGGCTGAAGCGCTCATGCCCTGCCTACTTTCAGTCCATATGAACTGGCATTCTGTGTGATATACTCTAAACACTCTTACAGCTGAGATTTGCAAGCTAGCTTACATTGAATTGGAATGTTTAATCACAAAAGTCTTGGGGTTTTAATTGCAGTAGTCATTTATAACAAACTCGTGATCTGGATAAGAACTTACATTATTATATAGTTTTGTTAGTCATTGTTATGAGAACATATATATTTTTCTTTTCAGTCTTCGGTCACCAAAGAAACCTGACCCTGAAGCTGATATGGGTCAACATGAGTTCTCCTATGCTGTATTGCCACATGAAGGTACGTACAGATATATTTAAAAGTTTGACAATAAAATAAATGATTTTTTTATTACGCTCTGTGGTTTTGGCATTTCAAAAGATAGTCTAACCATGAAATCTTGTCGATATTCATGAATTATTGTTGATAAATGGATTTCATGTAGATAAAAATAATTTGGATCAATTTTTATAGCATTTTTAAGCACCTTAAATGAAACTCATAACAGCTACCTAATTGTTGCTAGAGTCAGCAAAAGACTAAGTATATTGATCAAGGAGACAAACATGACAGCACCTAAACTCACACTTCACCAGTATCAACCGTTGTGCACTTTTCCACTGGAACACATGTGCTCTATTTGTTGCAAATGTGTAAATGACAACATAACCATTTGCAGAATATAGAACTCAAAAACTACTCATCCAGCATAAATAAATAGAGCAAAACCCAGAAGTCACAGCTAGATGGTGTTATCAACCTTTATCATGCATTCACAGCTAGATGGTGTTATCAACCTTTATCATGCATTCACAGCTAGATGGTGTTATCAACCTTTATCATGCATTCACAGCTAGATGGTGTTATCAACCTTTATCATGCATTCACAGCTAGATGGTGTTATCAACCTTTATCATGCATTCACAGCTAGATGGTGTTATCAACCTTTATCATGCATTCACAGCTAGATGGTGTTATCAACCTGTATCATGCATTCACAGCTAGATGGTGTTATCAACCTTTATCATGCATTCACAGCTAGATGGTGTTATCAACCTTTATCATGCATTCACAGCTAGATGGTGTTATCAACCTTTATCATGCATTCACAGCTAGATGGTGTTATCAACCTTTATCATGCATTCACAGCTAGATGGTGTTATCAACCTTTATCATGCATTCACAGCTAGATGGTGTTATCAACCTTTATCATGCATTCACAGCTAGATGGTGTTATCAACCTTTATCATGCATTCACAGCTAGATGGTGTTATCAACCTTTATCATGCATTCACAGCTAGATGGTGTTATCAACCTTTATCATGCATTCACAGCTAGATGGTGTTATCAACCTTTATCATGCATTCACAGCTAGATGGTGTTATCAACCTGTATCATGCATTCACAGCTAGATGGTGTTATCAACCTTTATCATGCATTCACAGCTAGATGGTGTTATCAACCTTTATCATGCATTCACAGCTAGATGGTGTTATCAACCTTTATCATGCATTCACAGCTAGATGGTGTTATCAACCTTTATCATGCATTCACAGCTAGATGGTGTTATCAACCTTTATCATGCATTCACAGCTAGATGGTGTTATCAACCTTTATCATGCATTCACAGCTAGATGGTGTTATCAACCTTTATCATGCATTCACAGCTAGATGGTGTTATCAACCTTTATCATGCATTCACAGCTAGATGGTGTTATCAACCTTTATCATGCATTCACAGCTAGATGGTGTTATCAACCTTTATCATGCATTCACAGCTAGATGGTGTTATCAACCTTTATCATGCATTCACAGCTAGATGGTGTTATCAACCTTTATCATGCATTCACAGCTAGATGGTGTTATCAACCTTTATCATGCATTCACAGCTAGATGGTGTTATCAACCTTTATCATGCATTCACAGCTAGATGGTGTTATCAACCTTTATCATGCATTCACAGCTAGATGGTGTTATCAACCTTTATCATGCATTCACAGCTAGATGGTGTTATCAACCTTTATCATGCATTCACAGTTAGATGGTGTTATCAACCTTTATCATGCATTCACAGCTAGATGGTGTTATCAACCTTTATCATGCATTCACAGCTAGATGGTGTTATCAACCTTTATCATGCATTCGTTTTGCAAGTAATGAACTGTTTGAGTTAAAATTGTTGAAAACTGAAATACATTGAGAACAAAAAATTAACAAAATGTATGAAATGGGTTTTATAAAAATGCTACTATATGAGGGCAATATTTCAAATGGTATATACAGTGGGAAAGTGTAGAACCTGTAGAAAAATCAAATAATGTGCCGTTGAGTGTGCAGAATTGTCCATTTGGTATTTCTGATTTCTTATTATCTCTACTTCAACGGTTACAAAATATGGCAGCTTGTAGACTAATCACACTTACTTGGCAATCTGACCACATCTCCCCTGTCTTAGCTGATTTACATTGTGGAGCAACGCATTGTCTTCAAATACTCTTTACTCACTTACAAAATACAACTTGGTAAAGCACCTGTATATCTTGCTGACTCTGTTCAACCATACACCCCTCGGCGTGCTCTTCGTTCGTCAGAGCAAGGTCTCTTAAAATTAAATCGTACGAAAACGCTGTGGGGCAACAGAGCCTTTGGGATTGCAGCGGCAAGAATATGGAACAATTTACCCACTATCATTCGATTAAACAGCAATATAAACAGTTTCAAAAAGGACTTAAAAACCCACTTATTTAAAGTGACGTTTACTCAATAATCTTTTTGTGGTCATCTGACATGTTTTGTGCTCTATTAAAGGTATATTATGTGATCTTTCCAGGGAACGCCCTCAACATCAAAAAAAAATTGAAAGCAGATTTTCTTGCAGATTTACATTTCTGATCATAAATCGTACATACATTCCAAGTTACAGGGCGATACGATTCTTAATTACTTCAAAATCATGGTTTTAGAGTAAAAATAAACTGTCGGGTTAACACGACAGTTTATATTTTCACTCTAAATTCACTCTAAAACCATGATTTTGAGGTAATTAGGAATCGTATCGCTCTGTAACTTGGAATGTATGTACGATTTATGATCAGAAATGTAAGTCTGCAAGAAAATCTACTTTCTAAAAAAAATCATGCATAGAGGGCCGCTCTCTGGAAAAGATCACATAATATGCCTTTAACTGTATAATTTGTTTGTAAATGCATAAATGCCATGAGCGCCATTAATGGCAGATACCGACGCTTTTTTATAAGTTTCCATTATTATTATTATTATAATACTAAAAGGCTTATAGAAATTGTGACATTAATTGTTTGTGTCTCTCCATTGTTAGTTCTGCAGATATTTGCTTGAAACTGTAAAATAAGGTTAAAAAGGGCTAGGAAAATTTTGGTGCATACAAAAAATGCCAACAATGTTATTTTCCTCATATTTTAGCACTCTGAGCAACTTTGAAACGATAGATATCAAAATTGTCATGTCCATTGTTCAAGTATATATTGCTTTCTATTCTTACAGGTACATTCCAGGAGGCAGGCGTGATACAAGCAGCCTATAAATTCTCATGTCTATTGTTCAAGTATGTATTATTTTCTATTCTTGCAGGTACATTCCAGGAGGCAGGCGTGATACAAGCAGCCTATAATTGTCATGTCCATTGTTCAAGTATGTATTATTTTCTATTCTTGCAGGTACATTCCAGGAGGCAGGCGTAATACAAGCAGCCTATGATTTCAACACACCTCTGTTGACATATCATGGTAGCATAGAACAACCAATCAAATTCTTTCAAGTAGATAATCCTGCTGTGATTCTAGAAACTGTCAAAAAGGTAAATAGTAAAAACACTACTTCTTTCATCTCTATAGTTATTGGTATGTTCTCACTGAATAGTTCTATGATAGAACGTCTGTAAGGCTTCTACCCTAGCCTGTTATCATAAGAACCACCACTGAGGGAAACCTCATAACTAAGCAGGCACAAAAACATGGCATAAAATCAAAAATTCTGTTGATTTTTAGATAAAAAGGTCTTACTAGTAAAGTTAGCCGGTGGGTGCAAAAAATGCAACCCACTTTTATACGATACATTGACTTCAAAATGCTGATGAGGCGATCAAAATATTTCACAGAATGTCATGGATCTAATGTTCTAATGAATATGTGGAAACGAAGAAATGCAGAAGAAATGTAATTCTACAAAAGACAACTCCTATTAAAAGAGTGAAACCATACACTAAAAGAGTATTGCTTTCTGAAATGCATGTACTCTGTGCCAGCTCATTTTGGAGGTGAAATCAGGGGCGTGATCAAGTGATAGTCGTAGCACTATCTGCACCACAACCAACATTCTTCTTAGATCATGTTGTAGTTATGTGAATGATATCATTATGCATTCAGAAGAATGTACATTGACACCACCTTCCAAAATAGAGAGTTGTACAATAGTGAGTTGTACAATAGTGAGTTAGGGATTCAACAATGATGTTCCAAAAGAGAGGGTTGTACAATAGTGAGTTAGGGATTCAACAATGATGTTCCAAAAGAAAGAGTTGTACAATAGTGAGTTATGGATTCAACAATGATGTTCCAAAAGAGAGAGTTGTACAATAGTGAGTTAGGGATTCAACAATGATGTTCCAAAAGAGAGAGTTGTACAATCGTGAGTTAGGGATTCAACAATGATGTTCCAAAAGAGAGAGTTGTACAATAGTGAGTTAGGGATTCAACAATGATGTTCCAAAAGAAAGAGTTGTACAATAGTGAGTTATGGATTCAACAATGATGTTCCAAAAGAGAGAGTTGTACAATAGTGAGTTAGGGATTCAACAATGATGTTCCAAAAGAGAGAGTTGTACAATCGTGAGTTAGGGATTCAACAATGATGTTCCAAAAGAGAGAGTTGTACAATAGTGAGTTAGGGATTCAACAATGATGTTCCAAAAGAAAGAGTTGTACAATAGTGAGTTATGGATTCAACAATGATGTTCCAAAAGAGAGAGTTGTACAATAGTGAGTTAGGGATTCAACAATGATGTTCCAAAAGAGAGATTTGTACAATAGTGAGTTAGGGATTCAACAATGATGTTCCAAAAGAGAGAGTTGTACAATAGTGAGTTAGGGATTCAACAATGATGTTCCAAAAGAGAGATTTGTACAATAGTGAGTTAGGGATTCAACAATGATGTTCCAAAAGAGAGATTTGTACAATAGTGAGTTAGGGATTCAACAATGATGTTCCAAAAGAGAGAGTTGTACAATAGTGAGTTAGGGATTCAACAATTATGTTCCAAAAGAAAGAGTTGTACAATAGTGAGTTATGGATTTAAGTGTAAATAAAGCTAACCACCAGCAGATTTGGGACATTTTCGGAAGAAGGGGGTCGGCAAATTTGTTTCATATTAAGTCTATGAATACCTTTAGACAAACCATCATTCATGGTGGGCATAAAAAAATCTCAGTGTTTCTAGATTATATTATACATGCAGTTCAATTTTCACAAATTTGACACCTGGGAAATGAACTTTTCAAATCATGAGCAAAGACAAATGGCACTCCCAACATGTGCATGTAAATTCTTCCACATCCATTTTTTATTGGCATATAGCAAACATATTTCTTGTTATATTTTATCAAATAATAGACCTGCAGTGTTTCTAGTTTTTAACAATGAGAGTTTTTATTTCCTCAATTTTCCATGTTTTTATGTCAAAAAGTGATGTTTCAAATGTCTCCTGTTCTCAGTTGGACAGTGGTGCAGGTGTTAGTTTGTATGTTGGTTATAAAGAGGAGCCATGGCCCCTCACAGGTATGAAATAAAATCATTGTGTTTTAACTTTTATGTTATAGAAACAGTGGGTCAAAACAAAGACAAATTTCAAAGTATCAAATTCCAATTTTCACAGTATCTTCCGCATTTTTGTAATAAAATCCTTTTAAGTTTTCATGAATGATGATTAAATTCATTCAAAACTATTCAATAGTAACCCTAAATTATTTTCAACAAGTTTATTTATCAGTGTTTCTAGTCTAATGGTACTTTTCAATGAAAAATAATTACGGGTATGACATTCAAAATGGCCTAAACTGGAAAAGATATGTGGGTTGTGTTAAAATCCATTTAGGTTCAGGTATTAGTGTGTATGTTGGTCATAAAGAGAAGCCATGGCCCCTTACAGGTGTGAAATAAAATCATTGTGCTTTAGTTATAATGGTATAGAAACACTGGGTCCATAACATAGACAAATTTCGGAGTATCAAATTCCAATTTTCACAGTATCGTCCGTATTTTTGTCAAAAACCCTTTTAAGTTTTCATGAATGACGATTGAATTCATTCAAAACTATCCAATGGTAACCCTAAATTATTTTCAACAAGTTTATTTATCAGTGTTTCTAGTCTAATGGTACTTTTCAATGAAAAATAATTACGGGTATGACATTCAAAATGGCCTAAACTGGAAAAGATATGTGGGTTGTGTTAAAATCCATTTAGGTTCAGGTATTAGTGTGTATATTGGTCATAAAGAGAAGCCATGGCCCCTTACAGGTGTGAAATAAAATCATTGTGCTTTAGTTATAATGGTATAGAAACACTGGGTCCATAACATAGACAAATTTCGGAGTATCAAATTCCAATTTTCACAGTATCGTCCGTATTTTTGTCAAAAACCCTTTTAAGTTTTCATGAATGATGATTGAATTCATTCAAAACTATCCAATGGTAACCCTAAATTATTTTCAACAAGTTTATTTATCAGTGTTTCTAGTATTATGGTATTTTTCAATGAAAAATAATAACGGGTATGACATTCAAAATGGCCTAAACTGGAAAAGATATGTGGGTTCTGTTAAAATACATTTAATTACAAAGTGGTTCAGGTGTTAGTTTATATGTTGGTTATAAAGAGGAGCCATGGCCATTCACAGGTGTGAAATAAAATCATTGTCTTTTAATTATTATGTTATAGAAACACTGGGTCATAACATAGACAAACTTTAAAGTATCAAATTCTAATTTTTACAGTATTTTCCGCATTATTTTCATGAGTGATGATTGAATTCATTCGAAACTATCCAATGGTAACACTAAATTATTTTTAACAAGTTTATTTATCAGTGTTTCTAGTCGAATGGTACATTTCAATGAAAAATATACGGGTATGACATTCAAAATGGCCTAAACTTGAAAAGATATGTGGGTTGTGTTAAAATCCATTTAAATAAAAAGTGGTTCAGGTGTTAGTTTGTATGTTGGTTATAAAGAGGAGCCATGGCCGTTCACAGGTGTGAAATACAATTATTGTGTTTCAATTATATGTTATAGAAACACTGGGTCATAACATAGACTAATTTCAGAGTATCAAATTCCAATTTTCACAGTATCTTCTGCATTTTTGTCAAAAACCCTTTTTAAGTTTTCATGAATGATGATTCAATTCATTCAAAACTATCCAATGGTAACATTAAACTGTTTTCAACAAGTTTTTATCAGTGTTTCTAGTCTAATGGTACTTTCAATGAATTTTCTTTTTATGTCTATGACATTCAAAATGGCCTAAACTGGAAAAGATATGTGGGTTGTGTTAAAATCCATTTAAATAAAAAGTCAAATTTACAAACAAAAATATAAGTCAATGTGTTTTGATTATTACAATTACAGTGTTTCTAGATTGAAGGGGTACTTGCCATACTAAATAAACTAATTCAGACCGTACTGCATCTAATATTTTGACACTGTTTTAAGGTCAGTGTCAAAAAATATGATAGGAAGGAATGGTGAGTTTTTAGTTAATTTCATATCTGCGAGGCATGAAATCCGAACAGCTGTTTACGAAGATATTGACTATAGTACCAGCACCATTGATGTTTAAAGACATAGAATCTATGCTTGTTGACAAAGAAAAACAGCGTCGGAAGCTTAAACAACTTAAAGACATTTGTGAGCAGTTTAACATAGATGTTATTGGTTCAAAGATAAGGAAGGATTTCATTATAAATCCACTTCTAGACCTCATTTTGGCATGCAAATGTGTACATACATGTACATTGTAGGAAGGAAACCAAAACAGGTTTTTTTTTGCTCCTGGTAAAGTCATTTAATTTTTATGAGTGACGAGAGACATCTACATTCTATTTGAGCAAAAGAGAGTGTAAAAAGAACTTGTGTATGGTAAACATAATGTATCCACTAATACATCGGTAAAGGCAAGTGACATAGCAAAATGTAATTTCAGAAAAATTGGAAAGGTATATACCTCGGATGAGCTTCACATATTAGTGAAGTATTGAATATTTCGATACCAATGTGTAAGGTATGTGTAAGGTGAAATCCGTTGACACAACCATCTATAAAACAATGATGAATCAATATGAAGTACCTATCCCATGAAGAGAAAAAAGTGCAGTTATGAAAATTATAGGCCTACAGTTGAACTGCTGCTGTAAATCACCTTTGCTATGATGAGTTAGGTTTTAGAATATATTGTAAAATGATCGATTAAGATTGGGTTTGGTATGTTTTGATGAACAACAGCATGTGTTGTAAAATCATCTTTTTGTATAATTCTGAAATTACCTAGAAACACTGTAAAGGAGCGTGACATTATAATAATGCTTTAACTATGTATAAAATGATAAATTCAGAAAGTGTTATTGAAGTTCGTGAAAAGTTCTATATGGAGAGCTTTTAAGGCGTGTAGACAGGGGAACTAGTTCTTATAAGCATAAAAATACTTTCTTTCCTTTTTTTAACATTTTTTTCTCCAAACAAATAGAACCACCCATACCTTATTTAAAGTATTAAGAAGATAACTTGATTGACACTCTTTTTCAAAATAATAGTTTGAAATCTGCAAGTAGTTAGGAATGGCAAAACAATTAATTCAAAAACGTTCATATGCAAATTGGAGAAAGTGGGGAAATTATAAGATTCTTTATGATTTTTTTTTCTTAAAGTAGAAACACTGTAATTTGTTTAGCACACCAGGAGAAGAAACAGTTTATAATAGAAATGTCACAGACCCAATATTGGTGAATTTTGATGGCCCCGAATTCTATCGAGCATAATATGGGCCTTATCTAGAAATGCTAAAATAGGAGCATATGCCCCAAACAACATTAACATTGTTGGAGTGTTTTTATTTTACAGAAGCTAGAACTCAATGGTTTTATTTTTGCTTACATGGGGCCAAGGGGTGTTAGTTGTGATTACAATGCAAATTTATTTTGAAACCGCTGTCCAACTGAAAAACTGAACATCAAAAAAATCATCTTTTTGGTGAAAAATACTAGTAAATTGGAAAAACTATCATAATTTTCTCTAAGAATAGAAACACTGATGCTTAGTTTATACTGTATTTATAAAGAGGACTCTATCAATAACTTATCATTGGAAAATCACTTTGAAAACTTTAACTTGTAAGCAATGGCAATGCCATTTATCAAATAACATGTATTTTGAAGTAAGGAAAAAAGGTGAAATTACGCAATTTTTGTGATAAGTTTTTTTCTAAAATTAGAAACACTGTGATTTTTTTAGCGCACTGGAAGAATGAGACTATCATAGGGATGCCACATACCCAATATGAGTGCATTTTGCCGACCCCCTTCTTCCGCCAACCTGCTGGTCCTTATCTTTATTGACACTTAACCATGATGTTCCAAAAGAGAGATTTGTACAATAATGAGTTAGGGATTCAACAATGATGTTCCAAAAGAGAGAGTTGTACAATAGTGAGTTAAGGTTTCAACAATGATGTTCCAAAAGAGAGAGTTGTACAATAGTGAGTTAGGGATTCAACAATGATATTCCAAAAGAGACAGTTGTACAATAGTGAGTTAGGGATTCAACAATGATGTTCCAAAAGAGAGAGTTGTACAATAGTGAGTTAGGGATTCAACAATGATATTCCAAAAGAGAGAGTTGTACAATAGTGAGTTAGGGATTCAACAATGATGTTCCAAAAGAGAGAGTTGTACAATAGTGAGTTAGGGATTCAACATTGATGTTCCAAAAGAGCGAAATGTACAATAGTGAGTTAGGGATTCAACAATGATGTTCCAAAAGAGAGAGTTGTACAATAGCGAGTTATGGATTCAACAATGATGTTCCAAAAGAGAGAGTTGTACAATAGTGAGTTATGGATTCAACAATGATGTTCCAAAAGAGAGAGTTGTACAATAGTGAGTTATGGATTCAACAATGATGTTCCAAAAGAGCGAAATGTACAATAGTGAGTTAGGGATTCAACAATGATGTTCCAAAAGAGAGAGTTGTACAATAGTGAGTTATGGATTCAACAATGATGTTCTTGTGATGGTACTTCTTGTTATAGAGTGATCAAGGAGATGGTCTCATTCTGCGATTCTATGAAGCCTTTGGTGGACAAGCGACAGCCAATGTGACCACATCTTTACCTCTCATGAAATATGCCAGGTAAGATTAAGACTACTGTTATGCCCAGTAAGCATTTAGGTAATGTGTTGTGTGTGTTGTCAGTCTTGTCTCTGTGAATACCATTCTTAAACGGGTCATAACGTTTTAACCCTATTTCTGTTTCTATTTGTAATATGTCAGTGGCATCCTCTGTTTCATGTTGCCCAGTACCAGTATTTTTGGTAATTTCGTTTTCAGAAATTGGGGGAATTGATTTTGACAAACTATGGTGCAGTCTCGACATTTGAATATTAATCCCTCTTTGTGAATATTTACTCTTTACTCCTGACTTACATTGATATTCTTAAAAGGATTTAGCATTTCGTCGACAGCTACCAAAATTGGTTCTTTTATTAAAACAGGCATTAATATTGATAGCAAGGGTCAATTTCATTGATTCTTTTTTTTTTGATATGAGCGGAAAAATCTGCTTATTGAATACGTGCTTAATTGGTTTGTTAAATTTTTTTGTCCTTTTTTTAAACAAATATTTATTTCTGTACAACTTCTTTTTGACTCACCCTGTATTGTCGGATTTATAATTGAGCAAATACATTGAAGCAGCATATTGCGTACATTGCGTGAAGCACGCTCAACCATAAGCGTGATAATTTTTGGCGCAATCATCTTTGTGCTGCTTGCATGTTGTTCGTTCAATTATTGTTAGGCCTATGTACTTGCGCTATATAAAACCTCATTGTAATGTAATGTATGTATGTATGATGAGTATGTATGTATGTATGATGAGATCAAGCCAAATGAGTCTGAGGTTAATCACATTTCACACTTTGAGGTTACTATTTGATGGTATTGGTCAGTTGTAACGCCATATTGTGCAGAAAACCCCATTAAAAATGAACACTTAATTCAGAAGATAGGAGCAATTGAAGTGTTTTCAAAGCAATAAAAACAAATTGAATTTGTTCCTTTGTTTGGTTATCTCAAATCAATAGTTGCGACTTCCGATTTATTTTGCTCGATCACACCACATTTGTGATGATTCAAGTCATAGAATCTCTGAAAGACACTCATTTCAAAACATTTAACACATCGACATTTGTGTACATGTTTTAGAAGTTTCGAAATAATTAACTCAAATTAATCCAAATTAATTCAAGTAACCCCGCCCCTCCCTCTCCCATTTGGATATGGAACAAAGCATCATAACATAACCATGACCTTGCTTCTGTGTTGATACAGGTGCAATATCTTGGAGGAGTTTTCCAAAGACGATGTAACTCCAATCATCAATGGCAGTATACAGGTGACACTGCATCCATTTGAAATCCTCTCCCTCATGATGGTGTATAGCGAGTGAACCAGAACCAATATATAAAGTACACATTTTTGCGCTGCATATATTTTTGGCACTTGGCTACAGCGCAAATGATTAACACACATGTATCTCCTTTGCGTAAAGGTCTATGAGATGAAACTACAAATCACAAATTTAAAAACACACAAAACAGTTCAAAATCAGTGAAGCGAAAAATGGCGCAAAAAATGAGCACCTTTACAGTATTGTGATATGACAAGACTAATAACTTTCTGTAATTATTGCAATTACTACTCACACCACATTCCAGTTTATATAGAATATGTTTGTTCTTTTCAAATTTAGAAATATGTTAGAGAAGAGGGATTCAAAATTGAAGAAAAAAAGATCCTAGTATTAAACGTTAGAATTTATATCGGGTAATATATTTAAATTTCTAAGAGTAGCAAATGTAAGAAAAAGGCCAAAACATTTAAATTTTCCTGACCACATGTTTGACAAATGTATTAAAATCTGTGTTTATTGATAAAATAGTACCATAGCATTTGGGAATTTGTTGCACTCTTCAATTTGATTGAGATTCATTATAGATATATAGTCTTCAAAGTTCAATAACATGAGCGAAATTTTTCACAAATTATGACTTAAAATTGGATTCCCTCGAAAGCTTTATTTTGAAATATATTTGGATGCCATTTAAGATAATAATTGTACAGTGCAATGTGATATTATATATACAGTATATAATAGAGAAGCTCGTCCCAGCTGAAGGAGCGAAATGAACACATAACAAACATTAGTAACCCTGCATTATACGCAGGGTTACTAAATGTTTACGCGGAGGTACTTGGTTCTTCATTAGTGACCTGCGCTTATTTGTGCGTGGCAGTAAAGGGAGGATTTAATTGGGTCGCACGTATCGCGTATATTCATGAGGTTTTGAATCCTAATTGCCATTCATTCCTGAACCATTTGGAATTTGATTGTGTGATAAATCAATTGTTTCAGAATCTAAAACATTGAAGAAAATGTTGTTTATAGTAAAAAAGTTCAACCATACTAATTACTTACAGTCAACAAAATAAGTAACTGACCAGGTAATAAATGTGCTGATAACTCTAAAAGTATAACTCCTACATAAATATATTAAATTGTAAAGTTGTTGAGAAATTTCTCTTCTATAATTTGAGATATTGCACGCTAAGAATGGTTGATTATTAAGGAAGTTACAATCCCAAATGTCAAGTCTGATTTTCATTTTCACATTTTCATTTTCAACATGGGGACTCAGAACGGCAAATTATTGATTACTGGTAGGGCTAATTCACCAGTCGATGCCCAGGTTGTTGGATAGTCGGCCGGCTGCATCAATACGGCACACACGCTTTACCTGTACACGCTTTACCTTGTCATACTCTCCCCATGTTGAAAAGTAAAATGTGAAAATGAAAATCAGACTTAACCTTACGTTTGGGATTGTAATTTCCTCATTAATCAACCATTCCTAGCGTGCAATATCTCAAATTAGAGAGACGAAATTTCTTAACAACCTGATAATTTAATATGTTTATGTAGGAGTTATACATTTAGAGTTATCAGCACATTTATTTCCTGGTCAGTTACTTATTTTGTTGACTGTAAGTAATTAGTATGGTTGAACTTTTTACTATAAACATAACATTTTCTTCAATGTTTTAGATTCTGAAACAATTAATTTATCACACAATCAAATTCAAAATGTTACTTATTGTGTTAACTATATATTAATAGTACACCTAAGGTCAACACTTAAACATATATTTTGTAATCGTAATCCAACAATAAATGCCAAACTCACTTTGATAGAAGAATCTAATGTATAGATCTATGCCACATTACAAAAAGTGCATACAAACTACATTGTACTTGATTTTATACATGTATGATATTGAATCATGATTTGCAGCTACCATGATTGTAATTAGATCACATGCTTTATATTATGTACTTTTCTATTTTGTACAATGATGGAAATAAAGGTAAAGATGTTCTCTTACATCGTCTTAACGTTTGTTAAACATTTGAACACATTTCTGTAACTGTGACTGTCTTTATGCCTACGTATTATCAAAAGTGATCATCTTTGATAACTTACACTATCTACTGCAGTCATGGAGTGCCTCTATTGATTAATTACCAATTGGGGATCTTTGTTTAAATGATAAAGTAAACATCATACAAAATTTGAGCGAGGTTGTATTGCTTCTTGTTTCATTTCATCGTAGAGGTTTTTTATGATATTTTACCATATGGTGGAAAATATCGGGATGAAAATGCCCAGATGGTAATTCAACTCCATGACTTCAAAAGCGTTGTGTGTCTTCAAGATAGTCACTCACTACCAAGAGTATTGACAGTGAGTGTAATGTATGCATGAGCACTATGCACTGGTTTAGTATAGGAATCTTCCATACAGGATTCAACTTACCTGACAATCCTTATGAACCTATATACATGGTTGATGATATTCATGTTGACTCCATAATCATTTTGCAAACATTGTAGTGTAAAACATGGCAAGAATACCAAAATGGACTTTTGGTCTTCCCCTCTTATCCTCAATTCGATGGATTCTAATTCCTGCTTTATATCTTGTTAGTAAAAATAAAAAACAAGTTTGTTTCCAGTAAGCAAGCCTGAAAAGTCAAATGCGAAATGCGGTTTCTTATTTTTACTTTTGTGCTCAAATTCATAGTGGAGATTCACTTGAAATGGTTTTATTTAGTCAAATCTGTGCATTTTTGTTACTCTTATGCTCCCTAAAAATGCAGATTTTCACTTTCGTGTTTGCCGTATGTGGCTAATCGCCATCTTCAAACATGTTGTGGACACAATTTCGACAAAAGATGGCGCCCTAACAATATTGTTTCCGTTTTTTCTATAAAAAATTTAAAAATCCGCAAGAATCAAGCTTCTCAGTGAAATAAACTTGCTTTTTTGTTCGGCCTTTTAAGGCCTTAATAAGGTATTTTTCAATTTAACATTGTCTGAATGGAATACTAAAACAATACAACAAATAAATAGTTCAATAGACAATCAGCCAATCAATCAATTATTGATTGATTATCAACTAAATTGATACAAGAAATAAATGAGTTCAATACACAATCAACCAATCAATCAATTATTTTTATTTTGGAAAAATGCCGTCACAACAACACTTACCAACTGTGCATCAGTCAGTCATACACAGAGAGCAAGTCGTATAAAAACCACATTATACATATATAACGCGGTGTTTCTGAATTCTGATGCCAAACAAGAGTTTCAGAATCAAAACCTTTGATAAAATCAGATGTTTTGAAACATCACCAAATGTTTCTATTAATAGCAATACAGCAACCAAACAAGCCATTATATTATTGAGGTATCAGCTCATCTGTCAAGCATTGGGCCTAAGAAACTGATCGATTGATTTCCCTTGGGGGAACTCCAAATCTGACCTATCGGGCCCAGCTCAACAGTGTAACAATATCCACACTCAGCTTTCGGGCACTAATTTGGAGATATTCCTAGCCCTGTACACCTTCCAGTCTCAGCCCATTGGTCATGTGATGTTACTAAAGAATGGCATCACATTCCAACCTAGACCACTTGTCAGGCGGTTTGCAATCCCTTGTGTTCTATTGTTCATAACAATGACAAACAGTGGTTAAAATGTTGAAGCCATCTTTATGTATTCATACTCACTGATGTTGAAGCCATCTTTATGTATTCATACTCACTGATGTTCTGTTGAAGCCATCTTTATGTATTCATACTCACTGATGTTCAAAACGTTTGTCCTTCAGGACATCTTTGTTGGTACAGTACTGATTTATTGTCCTACACCATTCACATTAGACTATTATATAGGGTTTGCACATGAGGTAGGTGGCCAAAACATCGGCCATCCTGGATAACGCACTCAAAACATTAGCACCATTTTTATGAAAATGATGAACATGGTTTAAACCTGAAATAACTCTTTATCAACGATATTATATCAATCGTTTACTTGATCAATCTTTACCATCTATGTTATAATTTAAAGCAATTAACGGTTTTCAATCTATCCATTGAAACAATCGTAACTCGTAATCGACCCATATGACGTCATACATACTTAAACATTTATTACAGTAGATATACAAATACTGTTGGTTTAATGTAACATTCCTAGAATTCTTATCAATTCAACAGGTGGTATCTATTGTACTCCTGGTATGTTGCTCGTACGTATTTATGAATGGATGTAATGCAAATAAAAAACAGTTTTAAAACTCGCGGTTATTTATTTCGTAATAACCACCCACGACACCGGATGTGGAGTTCTTAGAAATAAATAAATGCAAATGCTAAGACCTTTGTCATTATTTACGCAATTACAATTATTACCCACCATAAACTATTTCATAAATGCAACTAAATTACTCATTTGTGTTGATTGTGCAATTATTAACATGATAAATTACAGCTGTAAAGAACAGTAATACTTCACAGTATTTCTTTGGGTTAAATATTGGCGGCAATTGAGCTACCAATCAATAATTATACACAATTTGTTTATACTCACTAAATTTCATCGCCGTCAAAATAATACAAATTAGATCAAATAAGGCACTATTTCCACTGCACGCTACAATTATAAGAATAATGAAAACATACGCTTTCTTGTCGTCTTTAAGCCACAACTAAATAAATTGTTTCACAATTACCAGAACTCAGAAACACGCACATTAATGTAGCTGTTTTGAACATGGTCAGAATAGGGACATTACATAAGCGTATTTACATGTCTCCAGTATACATATTTGTAATTATACTAAGATGGGGGGGATACATATAACATAAAATATCATACATCTGTGTTTTAAGGATTTTTATAAAAGAAATCTAATGATTTAATTAGAACAAATTCAAGGTGCAATTTTGTTTCAAACGTTAGGCACTCTTTGATGTGTGGTCTTCAGGCCTGGTGGTCTTATTGCACAAGATTTTGGGATTACCGGGGGATAATCTGAAATAAAACTACTAATAACCGCGCAACGTTCCCTACCAAAATATGTCATGGTCAAAATAAAAGATTTGTCTACCTTGTTCTGCTATGATGGCATATCAAGAGTATGGGTAGACATAGGAAAGATCGTGGAGATAGCCGTGGTTGTCATGCAGATTCTAGTATTACTAAGTTTTGCACCAAATTACATTTCAATTTTATTGCCTAAAAAGTTATTTTTGGTACTGCCCAATTTTGATATTTATTAACATATTGTATTGTATTCTGTTTTATAACAGGGATGAAAGCTGCGCTTTATGTAATCCTAACAGTATGCTAGGATTCATTCAATCCGCTAGAATTAGGCCTTTTCAAATTTCCTTAATCACCAGTACAAAACAACGATTAGCAAAAACGTGTTTGTGTACATGCTTTAAGCCTCAATTACATTCAAGAATTGAAATTTACATTTTGTACAAATACCATCAACGAAATAAATAAATAAATAGATAAGTAAGCCAATAAATAATATACTATAAACACGAGCGAGCATCTATCGATATGAATTTCAAATGATCCAGCTTCTTATTTGATGACGACTTGAAACTATTTTGATAAAACACTGCCCTTACTCAAATTTAATTATGGCTACTTATTTACTAACTACAGATATTTGTCTATAAATATATGAAAGATATGCTCTATGATACTAGGTTAACTTCGAAAATGAGCTTATTTTAAGTCATTAATAGTTAAGTGATGGATATAATCCAGGATATCACATTAGACTTATGTTAAACCTTTTCACCTACTAGTATATTCTTACAAGCAAAGACATTTTTTGCACTTGTTTATATTGCGTGTATATGAGTATACAATTTGTTTAAATAGCAGATGATAACTAAGGCCAGCGTGAACTATACAGCAAGGCACTGTTCTGTCTTAACCAAACTACAATTCTATTAGGGCTACAAAAAGGTGGATTCAGGGATCATATCTTAACTATAAAATTCACACAAAACAGATTTATTTTTTGTCGGAATTCAAAGGTCAGGATATTATTTTCATGGGATATCAATGTCTTTATATATTTTGCATGCATGTATAGTTGTTTTCAAGTAACTGTGTGCAAAATCAATAGTTTAACACATCACATGACTGCTTTGATCACATGATCGCTGTGATCATGCACACTTACACTAATGCGTTTCTATGCATGTACACAACGGCAGACATTATAGTTTTATGGTGCACACAACTATATGTTGCCAGGTGAAGTGTAAATTACTATACAGATGGAAAAAAAACTATACAGTGTCGCATTTGAGACATTTGCAGCATTTGTGAGATGTAAAAGACCATCTTGCACCAAACATATACAAAAGGCACATTCGGTCTTTGTAGGATATAGGTATTGCAATATACCCAAGTATGCTACATCAATATACAAATTACAGTTACATTCTATAGACCATTTCAAATCCGAAAATATACGATCGGTTCCGAATGTTTCCGATTAGCCGAGTGTTTGACACTCGCTTCCATGACCTGTTAGGAGCTGACAGGTCATGGCCATGTGCCGGAGAAAAACAACGTGTTTTTCACCCGTCTGCCCGTGTGATAGATTGCGCTGGTGTTGGTGATAGATTGTATCCCTCACAAAGTTGATGTTGCGGCATTTCAGTTACAAAAACGAGTGAGATGAAAGAGATTTGGGGTCATATTTTCACTTTTTACTGTCTGCTCGATACATTTGGAATTTGTCCGTCAGCGCCTTTGTTGATAAAAAAACCAAAATAGTCTCGTTCCACGTTTTACTTCTCATGTGTGCACGCGTGTATGCGAACATAGTAAATCACTGAGGCGGACAACCAACTAGGACATTCTGTGAATGCGATCAACTGTTGCGAAGAACGCGCAACGCACCTACTCCACGTGACCTGTTTTTCCGAAGATTTCCGATCTCAATTTGAAATGGTCTATAGCTGTAGGTGATGTGTGATTTATTGGCTTGGATTGTAAGCACTTGTGTTCATCTTCGATAGAGGTTCTTAAGGAAAGATAAATTAACATATGCATTCACCTATAGTTGCCACTCACGCTTTACAAAACCCACAAAACAAAATCAGAAAAAGGTCTGATAACACAGTTAGCATTTTGATGTCGATTGACATGTATTTCATACGCATGGTACCTTTGAACGATAAACGCGCAACATTGATTTAAACAGCCAAAACAGTTCAATATAACCCCAAAACCACTTGTTGAAAATTGATATACATTATCTTTTCGGAATTTAAGGCATTAAAGCATTATAATGCTGAATGAACGTTACTTGTGACAGCTATTGAATCAATATCGTAAGCAACAATCTAATAGTATGTCAATTTAAAACATTTAATTATATTATACAAAACATATTCTTCTGACAGTTTTTTGTCTTTTGTCTGGTAAAATCTACTTCCACATGAACAAATAGATTCGTCTCTAAATAATTACTACTTGACATCTACCCGAATTTATTAAAACATTGACTTTTAGTGAGTATATTAAAAAAACGTTTAGAGTGCTGTTTACATGTGTTTATAATAGTAGATCTATTGGATTAGATCATATTGCGCGCATGCGTAATACTATCGTATCGTATGCATGGCTGATTTTATTTGAATGCGTAAAACTGTATCAATCCTCTTCTTCTTGCGATGGTGGTGGTATTTCAAAAGCTTTGTAGTACTTGGGTGGTTCCTCTCCTTGACTGATTACTACTATTGGGAGCAGTGGGTTGGGGGACTTTTGTAGGTAAGTCTGCAGAGAAGAAAAAAATTATTGATAACAAATTGTGCAAATCATTTGAACCATTTAACCAAAATGCATTTAGACAGTCTTTTGTGAAAACATCGGATTCTGATGTTACTCAACTTAATGATAAGACGTATCACTGTTGGTGGCGACACTACTGGGAATTTGACTTGTCTCGATTTATTGGGGTTTTTTTATGGATGAATGAATTTATGAGGAAAAATATATAATGCACACATACAACAGCGTTACTAGTCAAAATGATCAATAGTTTGTTCATAGAAAATGGAATTTCTAGGACGTAATCACCGCGCAAATACTTATGCGCGCAAATACTATTGCGCGGCAGTGTATAAATAACCGTCATTAAAATTTATTTATCTAATAATTAACTGTCTATAAATAGGGATGTGTATAAATGGCCTTTTTGATGATTTGCTGTTTAGAAAACACAGCACTTTTTAAACTAGAATGTTGAATAATAGAAACACTGATAGGTTATTTCATGTTTTGAAAACGCAGCAAGGGTTGTGTTTAAAATGGAGCGATTGTTAAACAATACAAATGCTTCAGATTGACATTAAAGCATAAATCAGCGAATAAACCAGAGCACATCTTGTTATTATTGTTGGCAAGTCAAGTTCATCTATGCCAACAAATTAATACACAAACACAATATAAAATTATTTTATAAAGAGAACAACTTACGTGACCATATGAGAGTGCGTTGCGTTTGTCTTCTAGGGTACAGCTCGATCCAAGGTAAACAAATACATCTTTTGTTGAGTCGATAATTGTAACACCCTGGAATTAAAATAAATTGCCAGTAAAATGTACACAATTTCAAATTTTATAGTTAATAACAATAATAACACACATTTATAGAGCGCTTTGCTTTAGTGAGATCTAAACTCAAAGTGCTGTACAACAAATGAATAAAAGGTTAAAGCAAAAATACAACAATGATCTTAAATCTACACAAATATACATACACAGAGTCAAATGCATATTTTAAACAAAAAACATGAGATATGAAATACAGTGTACGGCATTAAAATGCATTATGAAATGAAAGATCATGAACAAATACACAGCATTTAGATATTTCGGTATTTAAACAGTTCTTCCTTTATTATTGATGTAAATAAACAGCACAATCCCTAAAACATTGGTTATAATGCTAAAAAATGGCATATTTTGGACCAAATGTCTGCATGGTAAACTGATGGTAAACTGTTGTACACTTTTCATTGTGCGGTACTACTATGAAATGCAAAACAGGTAAATTTATTTGCAAGCTGGCTGGATAATGGATAAATTGTCGTTGAACTGCCACTGATAATTGCTTTTAAGGTTGTGGGTTCGTATCCCACTGATGGCATACTTATGTTTTGATGATTTTTGGTTTAATTTAATTGTAACACATTTATCTATCAATAAAAAAATAAGTTAGGAAAGAAATATAATCTCAACAACATGCATGCTAACCATGTCAGCAAACAGTAACAAAATAGGTTTACATGTAAATTGCCATAGGGGATTGTTCACAGTGACCGTTCCCTAAATAAATCATTGTTTATGCAATACTATAGCTTTAACGCCAATATAACGTTTATTTACAACAAGTTTCTAAACTTGTGTGTAACATGAAGTTCATACAACATTCTGTTTTTGAGTTATGCGACATTCTTGGAAAAAAGTCCTCTGAACGCATTACACGTTAACAGCTGAATAAGACATCTTAAACAACAATTTTCCCTTCCCCACACCCCATCAATCAATGTTGGGACACCTTGAACAACTGCTGAAGACATTAACATTTCTCAACATTGCACAGGGAAAGGGGGTGTTAGTTTTCCGTTGTTAACAAGTAAGCGTTCCAAGACTGTTTTTTCCAGGATTGTAGGTTTAATGTTTTACCGCTATACCATTACTGGAAGTGAATACTTACACTTGAATCCACTTTGTCTGCTTTCAGTTCACTGCATATCTGACTAAATGACAACTTTCCTTTCTCTTGGGTCATTCTGTGAAAAAGTAACAACATCAATTTGTTTATTAGAAATAGATTTCTGTTTGAAGTTTTATATGGAATGGCATATTCTTATATAGTGGGTGTGGTTTGAGATGTCAGCAGGCAATTTGATTGGTTTTTGGCTGATTTACAGCCGACACGCCCATACATTATGAGACAATGGTGTACGGTTTGGGGCGGGGTTTAATTCATTTGTTTAAAATAAATCTAACAAACTGCGTTATTTTATGATAAAATATCAAAATAACCAATAAACTAAAGAATGAGAATAAAGCATAGTTCTTAGCTGTTTTGCTATAGACGATGGTCTTATTATGTATAGGCTGTACCATATTTGTGTCGTCGTGTATGGCCGCCTGGGGCGACCATACATTATAAGACCATCGTCTATAGCAAAACAGCTAAGAACTATGTTTTATTTTCTAAATAAACAACAAACAAATTAGGAAAAGATTTTAAAAGCTCATGTCAAATATATTTTAACATAAAAAGATTGTTTGATCACATTAGAGAGCATAGCACCCAAACGATTCAGGCTGTGGATTTTAAGTCATGATGTCACCAACATTTTGTGCATATAAGCAAAACTCTTTGTCCTAATTACTGTCCAACAAGGGGATACCTTTATATAAGTATGTGTTGTGAAAGTTATTGAAAACTGATTCCCTGCATGGAAGAAAACAAGGAGACTGATATTATAAAATAAAGGAATATGGTCTAAACACAAAAGAGGTCCTTGGCACTTCAGTCGACACCAGTGTAGTCCTTGATTTAGACTTAACTTATATATAACAAATTTGTGAGATTTTACTTTTTATCCAACCATGTGTAGGGGGTCTAGATATTTGAATGACATTATGTATTTACAAAACAAGCAGGCCCTCATAGACATGCATTACAATGTAAATGTTACAATGTAATAGATTTGTGTGTGGACTAACAGATTTGTTAATTTCATTCAATTTCAATGCCATGTTCACCATATATGTCCAAGATATTTCCAGTTTAAGAATATGTAAATATGATCTAGAGATCTGCCTCTGAAAAAGTATACCTTGTATTTGTCTACATAAAGGGTTCAAAAAGTATGTCCCCGTAGAATTAGATCAAGTTTGTTTGCATAACTCCACACACAATTGTATGTTTTTAAAAATTCAAACGTTTATGAAAAGCGAAAACACTTGGCTACCCATGGACAGTTTTCCCTTTTCAATATCATGTTCACTTTTTCCAAAACATTCACATTTCCCCAAAATGATTTTTCAGAAAACGTGGCACTTTTCAAAATTGTATGCAAGAAAGTTACAAAAATGTCTCCAGTGCTTTTTCAAATTAATTTCAATTGTCTCTATTTTCAAATAAAAAAAGTCTTTTCTTTCTTTAGCTTTTCCCTATTTTAAATACAAAATAAAATGATTTTTTTCATGCATGACTAGCCAATAGTGTCTACCATTCACGTTATTAACTTCCCTATCGTTGAAAAGTGCCACTCTTTTTGGAAAACATCATTTTTGGGAAATGTCACTGTTTAGGGGGAAATAAACATGGTATTGAAAAGGGAAAAGTCTGTGTGGGTGGCCGAGCGTTTTCCCTTTTCGAATATGTTTCAATTCTTTTAAAACACCTAATTGTGTGTGGAGTTACGCAAAACAAACTCGTATAGAATCTTGAAAAGTGCCACTTTTTCTGAAAACACCATGTTGCTGGAGATGTATATATGAGACTTGACAATACTGTGTTACAAAATATCCAGATCTCTCTAGCAAACCATTTGATTACATAACGCTGATTTTGATTGATAAGTATGTTAGGTCTAAAAGTATTTTCTGACAATACTTTGTATAGTTACGACATAAAATCTACAAAATATCCAGATTTCTTGTAACACACTGCTTGGTAAGTATTTTATAGAACACTGAAAAAATATATAGATCACTGACAAAATATATAGATCACTGAAAAATATATAGATCACTGAAAACACACTTTGGTATGTCATGGATCTACTATCTTGGAAAAAAGTCCTTGGAACACGAACGATGAGCACGCGTGTTGGGTATTGTGTGCATGTATTGATACTTAGTGTCTTCTGTTATAAACGGAAATTGTTCAAATAAGATTTTTCCTTCCCCAGCCACATCGATCAATGTTGGGACACTCTGGCAAGCTGCATGAGCCACTGGCCTTAGTCAACATTGTACGGGGAGTGGGGTGACTTTTTTCCAGGATTGTAGATATTGAAACAACTTTGTATACATGATCAAGGTATCCCGATATAGGTTTACATTCTAACCAAATATTACCAGGGGGATAAGATCTTTTTAGACTATAAGGTATTTCCTAAACAGTGTGTTACAAGAAATCTTGATATTTGTTAGACTTTATGTACTTACCGAAATATTGTGTTTCAAGGGATTTGAATATTTGATAGATAGAGAAGTGACTGATAATCTATTAACCTATGTGCAAAATGGCAAGAAACTTAATCAACATGCAGAAACGATTAGCTTGAAGCCAGGAGTTGCAACTCCATTCCATTCATCATGATTCTAGTTAAACCTATGCCAATGATAATCCTCAGTGATCGAAAGTGAAGAAAAAAACCACCTCTGTGTAAATCTGTTTCTTTGGTGAAATATCTTTTCCTATGCTCCAACTTACTTGTGCATTGACGGCTCTCCTTTGACAGCTCTTTCTGCATCCCAATCCCACTCAGATGACGGACTAGCGTCTAGTGACCTCATAAAGATGTGATTAGCAGAGATATAAGAGGCATCGCATACCTCAGATTTAGACTTGCCAAAACGTGCACTCTTTAACTGACACATAAATTGCATAGCCTATGGGAAAGAAAAAATGACACTTTATTTAATAATCTTACATGATTTTTGTAACTTTGACATTCAATGAAAACTATATGTTGATAGAAATTTGAATCTTGTTAATTGTAAAATGTATATAAAATGAAATTAACATTAAAAGTATAGAAGATGTCCTTTTTGGGGCGCCTGCTACGATGAGGGCCCTCTATTGGCATGGCTTTGAGAAATTGAAGATATTCGGGTATTTCTAGATAATGATGATGCAATTGCATCATGAGATTGCCAACCAAATTGTCTCAACATATACATGATATACGGAATATATAGAAGTGATGGCAAAGATGACATATGGTGCGTTATAAGTCACCTATTTTGGTACGATCTTACTATGCAATGCAGACATTTGTATTTGTATGCATTGTAGAAATGTAATGCTTTATAGAAACGCCGTCATCCACACGGAGTTGCCATGTTCAAGAGGGCCTATAGTAGCTTCTTAAAAAAAGATACTAGTGTTTAGCGATACCAATAGTCTTACTAGTTTAGTCTTAGTTTCAATAAAGCACACTCATGCGTAATGCAGACGACAGTGAGCTGTTCATGTACGTCATGTATTTTAAATAGATAAAATAAATTATTATTTGATAATTGAAATAAATATGAAATAATTTAATTATTAAATTAATTAAGCAAATATTAAATTAATTAGGCAAATATTAAATTAGAAATCAAATAAATTTAATGACATAAATTTAAACTTGTATTAAATGTTAAATAAATGAATATGAAATAAATGATATATTATATAATTAAATATTTAAAATATGTAATCGAATTAATCAAATGAATTAAAACATTAAATACTAAATAATCATTGAATAATTAAAAGAATATTAAGTGAATTAAATATTTTAAAAATAAATGAACTAAATGTTAAATAAATTGAATAAATGAAATGGGAAATAAATTAAAAACATAATAAAACATTTGTTCTATAAGAGTAATTGATATTCGTTTAGTAAATTTGACAAAAACACCAACAACAAAGATAACAATATTAATGAAATATTTACAAAATGAATAAAATAATGAATTATAGAAGAAATCAATTAAAAAACTGCGAGTGTGAGAAATAGCAATTGGTGCCATTTATTCCATCTTTACAAATGTTTAAATATCAATTAAATATCAAAAATATTAACGAATGACAATTAAGATGACATTTATTTTGTCTTTACCAAACATATAAAATATAACATCAAGACAAGACGAAATAAGTAAAGAATAATTGCAATGAGTATACAATATATTTCGTTTTTTATTTATGAATAAAGCAACAAAATATCGATAGGCTAATACAATAATGAAATAAAGATAATAAAGACACAATCAGGAAGACGTGTGTTTTGTCTTTGTAAAAATAAAATATATCACTTTAAAATAATAACTAATAAAAACAAAGCATGTTCATTTGAGCACCCCTTTCCTTTTTAGAGGAATTTGTTATTACTCATACAACATTGGTAATAGCGAATTAGGGTGAATTTATGGGCTTATTTGCGGGGGCCACACTTTGGTAGGCCTAATATTGCACATTATCCCCCTGGTTTTAAAACCCCAGAAGGGGGTGTCATTCATGTCATGTGTGTCCGCCCGTCTGTGTGTCCGTCCGTCGGGGTGTGTGCCTTTTGAAATTTTGGTTAGCCTATTTTCTGAATGCTGTATCTTATAGACGGATTGACTTCAAACCTTCAGCGATAGGTAGGCCATGGTCAAAAACTGTGGCTGCTTTTTGGGGTCTAATTTGCATAGGTCATTTGAGGTCAAAGGTCATCCAGGGGTCAAATCGTAAAAGTTGCCCGATTGATTTCAAACTGAGAGAAAAGAAACATAAACATAAGAGGTCATCCGAGGTTAACGGTCATTAGAGGTCATCCAAAGTCGAAGGTCAACAAGGGGTTAAATCGTGCAATGAACACCGGGGGAACATCATCCTACCTCATTTTTGGGGTTCTATTTTGCATAGGTCATCTGAGGTCAAAGGTCATCCAGGGGTCAAATCGTAAAAGTTGCCCGATTGACTTCAAACTTGGAGAAAAGAAACATGAACACCGGGTGAACATGTCTAAATTAATAGATGCCATCCGAGGTCAACGGTCATTAGAGGTCATCAAAGGTCAACAAGGGGTTAAATCGTGCAATGAACACCGGGGGAACAAATGTCAAAAGATAAGTAGAGGTCATCTGAGGTCAAAGGTCAACCAGGGGTCAAATCGTTAAAGTTGCCCGATTGACGTCAAAACTTGGAGAAAAGATACATGAACACCGGGTGAACCTGTCTGAAATTAATTAGCGGTCATCCGAGGCCATCCAAGGTCAAAGGTCAACAAGGGGTTAAATCGTGCAATGAACACCGTGGGAAAATTTAAAGAAATAATTAGAGGTCATCCTAGGTCAAAGGTCATCCAGAGGTCAAATCGTAAAGTTGCCCAATTGACTTTAAACTTGGAGAAAAGAAACATGAACAACGGTGGAACATGACCCCTATGTGACCTTTGACCTCATTTTGTTGATGTCCCAGCCAGAAGGGTTTTGCAAGTCGTGACTTGCATATTTTTGTTATTGTTGCCCAAATTTATGTGGAGTACCCGGCATGTTTGAAAATGATGGATGCATTGTTCAGTTCAGATGTACATGAATGAAGTATAGCCTAGATACTATATCTAAAGTTAATGATCAGGCTGAACAATAATCACATATACACATGTAAGTTGCTTTTGATGTTGCTACTATCAGAATTATAAAAACTCACCGTAAACCTTTCATCCTTGTTTGCTGTTGTTCCATTCCATTGATAAATTTTACGCCCGGTGTCCAAAATAAATACATCACTGTCATCTAAATTATTCTTTGACATAGGTACCTTATAAAGGAATGTGAAACAGCAAAACCACATGGTTAATAAAGAAAAAAACCATTCAACTTTTTTAAATTGTATCATGAAGATTTACTTCAACTTTATCAGACAAGTATAGGCTACGTATTCCGTTAGGATCCAATGGTACACCACTAGATCACCTCAATACATGTACGTGTATATGCTCCGTGTGGTTAATATATCAGATTGGAGTTAAGTTTTAGGTCTACGGCATCTGGCTCTTTCAATCATTGTTTCCCTTGAAGATTTTGAAATCTTCTGCCCGACAAAACAATGGAACATTCCGGAATCTTGTTTTGACAAACGTTTAGAAGAAGAAAAACCCTTTAACGATTAGAAGTATTTTACTGCAATCTAAAGTCGACATAATATGGTTCAGATTGTACATCAAATCACGAAAGTAATACATTCACTGAAGGCTAAATCAGCCCATAGTGACATATTATCATAGCCATGGAAGGAACTCTCATCATTACCATTGTCATTTAAAAACAAATCAATGCAGTCACCAAGTATATGAATAGCTTGTTATAGATATTGCAATGCAATCACCAAGCATGAAAAGCTTGTTATAGATATTGCAATGCAATCACCAAGCATGAAAAGCTTGTTATAGATATTGCAATGCAATCACCAAGTATATGGATAGCTTGTTATAGATATTGCCAATGCGGTCACTAAGTATATGAATAGCTTGTTATAGATATTGCAATGCAATCGCCAAGTATATGGATAGCTTGTTATAGATATTGCAATGTAATCACCAAGTATATGGATAGCACGTTATAGATATTGCCAATGCAATCACCAAGTATATGCATAGCTTGTTATAGATATTGCCAATACAATCACCAAGTATATGAATAGCTTGTTATAGATATTGCAATGCAATCACCAAGTATATGGATAGATTGTTATACAGGCTGTAACAAAAAAAAGTTATACAGTTTTGAAAAAAATATTAAAAATATCTCCCGTAGAATTTCTGTTTTGAGTTTTGAGGGCCTGCAAGGGAATTTTCTTAGCTTTCGAATAAGCTTTGTTTCATGACGATCGATGGTCGGTAAGCAGAGATATGATCAATTGTCTAAAGTAGTCATGAAATCACCTGGGCCACTTTGGTTTAATCAATGTTAAAATTAAATGGATGAATATGAATGGAATCGAACCAGGAACATAGCAGTAGAGCGCTCTTGTTAGACAACAATGGTTCGTTTCAAGTGGTTAAAAGTGTTACAAAGAAGGTTAGATCTTTACAAATATTATTTATTTATTTTATGAATTTATTTATTCAAATGAAATAAAACTATTTGAAAAAAGAATTATATTGTTCTCTCTAATGTTCCTTGCATGATACCCTAACCATTTAATTTATACAAGGAAGATTGTATGATATTATTGTGAAAGTGGCCCAACCCGATTTTTAGACGACTTAGTAGATTGGTCATAACTTTTAAACGCAAGTAGTTAAAAAGACCAAATAAAATGATTCTGGTAGCCAAAACGTAACTTAACACAGAGTGTAAGAGATTTTGACATTGCATGATTTTAACATTGAATTAAAAATAAAATTGCGATTGTATAACTTTTTTTGTTACAGTCTGTAGATATTGCCAATGCGGTCACTAAGTATATGAATAGCTTGTTATAGATATTGCAATGCAATCGCCAAGTATATGGATAGCTTGTTATAGATATTGCAATGCAATCACCAAGTATATGGATAGCACGTTATAGATATTGCCAATGCAATCACCAAGTATATGGATAGCTTGTTATAGATATTGCAATGCAATCACCAAGTATATGCATAGCTTGTTATAGATATTGCCAATACAATCACCAAGTATATGAATAGCTTGTTGTAGATATTGCTAATACAGTCACCAAGTATATGCATAGCTTGTTATAGATATTGCCAATACAATCACCAAGTTTATGAATAGCTTGTTATAGATATTGCAATGCAATCACCAAGTATATGCATAGCTTGTTATAGATATTGCCAATACAATCACCAAGTATATTAATAGCTTGTTATAGATATTGCAATGCAATCACCAAGTATGAATAGCTTGTTATAGATATTGCAATGCAATCACCAAGTATATGGATAGATTGTTATAGATATTGCCAATGCAATCACCAAGTATATGAATAGCTTGTTATAGATATTGCAATGCAATCACCAAGTATATGAATAGCTTGTTATAGATATTGCAATGCAATCACCAAGTATATGAACAGCTTGTTATAGATATTGCAATGCAATCACCAAGTATATGCATAGCTTGTTATAGATATTGCAATGCAATCACCAAGTATATGAAAAGCTTGTTATAGATATTGCAATGCAATCACCAAGTATATGAATAGCTTGTTATAGATATTGCAATGCAATCACCAAGTATGAATAGCTTGTTATAGATATTGCAATGCAATCACCAAGTATATGCATAGCGCGTTATAGATATTGCAATGCAATCACCAAGTATATGAATAGCTTGTTATAGATATTGCAATGCAATCACCAAGTATATGAATAGCTTGTTGTAGATATTGCTAATGCAGTCACCAAGTATATGCATAGCTTGTTATAGATATTGCCAATACAATCACCAAGTTTATGAATAGCTTGTTATAGATATTGCAATGCAATCACCAAGTATATGCATAGCTTGTTATAGATATTGCAATGCAATCACCAAGTATATGCAAAGCTTGTTATAGATATTGCCAATACAATCACCAAGTATATGAATAGCTTGTTGTAGATATTGCTAATACAGTCACCAAGTATATGCATAGCTTGTTATAGATATTGCCAATACAATCACCAAGTTTATGAATAGCTTGTTATAGATATTGCAATGCAATCACCAAGTATATGCATAGCTTGTTATAGATATTGCCAATACAATCACCAAGTATATGAATAGCTTGTTATAGATATTGCAATGCAATCACCAAGTATGAATAGCTTGTTATAGATATTGCAATGCAATCACCAAGTATATGGATAGATTGTTATAGATATTGCCAATGCAATCACCAAGTATATGAATAGCTTGTTATAGATATTGCAATGCAATCACCAAGTATATGAATAGCTTGTTATAGATATTGCAATGCAATCACCAAGTATGAATAGCTTGTTATAGATATTGCAATGCAATCACCAAGTATATGGATAGATTGTTATAGATATTGCCAATGCAATCACCAAGTATATGAATAGCTTGTTATAGATATTGCAATGCAATCACCAAGTATATGAATAGCTTGTTATAGATATTGCAATGCAATCACCAAGTATGAATAGCTTGTTATAGATATTGCAATGCAATCACCAAGTATATGGATAGATTGTTATAGATATTGCCAATGCAATCACCAAGTATATGAATAGCTTGTTATAGATATTGCAATGCAATCACCAAGTATATGGATAGCTTGTTATAGATATTGCCAATGCGGTCACTAAGTATATGGATAGCTTGTTATAGATATTGCAATGCAATCACCAAGTATATGAATAGCTTGTTATAGATATTGCAATGCAATCACTAAGTATATGAATAGCTTGTTATAGATATTGCAATGCAATCACTAAGTATATGAATAGCTTGTTATAGATATTGCAATGCAATCACTAAGTATATGAATAGCTTGTTATAGATATTGCAATGCAATCACCAAGTATATGCATAGCTTGTTATAGATATTGCAATGCAATCACCAAGTATATGGATAGCTTGTTATAGATATTGCAATGCAATCACCAAGTATATGAATAGCTTGTAATAGATATTGCAATGCAATCACTAAGTATATGAATAGCTTGTTATAGATATTGCAATGCAATCACCAAGTATATGAATAGCTTGTTATAGATATTGCAATGCAATGAAGTATATGGATAGCGCGTTATAGATATTGCAATGCAATCACTAAGTATATGGATAGCGCGTTATAGATATTGCCGAGATTTGGAATTCAGCGAACCCAGTGATTATTTTTACTGGGCACAATATGTTACATCTGTCAAAAATATTGTATGCAACACGTTTAAATTGATAATTGTTTGCTTTGAGTTTTTTCACCGTGAGGTTAATGTTAATTAAGACAATAAAACTGAAAGGTCTGACCAGATTTGGTAACCTTAGTAATTTGCCCAGACCATGTGTTGCTACGTACCTCTCTGACATCGACTCTCGTTCTTGAGCCGTGGAGATGAAGTAGTCTGGGTTCATATTCCGTAGGATCTACTCTCCGGTAACCTTTGTCCGCTCCTCCTTGCAGCTTTCTAACAAGGTAAAGCACATCCGAAAAATTGGGTAATATAAGGAGGATAATGCTTATGAAAGTCGACCTCCGTGAGGAAAGTCCAAATTGAATGTTGAAACTTAAGTCCATGGTTGAAATTAGACCGGGTGAACATTTCGTCGATCTGTAAAAATTATGGTCCACTATATATAATAAAGAGTACATTTGTGCCAAATACAGAGGGTCTTTCTTCTGACACTGGTGGGATGGAATTGGTGAGCAGTCACTTTGAGTCCGCACAGAATGAGCGTGACAAGGTGCAATATTCATGCTTTTATTTAAAAATATGGTAAATAAAATGTCCAAATTCACTATGACTCTTGAAACGATCAAACTTGAAACTGTCAACGATCAATATTTATAGTTACAGATTGTATTGTGTACCATCACTATAAGAAGATAGTATCATGTCCAGTGGGATCTTAAATCAATGGAAACCAGTTGTCTGCTTCCAGAAACAATTAAATCAGACTGACGGATATACCGTAATGATATACTTACGTCATAGACGGGAATAGTTTAAGGAATTCTGGTGATTCGTTATCCATAATCTCCCGATGTTGACTCGCCTTGTCGTCCAGAAGGGCGTCCAATTCAACCGTCTTAGCCACTGCTGTATCATATACATCCTGAGAACCAAACATAGCATTAATATTTTGGGTAAAACAAGACTACATTATCATGACTATTGAACCTAAAAGTATTATGCTTTGAAGGAAGTGGATTCTCGAGACAAGGATATATCAGCCATCAAAGTCTGGTACGCGTCTTGACCTCACTAACGGCGCACTTAAAACATTGCGAAGTACCGCAAGTTTCACTACTTTGTACATGATCTGGTGATCTAACAACGAACTGTTCCTCTTTTCTATAGTCGCTTCAAAGTCAAAGTGAGTTGACGCATTATCTGTGCGTATTTCATGAATAGGCCTACAACTTCTAATTATGTAATCATAATACAAAATATAGATATAAATATTAAAAATATTTAAAGTCTGACACTGTCACACTTGGTTAAATAGTGTTGAATTCAGTTGATTTAACATGATTTACACTAAAAGCTCTCATCTATTTAATTCGTCATGGTTTCGATTATCGAAAACACGAAATGGTAGGGGGAAATTCTACTAATTTCCAGTATATTATGGAGTTGCTTGTTTTTTAAAGACCATTTTGTTATTATGTGTTCATATAACAATTAAAATTATAATCTACTTACATCACTGGCCTGACATCCTACCCAGAAGTATATGTCTTGTTTCAACTCCTCGCTATCTGGTGGTTGCTACAATGAAAAGATTGGATGGAAAAAAATTATTGACAGAGTGAAAACTCTTAACGTTGCAAAGATACTCTATGAGTTCGCTGAATTGGAAGGGATCGACGTACACAAAGAGTTTTGGGGCCACGTCCGTCCGTGGCACAATTGTTGATATTACTTCAAAAGCACATGGCCGAGTAGTGCCAGATAGGGGCAACTCATAAAGTGACTACGGTATCTTGCTAAAGATTTTTACATTCTAGTACGATGTATCAACTCATGAATTGAAACCATGGTAACAACGAATTTGACCGATTTACTAGCATTAATTCCATGTGCTATGTATAGGCATAGCAATACATCCGAGTTGATATTATAGGCTACTATTTATTATTTAGGATGGCATTGCTTTAATCCAAAATAAACTTCGTATTAAATATTTTAATAGACTTCGACAAATGCAATCCAATCGATGGCCGAATCTTATTTTTAACGCTATGCATGTTTATATTAATAAGTATTATATATACGAACAATTGTAAAAATCTAAGATGGAAGTGGTTTGTACATATTGAAAAGGCTATGGTAGATTGTGGTATGGATTATATATTTAAAGACAATATTCATAACAGCCGATTTTGGATCAATAATTTTAGTAATACCAGTATTGATAATTGTAATATTAAGTGGTTCAATTCAGCTTTGACAAAATCATCCTTGAAGGATACGTATTATTCAAAAGTAATAAAGGAATTATTTAGCCTGTCTAACATAATTCTGAGTTGTTGACAAGCACCAGGGTTGCCAGTGCTTTTTCACCCAGGCTTTTCAGACGGCCTTTGTCTTATTCCTTTTGACCAATCCAAAGTTCGGATTTGCAGACCCGCGCTTTTTTGCTTTGTTGTTCAGCCGGGCGTATCGGGCTCAACACAGCCCTTTTTCCTTGGTCCTCATTTGTAGGTCATATTGTTTTCTGCGTTCATACCAGAAGGGTTAGAGAAAAATTAGAAGATTATTTAATATGCAAATCAGATTTTTATGGTGCGTCAATGAAATTCAGAGCACGGTCAAAATACTACCACTCAATGGCCGTGTGCTCATTCATGTCATTCATGGAAACCCGGTCCATTATTCGATAAAGATATTGAGGATCTGAGACATTTTCTATTTCTATGTAGCGGCTCAAATCATATCAGAGTTGATGAATATCGCAAGCTTGAAAATCAACTATTACTACATAATTTAGAAGAATTTTGGAGAATCTTTATATTAGGTAATCTAACAATAAAATTGTGTCTTATGCTAGGTCTTTCAAATGATGTTCTTACTGTAAGTGAAGATTTTCGCTTACTTTATATATTTGATGTTTTGTAAATCATATTCAAAACGTGCATGACCTTGCATGAATCTATATTACCGTGTAAATATTTGTATATAATATTTCCTTATTTGTATTTTAAAACATTGTGTAATGTTTATGGACGCATTAGTCGAGAATAATTTTGCCACTGTTCCAAAAGTGTATGTCCGAATGTATAAATAAATAAAATAAAAAATATTCGCAGCCTACAAGAGTGAAATAATATTGCTTACAATGTAATGTGTGCATGATAATACCGTATTATATTTAGATATCTTTTTTTTCTTTTCATTTTCAGTAATAAATCGTGTTCTTATATCTAAGGCATACAATACTGAGGAGAAACGAAGAACATGTATTTATTTTGAGGGTAACTTTCCGTTTCCGTTGTCCAAAATCTCTCTGACTTTGACCACATCAGAACAAAAGTGAAACAGATATCAATTATCATATATCTATAATGTATGAGTCATATATAAAGGGGTCAAAAAAGTAAGCCCCCCCCCCTAAAATTTGATCACGTTTGTTTGCATAACTCCACACACAAATGTACGTTTTGAAAAATTGAAACGTTTATGAAAAGGAAAAACGCTTGGCGACCCATCAAAAGTGGGATTTTTTCAATAGCATATGTTCACCTCTTCCAAAACAATCATATTTTTCCAAAATTATGTTTTTAGAAAAAGTGGCACTTTTCAAAATCGTATGCAAGAAAGTTACAAAAATGTCTCCAGTACTTTTACAAATTAATTTCAATTGTCTTTATTTTCGATTAAAAGAAAGTATTTTCTTTCTTTAGCTGGTCCTTAATTAAAATTATGAATACAATTATTTTATTTCATGCATGACTAGCCATTAGTGTCCACCATTCACGTCAATAACTTCCCTGTATCGTTAAAAAATGCCACTTTTCGGAAAACATCATTTTGGGGAAATGTGACTGTTTTGGGAAAAGTAAACATGATATTGAAAAGAAGAAACTTTGTGTGGGTAGACAAGGGCTTGCCCTTTTCGTAAATGTTTCAATCCCTCAAAACGCCTAATTGTGGGTGGATTTATGCACACAAACCCGTATAAAATTTTAAAAGTGCATTTTTTTTTTAAAACATCATTTTTGTGAAATGTTACTATATTGGGAAAAGTAATCATGATATTGAAATGGAGAAACTTTCTATGGGTAGCCAAGTGTTTTTGCTTTTCATAAATGTTTCAATCTCTGAAAACGTTCAATTGTGTGGAGAGTTATGTAAACAGACGTGATCAAATTTTAGGGGGGGGGAGGTGAGCTTACTTTTTTTGACCCCTTTATGATTCAGAGCTAGAATGACCAATGTCATTCCATCGCTATTGTTATGAGGGAGTATAGGAGGTAGAACTTATTGAATGACCCTCATATATAATAACTTGGTGAGGTTTTATCATTATTGTTTACGTTATACTTGACCTTCGTGGTACAAATCCATGATGAGATATTACTTTATAGGCCGATATCTTTATTATTATGTTGGTGATGTTTATAAATGACTGGCTAATCAAAGTTTTGAATAAGTAATATAATGTTTGTATACAAATATCAATTATCATGGTTTGTTTTCAAGATAGAAACAACTTTTAATAATTAATAAGTATTTTATTTTTCATATATTCTTATATTTTTCATATATTAATAAGTATGTTATTTTTCATATTATTCTTAATTATATAATTAATATGTTGGTTTTTTTCATATATATATTTTTTTGGGGGGTGAGGGAAATAGAAGATTTCGAGTTGGTAAAAAATAAACGAAAATCACGCGAATAGTTGGACTATATAATACTGTCATCTATAAGATTACAATTGGTACGACCGGTGGGGAGGGGAAGCAAATGGGTGGAGATAACCCGGGGGGGGGGGGTAACTGAATAAGACGCAGGCTCTTTTGACAAAGAGAAACAGTCCGACTTAGAGTAGTGATAATCAACCACAACCGAGCTTTCCAATTTAATATAAAACAGTAGCATTTCAAAACCAACCATAGCATGTTTAGTAGTCGTGTCATCGATTAGCGTATTGCAGTGTCCTCTTTTGACCAAATAAGGCAGTGGTGTTTCGGATCTGTTAAAAGCCGGATATCGGGCATCTCGTGCAGCAAACTCAGTTCGCAATTAGTTATAAGGGCGTTAAATTTGACATATTTTTAATTAACCGGCCTCACATCTGACATTGGATGACGTAGAAGCATGAAAGTAACAGACCAGTGTGCCTACCTTTTGGGGTGCCTTTTCGCGAAATTTGGTATATCGATGGGTGGTAATCAGAGGTTTTTGGTATATTATTAAATGCCCCCTTAATTCTTTGATGGTATGTAGAAGGATGTACTTTGTCAGATAGGTTTATTGATCCCCCTTAAAAAAAAGGCCTGACATATTCAATTACCGCTGAATTTTCAATATCCGAAGTTCAAATGTTTAAAATACACTTTTGAGAGCCCAATTTTCTAATTACCTTCTGTTTATTGTATTATACATAACAAGGGGTATTTGTGGAAAGCGCTATATAAGAACGGTAATATTATTATTATTATTATTATTATTGATCGGTAGACATTTCACCAAGTTTACTATACCGATCGGGTGTTAATTTTGCATTATGTATATTGAAAGTCGGAATTTCTGGGATGCACATCAACGTATGGTTTTGGTAGAAGAACCCCCCCCCCCCCCCCCCCCCCCCCCCGGTATGAATGTGCTAGGGGACGGGATGAAACATCTACGGTACATATTTGTGTCATTCTCAGCTGAATGATTTATGTATGTTTGCCAGCGCATTTTGACCTTTAACTGTTTAATTATACACCCACGAAGTGCCCGGAATCGCATATTTTTAAAGATTTAGCTTATATTTTAAACCCCGTTATATAAACAATTTTGAAATTTACTGTAACTGTAACTATAGGTTTACATTTGACGAATAAATAATAGAGCATGGAGGTTGCATCATTATTCACATACGGTATAGGCATAAGCCGAACTAACAAAATTGTCACTATTTTTATTTTATCCTAATTTTAGTTTGGCAGTTATTTGCAACTATGTTTGTTTTCATTGTTTAATAAATGCCCATACAAAGTAATCATATAATGCCCAAGTTCACTCGCTGAACATCCAGACCGAGCTGGTATGTGACATTACAATGCGTCAGGCAACGCTCTGTCTTATCGAAGTTAATGAGATGCTGTACACCATGAAATCCCATCCAAAGTTGCTCACAGAGTCAATGAGTATAAAACTGGTGTCAAATATCAATGAAGTATAGCTAAAAGCTTATCGTCCCAGCCAAGAACATACTTACGCCAAGTGCCAAGAATAACGCAACTATTTCGTTAGCAATTTAGTTTGGGCAAGTTTCTTGAATGAAAGCCCCTGGCTGGATTTTGGCACGGCTTCTCAAATATCTGTGGCTTGCGAACGTCCAGTCAAAACACTGAAATAATTGCCTGCGGTTGTAGCCAATATATTATAATTTTTATGATATATACATTACGTACAAAATGTTGTTAAACATTTATCAAATACTTCCATGTATGTAATTATATTACAATGATAATCGGATGTCACCTTGCTATATACTGCGTGCACTGCACTGATGGATAACATATTTTACCCTTTTACAAGTTTTTTAAAAATACTAAAATCATCAAATCCTATAGCTACTATTCTTGATTTAATTACTAATCTTCTCTTACCAATTATTTGAGTATTAAGTTCACTCCAGGCATGGAGACATACTTGTTAGATAACATTGATTTTTATGGGGCTTGTCTGAAATTCAAGATTCGTTCAAATACACTACCATTAGAGTACAAAGTGAGTAAATGGACCCCTGATAATGATGGCACCTGTCAATTATGTATAATGGTATTGAGGATACAAAACACTTTCTTTTCACTTGCATGTCACTTAATGCTATAAGAACTAATGAATATAATAATCTAGAAAAGGCTCTAATTGACTTAAATGGTATTGATGTATGGGTGCTATTTATCTCTAGCGATCTTGATGTAAAATATAAATTAATGCTAGGTAGTACATACACCACATTTTGTAATGTAAGCAATGTTAATGACTTTTATCATGTATTTGACAAATTTTGTAAATCCTTCTCCAAGCGTGCATGGAAGGCACGATTAGAGACAAAATGCGCAAACAATGACGATTGAATTATAATTATTTGATCATGTATAGTGCCATTTTCCACGTGTGCCTGACATAATTTCAGATCAATTTTGTACGATTGACTTTGTGTCTGTATATAATATGTAAATTTATATCTATCTCATGGTAAAACTTGGTAATTTGTGTATTAATTGTGTATTAATCTTGTGATTTTCTGTATATGAACGCACCGTCGGGTAGACGGGTGCCGCTGTTTTAAAAGCGTATGTTCAAATAAATAAATAAATACTAACGGCACAAATATTGATGAACTTTAGGCATTTCCTTTCAAATAAATCAAAGAAAAGAATCAATAAATTAGATCTATAAATATCTCGCATTTCATTGAAACTGTCATAATAAGGATGATTCAATCTAAAGTGTATAATTTACCAATGAAATTCCTATTCAATGTCTCAATCTAATCCTTTGCACATGGCGTTTTACTTGATATCTACTGAGCAATAAGCGTTTATGAAAGGGCAACTAAGTTCGGACAAAGTATCTTGTGAGTTTTGGAATAAGAGATAGTTTAAATTATAACAATAAAGTTATTCCATTTCATGTAATTATAATAGTTCCATCGTCTTATGAAAATGATAAGCTTAAATGTTTGAAATTATAATCACACTTTTTGTGAAAAATAGCGGCATCTCATAAAGGAATTCTAAAGGACGAAATCAGATGCCCCCCTGGGTACGCAACTGCCAATAAATGGTTTGCCTCCGTGCTCAGTGATGTAAAACAATCAAATCCACTACAAATCAAATGCAATTATAATCACGCTTATACCAAATTATGCACCATTATGGTTGACTTTGATAATTATTCTTGGTTTTTTTCTTACCATATTACAGATTTGTATCTTGCAATTCATTAATGCCAGACACAGCAATAGACACTCCTCGTCTATAATAAATAATCGTCTTGAATCGATACGATATGTTTAATTGCTAACTATCATTATCATGATAAAAGCAAGTGTTACGTAATTGGGACATTTCACGCATCCATGTCACTTTGTCTTAAATAGATTTCTTCACATAATTCTCCATGATGATGCCAATTATTAGTCGTGGATGATTTAATTAATACACATTGAGATCTTAAGATTATTATTAGCAATGTGCATTCTCTTTCTATCGGAATAATGGCTCATGTCAACAGCCGATAAACGCTTGCAACAAAAGAGTTCGACACAAAAAAGAAACCCAAAGGTGAACAAAATGTTGGGGGATTTTTACAGTTTTGGGGGGATTTTCACGGTCATTTTCAAGGAAAAATAAGAAAAAGGGGGATAATCCCGACCGACCTACCCAACATGAGAGGTCCGTTTGCCCATACCATTCGTACAACAGGGTTTCATATTGTCGTCGCCGCCTTAGGGAGTGTTCATAAATACTTTGGTGGGGGGGGTTGGAAAATATGAGGGGGGGGCCAACCAAAAAAAAGGTTCTTAAAAGGGGGGGTCAGGGAAAAAAGTGCTTGTATAGGGGGGGGGGTCCAAAAAAAAAGGTTGGTATTGTTTACAGCCAAAATGTATCTCAATCGTGACAAAAATAGGTGTAAAGTCAAAAAATTTCGCGCGCTACGCGCGCGTATCTTGACTCATAACAATCTTGTTGGTTCATTTTATTTCCCGCCCCCCCAATATCAATAACCTATATAGCTACGCCACTGGAGCCTAAAACATTTGAAGATGAAGAGGATGCAGATAAAGAAGAAGAGGAGGACATACATGTACCACAGCGATCACGTGTGTCGGGCAGGATTATAAAGAAGAAGACCTACACTGATTTTGTTTGACTTTTCAATTGTGTTATATTATATATCTTTAATAAATACTTTGATATAACCCACCTACCATAATAAAAGTGATTGTGACTATGTCTATAGGTTTATATAGAATGTTGTTATTGTTTCTGTTATATAACGTGAACAGACGGGGGGGGGGGGGGGGGTCAACAAAAAAAAAGGTTCTTGAAAGGGGGGGTCAAGAAAAAAACCCACCCTACTTGGGGGGGGGTCCAAAAAAAAAAGATGTCCATGGCTCAATTGTTTCCAACCCCCCCCACCAAAGTATTTATGAACACTCCCTTACTGCGCCTTTTAATATCAGATAGAGGTTGGGAGGGTCTCTCTTCTTTCTTCAAATGTTTAATGTTTTCACAAGATACTTGTTGTAAGGATAAACAATGATAAAAGGTGTCGATTATTATTGATTGATCAATGTACATGTATTTTAAAGGTGCCGAATACTGGCCGAATTATTGATTGATATATATTAAAATACTCTTGGTTCAAGACTAAGATGCTACTACTCTATTCCTGACTGATGGGCTCTTCAATTTTCGATATCTAAGGGTAATGCTATCAGCAGAAGATAGCAGCAAATACACGTGGTATAAGATATAGCGATACGAAGATGTCAGCAGTATACAAATTGGACGACATGATCATGAAAACAGGGGTGACATTATTCACACATGTTCATTAACTTCATCCTTGAAAATGCTAGCTGGAAAAGGTCAATTTGTCTACGACGGATATGTTCGTGGAAACCTTCATTTCATTTATCCATCCAGACGTTTTACCAGTAATGCAAATGCTATAGTACAAGTTGGTTTGCGTATACCGAGTCTTAGTACTTTATTTAAAGGCATATTATGCGATCTATTTCGTGGAACACCCTCTATCCTTTTCCTCTAAATGCTTTTTTTTTGGGGGGGGGGGGAGGGGGTCAAATTACATTTATATACTAAAATATCTTCTAAGTTACAGAGCAATACGTTTCCTAATAACTTCAAAATCATGGTTTGAATGGGTTGAAATAAACTGTCGCAGTTTAACTCCGACAACTTATTTGCTGAGTGTTCTTTCGTTCGTAAATATAATTCCATACTTTGACACCGTTAACGCCTTTTACAGCGTTTCCAGTTACGATCGCAACTGTACACAACTGAACACGTACAGAACGCCGCTTGACGATAAAAATCGGGCGAAAATATGTTGAAATGAAATATTCCTTCAATTGAAAGCAGATTTCCATTGTGATTTAGTAAAGTTCTGTGGTGGGGTTTTTTAACGGAAAATACTCTCAAGATCGATTTATGAATCTAGTAATGTATTTCCTGATAGTCAAACTTCATTAGAAAAGACAAAACATAATATGTGTAAAAGTTTTTAAAAGATCACATAGGGGAGAGCGGGGCTAGTCCGCCCTCGGGGCGAGTCCGCCCACCACGTGTTTCTCATCACGTGACTGTTGAAAAAGTATCAGACTGGTGTAATTTGGTTGCACCGGTCATGGCAGAGTAACTATTATACTTCAGACCCGGTTACATCTCCTATAAGGATTTATCTTGAATAATTGTTTTTGAATAATTAAAGTAAAATTATTTGTCATTCAAAATGTTGCATTAATCTAGAGACATCACAGCGATAGTACTAACTGTTATAGTCATTCAAAAGGTAAGGGCTTTGCCTAACATATTATGCAGTTAAAAACTTCCCAGTCCGTGTTTAGTAGGTATACCATGAGATTTACAAAAAAATGAGCCCTGGGGCGAGTTCGCCCAATTTCGCCGGGGCGAGTCCGCCCATGCCCAATTACACGCTAAGAAGGGGGCGGACTCGCCCCAACATAATAAATGGACACATGATGTGTCCATTTCATATGTTGGGGCCACATGGCCTAATTTGTCATAGTTGTGTCTAGTTGACTTTTAATCAATCTTTACATGGAATAACTGATAGTTTCTGCAATATTTAACTTGCCTATGAAGCCGGACGAGCTTGCCCATTATGAGGGCGAACCTGCCCCGGCGTGAGTAGTGTGGGGTAAGTCCGCCCTGTTGGTTATTTTCCTTACTCCTGCACTTACTAACAGTTATAGAGAGCTGAAACTATGGGAGTATGTAGCTAAGAAACGTAGCTTTCATTTGGAAATAGGATAGCTTTCTAACTTGTTAAATGAGTCCGCTAGGCAAGCCTGAAAAGTAAGAGGGCGGACTAGCCCCGCTCTCCCCTACTATTACAATAAAGTGAAATTACCAGTGTAATGATCTGGTAACCCATATCCATAGTACCAAATTGAACTATCAGCTGGACTCAATCAGCAGCGGAGAGTCGGTACTATTTTGGGTAACGCCTTGTGGCGTGAAATGTGCAAATCTAGATCTCTGTTAATAAAACATTTATGAATTCACCTGCCCATGACACGGATCGTTAACGTTTTGACCATAACTATAGGGTTTGTGACGTATCGATGGATATTTCCAACAAACAAATTCACGAACACAATGCAAGGAGAGAAGAGTGGTCAAACTAGACCCGCTTAAAACGGAGTTGATGACTTATGTGAATCTCATACATTACGTTAGAGTTTTGGATCCTTCGTGGTATACGTGATCCAGAGAGGCCAACGAGTCTACGCTAGACTACACGTGTTTAAGTCCTGTTCAATATTCTGCAGGAAAAAAAGCGGCCCCTTATACATGTTATAGAAGAGGTCCCCCGTGACGTCGAGCTATATACCCAGGGTCCTTAGGTATAAAATATCTGCTAGCAAATAGCTGTGATGTCATTATAGTTTATAGTATTATCATATTACCCGTTCAGGGATATGGTTGTCGTTAAAAGGTTACCGGGTTGGTAATCTATCCTAGTCTTATTGACAGCTATAGTACATAGGCCTAGACGTAAGTGTCAACGACTAAGCTTACGCAACAATTATCCTTATGTCAGCGGAATTAAAAACGTGTAATTGATTGGTAATACCTGAGACTAAAATACCTAATTTAGGTATCGGTACATGTAATACATTTGAAATGATGATATTTGAATATTTAAAATTTGTTGTAAGACCGCCTCCCACAATGTATACAGTACAAGCGTAACACAGTTGATGAACTCCCTCGTCGCCATTCCTGTTTAATTATGCTATATAATAGGTGATTGTAAATTATAACGCTATCAAGCATGAGATACTATCAATACTTGATAGCAAGTAGTTAAAAAGCTGAGACAATTAATAATCGTCTGAAATCAACAATAGATATAAAGGTGAGTACAATGCTATTAGCAGTAAATATAGGATAGCGAGTGAATACAATGCTATCAACAGTAGCCCTCCTCGTAGGGCCACTAAAACCAGCCTATCCAGGGAAATACTATACTAAGATAGAATATAGAAACACTGAGTCAGCCAAAGACAAAGCTATCAGCAGTAGGTAGCAAGTGAATACAATGTTACCAGCAGTAGATAGCAAGTGAATACAATGCTATCACCAGTAGATAATAAGTTAATACAATGCTATCAGCAGTAGATAGCAAGTGTTTACAATGCTATCAGCAGTAGATAGCAAGTGTATACAATGCATCATCCGTAGATTGCAAGTGTATACAATGCTATCAACAGTAGATAACAAGTGAATGCAATGCTATCATCAGTACATAACAAGTGAATGCAATGCTATCATCAGTACATAACAAGTGAATGCAATGCTATCATCAGTAGATAACAAGTGAATACAATGCTATCAGCAGTGGATAACAAGTGAATACAATGCTATCAGCAGTAGATAACAAGTAAATACAATACCAGCATCAGTAGATAACAAGTGAATACAATGCTATCACCAGTAGATAATAAGTGAATACAATGCTATCAGCAGTAGATGACAAGTGAATACAATACTATCAGCAGTAGATAACAAGTGAATACAATACCATCATCAGTAGATAACAAGTAAATACAATACCAGCATCAGTAGATAACAAGTGAATACAATGCTATCACCAGTAGATAATAAGTTAATACAATGCTATCAGCAGTAGATAGCAAGTGTTTACAATGCTATCAGCAGTAGATAGCAAGTGATACAATGCATCAGCAGTAGACAACAAGTGAATACAATGCTATCACCAGTAGATGACAAGTGAATACAATTAAATCAGTAGTAGATAACAAGTGAATACAATACCATCATCAGTAGACAACAAGTGAATACAATGCTATCAGCAGTAGATGACAAGTGAATACAATTAAATCAGTAGTAGATAACAAGTGAATACAATGCTATCAGCAGTAGATGACAAGTGAATACAATTAAATCAGTAGTAGATCACAAGTGAATACAATGCTATCAGCAGTACATAGCAAGTTAATACAATACTATCAGCAGTAGATAACAAGCGAATACAATGCTATCAGTAGTAGATAACAAGTGAATACAATGGAATCAGCAGTAGATAACAAGTGAATACAATGCTATCAGTAGTAGATAACAAGTGAATACAATGAAATCAGTAGTAGATAACAAGTGAATACAATGAAATCAGTAGTAGATAACAAGTGAATACAATGCTATCAGCAGTACATAGCAAGTTAATACAATGCTATCTTCAGTAGATAACAAGTGAATACAATGCTATCAGCAGTGGATAACAAGTGAATACAATACCATCATCAGTAGGCAACAAATGAATACAATACCATCATCAGTAGATAACAAGTGAATACAATGCTATCAGCAGTAGATGACAAGTGAATACAATTAAATCAGTAGTAGATCACAAGTGAATACAATGCTATCAGCAGTACATAGCAAGTTAATACAATACTATCAGCATTAGATAACATGCGAATACAATGCTATCAGTAGTAGATAACAAGTGAATACAATGAAATCAGCAGTAGATAACAAGCGAATACAATGCTATCAGTAGTAGATAACAAGTGAATACAATAAAATCAGTAGTAGATAACAAGTGAATACAATGCTATCAGCAGTACATAGCAAGTTAATACAATTCTATCTTCAGTAGATAACAAGTGAATACAATGCTATCAGCAGTAGATAGCAAGTGAATACAATGCTATCAGCAGTAGATAGCAAGTGAATACAATGCTATCAGCAGTTACAGATAGCGAGTGAATACAATGCTATCAGCAGTTATAGATAGCGAGTGAATACAATGCTATCAGCAGTAGCTAGCAAGTGAATACAATGATATCAGCAGTAAATAGCCAGTAAATACAATGATATCAGCAGTAGATAGCAAGTTAATATGATGCTATCAGCAGTAGATAGCAAGTTAATATAATGATATCAGCAGTATATAGCATGCTAATACAATGATATCAGCAGTAGATAGAATGTGAATACAATGAAATCAGAAATAGATAGCAAGTGAACACCATGCTATCAGCAGTATGTAGCAAGTGAATACAATGCTATCAGCAGCCGATAGCGAGTGAATACAATGCTATCAGCAGTAGATAGCAAGTGAAAACGAATGATACGTAGCAGATATCAAATTAAAAGTTATCAATATCGTCCGAGCGTAGATATCTGGTGATTGCAAGCTATCAGGGTATATATCAAAAGAATATAATACAATCAGAAATATGAAGTCAACCATAGTAAGTGATGGCAGGCAAATATTGGTTGTCAGTATTAGGGAACAATACTATGCTACCACCGATAAAGACAAGTATATAGAGTGCAGTTTGCACTAATAATAGGCACATGATTTCCCATAGTACCTTTTAAAACCTATTATCTCCGGTCAAACACATCACAATAAAAAAAGAAACACATTTATATTTTAGATACAAAAAACACAAAATTGCTCTAAGGGGTTCTAAGACGGTCTTCTGCGCCTGTATAGTAAAGTAGTAAAGTAAAGTAAAGACTCGCGCCGAGCTTCTTAAGCTCGCGCGCGGAGTGCCCATCTCTCTTTCATTCGCGTTTAGGCCAGACTACCCCAGATCTTTGGCTGGGGGGGAGGGGTTCGCCACTCCTCCCGCACAGCGAGTCTGTTTTACTTGAATACATGAATTAATGCCGGTACCCTTATACACCTGGGTGAAGCGTGGCAAGTGCGGTAAAGTGCCTTGCCCAAGGACACAACACGATGGCAGCAACGGGGCTCGAACCCACAACCTTTGTATTGTGGAACGAGAGTGAATCCGTTGGACCACGCGCGCCTGTATAGGCCATATAAATGATTCTCCAACGAGTCGAAAATAGTTTTGTAAAGGTTGTAAAGGACCAATGTTGGTTCTTTATTTTCTATTTATTTTATTCTTTTTTGTTAAAAGTAAAAATACACTGTTTATACACTTTATAAATCATGTTAGTGTTAAAACCGGTTCAAGAGAATTACCCCTCCCCAGATAAAATTAGATCACGTTGGTTTGCATAACTCTCCACACGCAATTATGTTTTCTGTGTTGTTTAATGTTGTTCACTAGTCAAGCCCCGAAAACAAGACTGAGCACGCAGGAGGCTCTGTTTATACGCTCTTTGGACGGATCCGCCCGGTGCGAAGTATTATTCATAAGTTTTGAAAAATTGAAACACTTATGAAAAGGGAAAATTATTGGCTACCCATAGAAAGTTTTCCCTTTTTAATATCGTGTTTACTTTTCTCAAAATAGTCACATTCCCCAAAATGATGTTTTCAGAAAAAGTGGCACTTTCAAGATCGTACACAATTAAGTTACAAAAACTGTCTCCTGTTTTTTAATTCATTTTTAAGTGTCTTTATTTTTCAATTAAAAAGATAGTCTCTGATTTCTTTTGCTGCTCTCTATTTGAAATGAGAAATAGAATGATCAGTCACTTACTTCCCTGAATCGTCGAAAAGGCCACTTTTTCGGAAAACATCATTTTGGTAAAATGTAACTGTTTTGGAAAAAGTAAACATGATATTGAAAAGGGGAAACTATGTGTGAGTAGTCAAGTGTTTCCCCTTTCGTAAGTGTTTCAATCTCTCAAAACGCCTTATTGTGTGTGGAGTTATGCAAACAAACTTTTATGGGATCGTGAAAAGTGCCACTTATTATGAAAACATAATTTTGCGGAAATGTGACTATTTTGGGAAAAGTAAACATGATATGGAAAGGGGAAAACATTTCTATGGGTACTTGGTAGCAAAGCGTTCCCCCTTTCATAAGTGTTTCAATTTCTCAAAACGACTAATTGTGTGTGGAGTTATGCAAACAACCGTGATCTAATTTTAGGGGGGACTTACTTCTTTTGAGCCCTTAGTAGCCTGATTAGGTGGTGAATTCAATTTTACTCTAGACTTTGTTAGAGGGTGTATACAATAATAACACATGCTATCAGGGGTAGATAGCAAATAGGACTTTGTTAGAGGGTGTATACAATAATAACACATAATGCTATCAGGGGTAGATAGCAAATAGGTGATATCATAGCAAATGGTCAATATATGCTATCATTTATTAAGCAAGTGAATGTTATCATCAATATAAAAATCACATGCTTTCAGCGGTAAATGCGATGCTATCAGCGGTAGATAGTAACATTAATGTATTGCTTGCTGTCAGCGAATATCTATATGTTAATTAGATCACTGAAACACACTATCACAGGAGTGAAAATGAGCTTATACAATTCGACCAGTAGTAAGCAAGTGTAACCAACAGTCAATGATTTAATTGGTATCAGCAATTGATAACAAATAAATAGTGTGTGATATCATCCGTAAACACAATGATATTATATAGCATTTTGATAACAATACAAAATTATGTCAGTAGTAGAAACCATTAAAAATGCTATCAGCAGTAGATAGCATTAAGAAGGCTATCAGCAAATAGCATTAAAAATGCTTTCAGCAGTATATAAAAATGCTATCAGCAAATAGCATTCAAAATGCTATCAGCAGTAGATTTTAGCATTGAAAAGGCTATCAGCAGTAAATAGCTTCCAAAATGCTATCACTATCAGCAGCAGAGAGCATTCAAAATGCTATTAGCAGTAGATAAGCATTCAAAATGCGAACAGCGGTAGATAGCATTCAAATGCTAACAGCGGTAGATAGCATTCAAATGCTATCAGCGGAAAGATACAAAATACATGTACTATCAGCAGTACAAATAGCATAAAATTCATCTGTGGATAGTATTAAAAATAAAAAACACCCCTTTTTACGCGTTTTTTTGGTCACGCATGTGTACACCATTATATTTGACTGCCCCCCCCCCCCCCCCCCGGGCAGATTGCTTACAACATAATCAGCAAAAGATAATGAAAATAAAGAATTGCTCGATGTCAATTGTAATGTCAATACGATGCTATCATCAACCAGGTCGTAACCAGCAGGGGGAGGGGTAGCCCCCCGTTGGATGGAACCCTGTCACCCCCTTTTTATAATGTCAATGGGAGAACGAGAATTTATGATTTTCATGTTTGACCCTCAAATAAAAATCTTGCCCCGGCCTTTGTGCCCTCTTATTGAAAAATGTCTGGACACGCTACTGATCAAGTTATTTCTACGCTTTTTATCAGTAAATAAATGTATGCAATGTTATCAGTAGTAGACAGTAAGTAAACATACTACGGTCAGTAGTGGTATATGACGGTCCCGCCATATTTTATTTTAGAAGGGCTAAATTTGATCCCAAGCATTGCAATACAAGATGGGTTGTAAACCATGTGTAATCAGGTATAAGATCTAGTGTTTATAATCCCAAATGGACCATGATTAGTGACCATGCGTTTAATTCCGATGTTGATTTAGAAATACAAGATGGACACGATACTGGTAGGAATTAACATGATAAATATAGACGTCCAAGATAACATGGTAAATATAGACGTCCAAGATGACTTATATGATTGAATTTGAAAATGTTGTCAGAGTTTTGTCCTGTTTACTTAACAAATGGAGTAAATATAATATACATATTTCCTAAGTCAAAGATTGATATTTCAAAACATTGCCTATAATACTTTATTTTCTAATCAAGTGAACTACTAATATATGGGCGATTCCATGAAAATGTGACGGGACAAAAAAAAACTGTTATAAAAAAATAGTTATAACATTTGGCTATTGTTTTCTATGAAAAAAATCTACTTTTCTTACTTTCAAAATGGTAACACGTGTAACCGGAGCAACAATTTTTTTTTAAATATTTCTCAATTGATTTGGTGTATAATCTTGAATTGGGTACATTTATGTATAAATACACCGTAAATGAGTTACCTTCTTCATTTAAAGACTACTTCAAAAAACGTTCTGACATCCACAACTATTCGACAAGACATAGTAACAACTTCAATCTAACCAAAAATAAGAGAATATTCTCGGATCACTCAGTTGCACTAGTGGCCCCCATCTTTGGAACTCGCTTGAAAATTCATACAAAATTTCAAATTCAGTAAAACATTTTCGTAATAAATTCAAGCAAAAACTTATTTTAAGTTACGATTAATTGATTTTTTTTAGAGAACTATTTCAATTTCACTTTATGGTTATTTGATATTGTTGAGCATTGTCCTTTGTCTTGTCCGGTATATATTGTTAGTGTCATTATTTAGGTTTCAAATTTGGCTGTATTGGTTTTTGAGTTTTATTGTCCCAGGGCTTCAGGGGATGGCACTTTACAGGCTTTTTTGGCCTTCCAGCCGTCTCCTCCATAACCGTTTCGTGTTTCTGTTGTTGTAAATTATCTGATTGTTTCTTACTGATTTTTGATATAATTTGATGTTATTTGTGATTTTGATGTTATGGAAATAAATGATGAATGAATGAATGAAAGAATGTTACCAAACTCATATTTCAGGAAAACGTGCTAAAACCTCAATTTTTTAAGTGTTATTTATCACTATTTATGGTTAATATGTTAGTTCAATTGTCAAATTCAAAATTAATTTTAATTGAGAAATTAAATAAAGAATCGAATGCTAGTAAATTATGGCTGGACAAAGTGTAACGCGTGTTACCGCCTATTTTGCAATTTACAAAAAAAGTGAGAAATTTGAATTCTTGATATTATTCTAGTTTTATAAACCTTAGGAGGGTACTTGCTTACAGTAGTGACTAATTGATTGCAGATTGGTTAGTTTAAGTACAAAAGCAAAACAAAGTTGGGCATTTTTTAGTGCGTCTTCTAACGTAACGCGTGTTACCGATTTTCGCAACGGTCTCACATTAACAGAAGCTGATATTTCATGTTGGTGTAAGCATAAGGATCTAGCCTTAAGTCTTGGGTGTTACAAGACAAAAGATGAAAACTTTAATAAAATCACTCACAGTAGTGGAGAATAACGAATGGCGCGCTAAAATGTAACGCGTGTTACCGTGGAATCGCCCATATACATGTCACATGCTAGGTTAGAGGTCATATGTTGTGTATTGCAATGGTGATGTCATTTTGAGATAGGTTCTTGGGTCTGTCCCGGCGTTTGCATTTCCAATGTTTGAAAAATGGAGCTTTAACACGTAATCCAACGTGGTATAGGTGACATGTGTTTTTAGACTTCCGGTGAATTCCGGATTGGGGGGGGGGGGTCATATTTAACTCACCTTTCAGATAGCAGACTTGCAGTAATTACCTGTACCCCCCCCCCCCCCCCCCCCCCCCCCCTTCCTTACACACCCACCGAATCATCCCCACGCTTATGGTTTATTAACATGGCCAATTAAAGTATAGAAACATTATCAACATGTAATTAAAGTTCATTATTATTATTTGCATATCTCTCTCTATGGCATACTTCTGATGGTGCAAACCTTCCATCTTGCTTTTAAACGTGCGTCTCAATAGGTAATGTACTTTTAATGTTAGATAAACTTAATCATTATAGGAAAACTTAAAGTGACCAAATTTAAATCAAATTGTGACAAAAATAACAAATACATTCAGTTTAAACGGCCTTAGCCTAATTTAGATACCAAAATGTTGGCAACAGTGAAATTTGCATTACTATTTTTTCCGTAGCACATGGACCGTTTGATTTGACCCACATATTATCGTGATAAACGTAGTTGAGCTTATATGGTATTAGGCTAATAGGGCGCGGCATGACTCGCTTAATAAAACAACATTTAGAGTCTGCTTATAATATTAGCCCAAATTGCATGCACTTGCAATATATCAGGCCCTGTAAATCACACCAAAAATCTCTGACTCGAAACTCGCTTTTCTATCTCCACACACATGAAGGTAAAATGGTGTAGCTGGAATGCAGCTTCAGATTCCACGCGAGTTTCATCTATCCAACTCAACCAGAATTTATGTACGTTAATATATTCACGAATAGTTTTAGCATGCTCTTCACAAAGTAATTTTCATCATGTTATAAAATCGACCAAGGAATTATCAAAAAATGTTAATTTTGTTAAATTAAATTTCAATTAACACTAACCCCGTGTGGTTGTACTCGTTAATAGTAAGCATTTGGAAAAAGTAAGATAATGAAATATGTATATCGTGTTACAATTTTATAGAAAGAAATAACTTTTTAGAGAAACTTGCGTTTTCATTAAGTTATGGCGGTTAACTCACGTATGTGTTTAGAATTATGAATGAATCGCCAGAGTAGAAACATCCGTATTCCTCATTGGGCCAATAGTTCGGCTTCCGATTGTTAACACGCCAAATTTGCAGCCCTGGTTTTGTTCCTGCCTCTTTCCATGCAGGCTCGGCTTGTGCAATTTCCTTTTGTGCCGCTTTCTCTTGTTCTGGACCAAACCATGGGTTGATTTTGACGTCCTTCCATTCATAATCCTCTCTATCTGGCTCTGTGTCTGACATCTTGGGCTTATTTTTCCGGATTGATTAAATAAATTAAATAAAAAATACTATGTTCCACGATAAAGTCCCGAAATTATAGGCCTAAGATTAAGATGCACATTCCTGATAGATGTTGTAGATGGGCGGGTGCTCCCTTCTGGACGACGATGCTTAAAGCCACATAAGTAGAATTTAACGCGCGAGTACCGCTGAGCTGAACTGACGAACGCTTGGAACCAATACTCGACTCTCCATCTCAGACGAGGCGACTTGAGATGACCTTTCAGCACAGTATGGTATGAATGTAGTCCGAAGTTCTCTTGATGAACATGTACGTTGGAACTACTTTCTGTGTACTACAACCTACTTTGGCCATTGAGTTAGAATTATCAAGAGAACTCGGATTACCATATACGATAGTATAAGACATTATTTGTGGACCAGGACTATGTAAGCTCATCTTCCAGAAACTTAACACTTAGTTATATGGTATAAGCATGTACGGACGGCGTACAGATGTACTGGTAGAAAACAAACCAAAATTTAAATCCGCGAAATAAAGCCCCGTGAAAATTAAATTACGTTTCAACGAGGGCTTGATTTCTAATTAGGGATGCTAATTGCAAAAGTTGGATTTTATTTGAGAAGACAATGAATGAAATACCTTGTAGACAGGTAGAGGTAGCAGTTATTAACATCCTAAACAAATAACATTCTAAAAGTTATGTCTTAAGAATTCAAAAAATGAAATAAGATTCACGAATAAAATAATGTGAACAATTTTAATTGTTTAAAAATCGCTATCAAGATGGATTTAAATAGCGTCCCAAAATTTGCAAAATCGTCACGGTATTCTTTAAATCAAAAGATATGTGCATAATTATCAGGGATACATAGAAAATAATAGGCATATAAAACGACGGGTATTAATAATATTTATTATATTTATAATTATCAGGGATATTGTTTGTATAAATGTGAAGAGATAAAACCATTTAATACAATTATCAATGTTAATTTAATGATGCAGAATGAAATGCCTCGAAAATATGTTTGTTTTAAAGTATTATAATGTCAGCGTTATATGTTTTATTACTGAATTGTTTTACGTTCAGACGATGAACATATTTTAATTTGGTGTAAGCACTCACCAGAGCTACCACATTTTACAGTACTTAAAGTTATACGATATGATAAATGTTCATTTTAACGTTATCACAAAAGTATATTTTGTATGTTAAAGAGTTTAATTACCAAATCTCAATTTCAATAAAACTAGATTATTGTTGAATCTACAAATGTGTATTACCTCGGTTTACTATGCTATATATAAATCTATATCCTCCCCGGTGTTGTTCTCCTTATAAATGGATGGGATACAACAATACTAAATATCATATCGCTTTCGTGAAATAAAATAAATGAATAGTTAAAAAACCTATTTTTAGGATTGCATCTATAAGCCATATCTTCCTCCTCCCCGGCCTTCCCAGCTCTCTACCATACATCTATCCCTGCCCTGTGGCTAACCTTGGCATAAAGACGGTGAAATCAGAGCCTAGCAGAAGAGCCGGGAGATGACTTTTGATCGGTCAAACATTTTTAATGCGTATACGTACATCTTCTTGCAATATGATAACTACACAAGACACATTTCTTTTAAAAGTTAATTTAATGTGTCCTCATTTAATATTCAGTAAAAGAGTAAAGGTGTTTCTTTGAAGAAAAAATTCAAATACAGTAATGCTCAAATAAACCAAATTGATGATTGAAGAAAATCATAATAATGTCAACTTTTAAATCTAATTACCTTTAAAATATCGGGTTAAAAGCAGGAACAACGATTCTGTACTGGCAACTCGAAATGCATTATTTCTTCAAATCGAGTGCCACATCGTATAGACAGATTTGTTCTATAATCATTTGAAGCTCAATTTCATTTCAATACATTTATTATATAGCTTTCCTATTGACAGCATATTCAGATCGGTCAAATTGTATAACAAGCAATTTATTAGCGTGAATTACAGACTGTATGACCTACCCATGACAATTTACACATTTCCCTTCGTACCATAAGAAAATACATTTGATATATTTATATCTACGAAAAAAATGCTATTCGGGATCAGGCGGGGAATGGGGAGGTGGGAGACATATAAGGTGGAATGAGACTGCAATTAAGTTTGACACTCATTTCATCAGGGACTTTTTGAAAGTCCCTGATTTCATGCATGCCCTCGGCCTATCTCCCGTAAAAAAAAACCAGACTGAGCGGAAACAATCTAGATTGGAATTTCAAAATGATCATAAATAAACGATTTTGTATGTTTCTGTCAAAATAGAAATATTCGAGTACTTTCAGATTCAGATACAAGTGCTATCTTCAGTAGATAGCATCTTTATATATAACAACTGAAAATAATCATATTCGTATTTGACAGTGGAAATAGTGTTAAATACATCACTAGGATTTACTAGGATTCCAACCAAAACATTCGAGTATATTAGTATAGGGTCATAATCTTGGATTCCGTGACCATTTGTTTGAACCTTTGTTTCTTGGTGAATTTGTAAACTAGAACCATTTTAAAGGAAAATGAGCTCCTATGCCCCTCTCAAAAGTGACGGAAACTTTTGTATAGTGCAAGTTCCAAAATGGCCGCCATACAGGGGCCTGAAAATTCAAATTGCATATGGGGTCAACATTTTAACTTGCTCTCATTTTGAAAAATTATATCTCAAATTGTTCGTCTGATTGCAGGGATTGCTGAAATGATAGTTTTTACCACCTAGAGTGTAGAGTGTCTGTTGTACCTTATAAGGGGTCAAAAGGTCAGGTTCCATATAGGTCAGTATACCTTGACCTTTTGAAAATATTCCTGGTGGTAAAAAGAATACCATTTCTGGATTCAAAAGCGGAGAGAGTTTAAATTTTGACCCCAGATGCATAGATAGTATGACAACTGTCATGATCAAAATAATTGTGACATCCGAAATATCTTATGGAGAAATTATGTTTAAAGAATAAATGTTTGTTCACTTTATGATTCCAAGTGAACTGGAAAAAACCCACCTCATAATGCTATCTTCAGTAGATAGCAGATAATGCTATCTTCAGTAGATGGCAGATAATGCTATCTTCAGTAGATAGCAGATACTGCTATCTTCAGTAGATGGCAGATAATGCTAGCTTCAGTAGATAGCAGATAATGCTATCTTCAGTAGATAGCAGATAATGCTATCTTCAGTAGATGGCAAATATTGCTATCTTCAGTAACTGACAGATAATGCTATCTTCAGTAGATGCCAGATATAAATGCTATCTTCAGTAGATGCCAGATATAAATGCTATCTTCAATAGATGGCATATAATGCTATCTTCAGTATATGGCAGATATTGCTATCTTCAGTAGATAGCAGATAATTCTATCTTCAATAAATAGCAGATAATGCTATCTTCAGTAGATGGCATATAATGCTATCTTCAGTAGATGGCAGATAATGCTATCTTCGGTAGATAGCAGATAATGCTATCTTCAGTAGATGGCAGATAATGCTATCTTCAGTAGATAGCAGATACTGCTATCTTCAGTAGATGGCAGATAATGCTAGCTTCAGTAGATAGCAGATAATGCTATCTTCAGTAGATAGCAGATAATGCTATCTTCAGTAGATGGCAAATATTGCTATCTTCAGTAACTGACAGCTAATGCTATCTTCAGTAGATGCCAGATAATGCTATCTTCAGTAGATGCCAGATATAAATGCTATCTTCAATAGATGGCATATAATGCTATCTTCAGTATATGGCAGATATTGTTATCTTCAGTAGATAGCAGATAATTCTATCTTCAATAAATAGCAGATAATGCTATCTTCAGTAGATGGCATATAATGCTATCTTCAGTAGATGGCAGATAATGCTATCTTCGGTAGATAACAGATAATGCTATCTTCAGTAGATAACAGATAATGCTATCTTCAGTAGATAGCAGATATTACTACAACTGAAGTTACCAAAATATTACTTTTCAAAATGCTATGGGATAGTTTATATGTGTATTATAATTCAATAACAAAAAACAAGAAGAAAGAAACAGATACACAAACAATAAGAAGAAACATTAGAGTATAGATAGATAGATAGAGTAGTTTAACATTAGAGTATAGATAGAGTAGTTTAACGCTTTTCACGCGGCAGTCGTCTGCAGACGATTGTTCCAAACTTTCACAAAATGTTTCAGAAATGTCAATATTATTGTATTGCATCACCATATTTGGAAACACCATGAGACATGCATTGAAATAAGTTCAAACATGCCTGGTATTGGTTCAGTAATCCTTGAGAGAGACCTTGAAAGTTAGGAAAGGTTTCTGTAAAATTCTGTTTTTTGACACGCCCTGTTAGAGAGAAACGCATAGGCGATTCAATACGGAACTTGAACAATGTAAATTAATGACAACCCAGACAACATACATATATTGGCACAATATTGGCCCAATATTGGCAATATTGGCATTGGCATTATCTTGTTGACCAATATTGGGCCAATATTGGTTCCCCATTGGCAATATTGGCATTGGCATTTTATTGGTCACCAATATTGGACCAATATTGGTTTTACATTGGCGCTCGTTAATTGGCATCATGTTGGCAACCAATATTGATTGCCAACATGATGCCAATTGACGAGCGCCAATGTAAAACCAATGTTGGTCCAAATATTGGTTGCCAACATGATGCCAAGGGGCGGAAAATGACACCATTGATTTGATATACAAATTATGACGCGGTCTAAAAATTGCGGCCGCTGTTAAAAGTTATCGCTTCCCGCGGCCTTTTGGCTAGGATATTGTGCCTTGTCCTGTCCCTTGAAGATTGTTTCCCTTGTCCTGGGCTTGCCCTATTCCAAAGTTGGTCCTGGCCACAGGTTGGCCCGGGATCAGCTCACTCCTCTTTAGGGGAAGTAAAACAATATAAAGATAGAATTCTTCCTACCAAACATTTCTCCAAGATCGCCCAATATTGGCTCAATATTGGCACTCATTGGCGAGTGCCAAATTTGAGCCAAGCTTGGGCCAATGGCCAAATAATAATAATAATAATAATAATCATTTATAAAGCGCATTAAACAAGTGGTATCTATGCGCTGTACAAACTATCAAACTACTAAAGACCAATTTTAAAACTATGTAAAACATAAACAATATAAGACAGCTAAAGATTAAAACCCAACTGCCAGCAGGTGGCAAATAATATTATGCCAATATTGTAAGCCAATATTGGGCCAATGAAAAATCAATATTGGGCCAATATTGGGCCAATATTGTTATGTTATCTGGGAACGAGGCAACATAACTACCGCAATTTCCACAAATCAAACAAACAAGCCACGACTCATATCCCAACATAAACAGCAATTAGCCTGACACTACGAAAACCCTATTGTATATTTCACGGACATAAATTATGCTAATGAGCTCATTAAATGACGTCACTCACATCATTGGGTTTTGCCGATGATTGAAATACGTTGATTGAAATTCTAGGTCGAGTAAAATGATGTTCTTATTTGTTGTCTGTGAGCTTTTCTGATTTTTTTCCCGTATTGGAGTATTTTTTTATTGAAAATAGACAGTTCAAATGAAACGTTGGTTCCAAGTTCAAGTAACAGCACATGTATTAAAGGCGACAGCAAAGGCAATATGCAAGCAACATTTGAGAAAAAACGATGCCCGACTTTGCAAGAAAGTGTACGGGGAAGTGTACGAGTGAACATGACAAACCAAAACATCCTAGTAATAATCATCTCCGTGGCGCAATTGGTTAGCGCGTTCGGCTGTTAACCGAAAGGTTGGTGGTTCGAGTCCAGCCGGGGGCGTTGTTACTTTTTGCATTTAATGCAGATCGACAAATCACAGTAAAAATATATTGACAAAATCACAGACCACTTACACAAAAATCGCATCTGCGCATGCTCCTGTCGCGATCGAAATCTACCACGCAAGCAATGAGAGAGTTTTCATAGTGCCTGAGCCACCGTGCGGGACTCGAACCCGTTACCTTTCGATGAAAAGGGGAAAGAAAACGAAACAGAGTAATTTTAGATTCGAATACAAGTAGTGTCAGTAGATTAAGGATTTTGACAGCTCTCTAAATGAGACTAAATGTTGGTTTATGTGATATACGGTATTGGGGTGAATTGTACTACGGATGTCAGGAGACATGGTCCCCTGGAGCCATAGTCCGCCCTGTACAGTAAAGTAAAGGGCACTATCTACACGCAACAACACTAGTTTCACGCTGAGTCATTCCGTAAATGTCTATATATAATATGAAGGCCGGACAACCATGACTCCTTTCGCGGTTTGGCTAAATAAGCTTTCAAAAAGCAGCCACATTTGTTATAAATGTTTTTACTTCAACTTTTTTAGTCAAGGTATATAATGTGATCTTTTCCACTTGACGCCCTCAATCCTCGAGAGAAAAAAATGAAAGCAGATTTACATTTCTGATCATAAATCATGATTATATTCCAAGTTACAGAGCGATACGATTCCTAATTACCTCAAAATCATGGTTTTTGAGTATATTTAGAGTAAAAAAAATAACTGGCCAGTAGCGTAGCCAGTGGGGGCCGGGGGGGGGGGGGGGGGGCAGACTGCCCCCCCCCCCCCCCGGACACCTAAAATGGGGACGGCGAAGCGGGAAAATGGGGACGAGAAGAAGGGGAGAAAAGAGAGAAAGAAAATGACAGCACGAAATCGTGAAATTCACGAGGTAAGTGACTAGAAAAAAAATGGGGACGAGAAGAAGGGGAGAAAAGAGAGAAAGAAAATGACAGCACTAAATCGTGAAATTCACGAGGTAAGTGACTAGAAAAAAAATTGGGGCGACCTTTTACGAAAATGCTTAAAAATAGGGACGATATTGATGTTTGCCCCCCCCCCCCCCCCCCCCCCCCGGAATAACAATGCTGGCTACGCGCCTGAAACTGTCCGTTAACCTGACACTTTGTTTTCACTCTAAAACCATTATTTTGTATTAGAATAGTATCGCCCTGTAACTTGGAATGTATGCAGGGGCGGATCCCGGATTTCTCAATAGGGGGGGGGGGGGGCAATTCCCCCGACTCAGATTGTTCTCAATTCCCCCGACGTACCAACAACAAAAATAGTAAAAGGTAACCCCAATTTGTTTTGCAGTCACCTCGTGAATTTCATGTAAGTGGGTGTGTGTGTGGGGGGGGGGGGGGGGTGGTGAGGTCAACACATTTCGCATAGTCCAAACAGCACAGTCAACAACTAATGGCCCTCCTTGGCGATTTTTTACCATGCTTTTCGCGCCGGTTTTTACACCGGTTTTTACACGTTTTCGCCTTGTCAAAAAGGCGCCCTGTCAAAAATAAGGGAGGGGGCGCAAGCGCCCTGTCAAAAATAAGAGGGGGCGCAGGCGCCCGGTCAAAAAGGTGCCGTGTCAAAAATGAGGGTGGGGGCGCGCCCCTAAATCCGCCCCTGTATGTATTTATGATCAGAAATGTAAATCTGCAAGAAAATCTGCTGTCATTTTTTTTAGAGGATTGAGGGCATTCCCTTGAAAATATCACATGATGTTACGAAACAGATTGTTTCGGCCTGCCAATGCGAATAGAAATAATCTTGTTTATATTGCAGGGTAGGGTCCGATTTTTTCTGACGTAAACAAATCAATCAATAGGCCTATGCATTGGATTTGGGTTATATAGTGTAGCTCCTTGTTATTTGTGTCTCAACTCTTTCCCCCCATATTCACTTATTGCATCAAATGTGATAAGACACACTGGTTTGATCTCTGACATCAGGCCCGGGATCAGGCCTACCGTTATTCAAAAGGTTTAAAGAAGCCTCCCATCCTAAATGTACATGTATAGCAAAACGAACATCGTGACCGCCGTATTCTGCTGGTTGGTCTGTGTTAACCAGAAAAAAGAGCAACTACGCCCTCATGTTGATAGCGTGCCGCATCCTAGCAACGCCACCGGGACTCCGGAAGTACTTTCGCCGACAGGTGTATGTTTTTTAATTGATTGGTATCGGTCGGTGTATTATTGGTATCAATACTTTCAGACTGGTGTTTTGTTGTGAATGTTTGCAAACTTGTACTTTGAGTTTGAGGACAATGAAGGTGATGAGGACAGCTAAACGGGTAAGGTGAAATAGAAGGGTTTTTTGGAATTCCAACAGACGGTCTCGCTATGTCATCCTATCATTGTTCAATATAATATGAATGCAGTCTCAGGCTGGTGTCAGTACACTGTGTCAGTACATGTACTATAACAGTAACACTGTTATATTATTAAGCTTAATTCATAAACAACATTAATAATAGTAGCGATATATTACAATTGCACACATGGCGTACATGTGTAGGGTAAATGCCTTAAATTCTCATCATCATGGACTTATGTTCTCATTCACTAGCTAGAAGTATATTTAAGAAATTATTGTATATTTAATTTAATCATTCATTCATGTCAGATTTAACAAAATGGGGCAATATCTGGCTAGACGTCCCGTAACTCAAGAGCACATGCTCAAACAAATTAACGATACGTTGTAGCTATACGGTTTATTCCGTGTAACGGGACGTGAGGCAAGATATAGCCCAAAATGGTACGTATCATCATGTATTGTAGAGCTGGATAAGGGAGTGTTCATAAATACTTTTGTGGGCTGGGCAACTTGCATTTGTCGGTGTTGTCTTAAGTTTTTTAACCCCCTTTACAAACTAAAAAACTTTTTTGACTCCCCAAAGGAGTGTTCATAAATACTTTGGTGGTTGGGGGGTTGGAAAAATGGGGAGGGGTCATAAAAAGGGTCCTTAAAAGGGGTATCAGAAAAAAAGGTCCTTGTTTGGGGGGTCAAAACAAAAAGGTAGGTATTTCAGTGGCATAGCTAGGGGGCGAGTCGTGTCGGTTGAGATTGGCACTGTTGGTTCATTTGACTAGAGGATTCATGGAATTATGATGGTCAAAAGTAAACAGATGGTTATTTGTTCGCGCACGCATGTGTTCACAAAATGCAATATTTGTTGATACAAACGTGTGAGAGCCAAAATGTGCCTTAATCATACTCATAGCAAAAATAAGTGTAAAATCGAAAACTTTCGCGCGCTGCATGCATACATGCTTTAGTCAGTTCAATTGCAATTCTTACCCAAACCCCATATGAAAAACCTAGCTATGCCACTGTCTTTTTTTTGTACCAGCGATCACGAGTGTCGGGCAGGATTATAAAGAAGAAGATTAATTAACACCAACACAGATTTTGTTTGACTTTTCAATTGTGTTAAATAGAAATCTTAGTTTGTGTAGACCTTACCTACCATAATAAAATTGATTGTGACTATGTCTATAGGTTTATATAGAATGTTGTTTTGTTTCTGATAGAACATGAACAGGCAGGGGGGGGGTCCCCAAAAAGAAGGATCTTAAAATGGGGATCAAGAAAAAACCCATCCTACTGGAGGAGGGGGGGGGGGTGATCAACAAGAGAAAATATGTCCATGGCTCAATTTTTTTTCACCCCCACCACCCAACAAGGTATTTATGAACACTCCCTAATTAAGGATGAATGCACTATTGCTATTATCATCTGATAGATTCCAGCTGAGCCCTTTTTGTTTTCAAGCTAGAAACAACAAATCACTTTGAAATCTTCACCCTATTCTCAAGTCAGACACCCTATGCCTATTCTCAGACGCTTGCTCCTCCTGGTATTATCGGATGCTTGGTCTAATTTCCAAACGAATATTAGAGCAATGGGTTGCTTAAAATCAAGTTATAATAGACTTATAATAATATATGTTTGCTAACTGTTAAGAAAAAGTCAACATATTCCATTTGCTTACAAAATATGGCCAAATATCCTTAACTTCACCATTTTTGTACTTTTCTGGATTTCCACATTGAAACACTGTAAAATTGGTATGCCTATTCTCAGAAACCCTTTATTGCCTATTCTCAGACGCTTTGTTCTTTGGCTCATTTTGACAATTTTTGTACAGTAATATAGACACATTTAAACATAAAGCAAATAAAGTGTTTAATAGAACAGATCCACCTAAAATATTTTTACTGGCTTCATTGTATGTTGCTGACACGCCTGCCATTTTCAGAATTGCCAAAATTAGCACTTTTTGTCAAATGTCAAAATTGTCTCCGATTATTTTAAAATGATCCAACATTGGGTCAAAATTGATCACCAAGATCATGGACCATCTTACTTCTCACTTAAATGTGGATGAAAATAGCCAGCATTCAATAGGCATGCATGTCTGAGATATCTACCCTACACTGGCTACGAGACCAAGTGATTCTACACTTCCATGGGAATGAGAAACCATCAAGTTATGCACTTATCAATTGCAATCCTGGCCCTGGGGTCCCAGGACTAGCGGGGACTTGGGCCGGGATATACAAATTGCCAATGTGACGTCCCCGCTACATTCGTAGTTTGGACCAACCATAGATTTCAATGTTGATTCAACGTCATATTTTAATGTTGATTCAATGTTGAATTCTGGTCGCGTAGTTGAAATAAATTAAAACAACGCAACCATATTTCAACATTGATTCAAAGTTAAAATATTGTTGAATGCCCGCTGGGAACAGTCCCTGCCCCCTTAGCCGGGACAAAGTGTAAACTCTGGCTACAGTCCCGGCCCCTGGTAGCCGGGACAAAGTGTAAACTCTGGCTACAGTCCCGGCCCCTGGTAGCCGGGACAAAGTGTAAACTCTGGCTACAGTCCCGGCCCCTGGTAGCCGGGACATAGTGTGTCAAACCGACTACAGCTATTATAAAGTGAAGAACATTTTTAGAAATCTGAAAGTTTGATATCTTTAGATTAACCAGTGTTATCCTTTGTACTCATTTGAACATAATCCTCTAGTGCTATTAAGGGGCGTGCGTACACTTTGTCCTGGCTAAAGGGGATGGTCACAAAATGGTGCCCCGCCCTGCAGCTAGGGACTGTACACGCCCAAAACCGAGGCCAGGGTTGCAATTGATAAGTGCATTACATTGCTATTTTCCGAAGTTGTTCTATACTTTGAGATAAGGAGAAAAAACATGATGTACAGCAGTGGGTGGGGGTGGGAAAATCTGAGCATTTTTGTATCAAAAGGTTACTAGTTCCCCCTTCAGCTGAATGTTAAATAACCCCTAACTATGGCAAGGAGAAAAAAACCCTGTTTTTCATGACCGACCCACTTTTTGTGTTTTCAAGATTTTTATGACATTTTAGGTAAACAAATAATTATAAATAAAATTAAAAAAACCGACCGACCCTACTTGAAAACCTGTGGGGTGTTTGTCGACCTTACTCCAAATATTTAATATTACATGTACAGTCCACTTGTTGTTTACTGAAGGAAATCAGATTGACATTTTACCAATTAAGAGGATCTTTCAAAGTTATACCATCTTTTTTTAAAAAACTTTGGCAAAGTTTGAAATATAGGACTAACATACATATTGCTACTATTATAAGTTAGCCCTGCAATATTTGTTCATGCCATTGTTGCTGTTCACAGCTCAAAGTGTTCATATTTTGCTTTCTTTGTTGAGAATATTTTCAAATTCCTTTTAGATTTTTGCACTGACCCTTCTCTCTCTTTTTCTCTCCCTTCTCTATCGACAAGCTTCAGTGTACCAACAGCGTAATTTTAGGTGTGGGTGTAGGCCTACCCCCTCCCCCGTGGTTACACACACCACTGACTCATGTTTTAAATCATCACTTCATCTTAAAGGTAGATGTTCCGATTTTCAACTTGAAGTTTTCTATTCTACATGAAAGGTCATCCTTAGTGGCATAGCTCTAATGGTTCTTATTTTAGACGCACAAGATGCTGTGAACTGTACCCATTGAGTAGTACACAAACTATATCGGTGGTAACCACCATTCGCGGTAATTCAACGCTATTTCATCGATTTCTCCGTCATTATACCGATTTAGGCCGTCAAATTTCAGTATGATGATGAGAAAAATATGAGCTTTCATATGATATGAAAATCTCTGTATGTTTGAAATAATTCTGTGTTACGAAAATGTGATCGGGTCATCTACCTTTAATTTGACCACACTAATAATGTTTTTAGTCAAAACCATAACTTATCTTGACTTCATTTTCTTATCAATCCAGACTTTTTAGGTATAAACTGTGGCCAAAGCTTCTCATCCTGAGACACACAAATTGATGACTTCACCATGGCAGATAATGATGAGACTAGCAAGGAGCAAGATGAAAGCACAACACTGATAACATCTGATGACTCCAATGAGAATGACTCTGTTAAGGTTGATGAACAATTAGCAGATAATGAGAGTAGCCCACCACCTGTTTCATCTGCTGCTGAAAACTATGCCCAAGTTGCTTCCACAGTATTTGATAATAGCCCACACATGGCATCTGAAGATAAAAACAACACAACCGACACATTATCACCAATTGATGGAAAAGAGGATGTTGTGAAAGTGCAGGATGGTATAACAGATGGGGGAATAGCATTGAAGACAGCGGTGTCTGATGATGGCGATAGCAATGTCCAGAATAACCATGAACAGACGGGAGACAATACTGTGCCTTCCCATGATATTGCACAGGACCACAATGAAGCTAATACAACTGAAATTGAAAAGAAAGATGATCAAAATGTAGACAATTCAATTACAGTGACAACCAAAAATGGTGAACATGTAGACAATGCAATGGAAATTGAAAAGACAAATGATCAAAATGCAACTGATTCAACTGAAATTGAAAAGACAAATGATCAAGTTGACGAGGATTCAACTGAAGAAAAGAACAATGATCTGCATGAAGATAATTTGAACGAAATTGAAAAGACAGATAATCAAAATGCAGATGATTCAACTGAAAGTGAAAAGAAAGATAATGAAAAAGTAGATAACTCAATCAAAGTTGAAAATACAGATGATCAAAATGTAGATAATTCAACTGTTGCACCACTGGTTGAGGTTCAAGGTGATGGTGAAGCTGTGAATTCTGATGAGAAGGTCAATGGCAAAAGTAATAGATTAAGCGAAGAAGACATAATTCAAAGATTACAAGATGTCAATCAAGAAGTGTACCATAACAAAGAGGATACAACAGACACGCAAGAGGTTGGTGTGTACCATAACAAAGAGGATACAACAGACACGCAAGAGGTTGGTGTGTACCATAACCAAGAGGATACAACAGACACGCAAGAGGTTGGTAGAACGGACATGGGTGCTGAAAACAATAATGACTTGAGTGAAGCTCAAAATGCTTCCCCTGGTAAACAATTAGAAGAAAGCACATATCTGAATGGTGGTGATACAGAAGGAGTTGTTCCAAGTACCGCTGAGGATGTGGAAGACAATGTGAAGTCTGCAGGTGGTGATGCTAATCATATTCCTCATGTGTCAGCAATTGGTGGTGTGGGAGACAGTGGTGATGCCGTAGATCCTGAGCAAATGGAACAAATATATAGAGACTTTGCAAGGCGTGAACAAATGGAGGATCAGGCAGCTATGATTCACCAACAGAAGGCAGCTATTATGAGGCAGCATGTCACATATGCAGGTAGGAATGGTCCTAGTTCAAATGTTGGGTAGTGCTGGTCCTATAGGGGTATATATCAGTACTGCAAATTGGTAACCCAAAGGGACTCATCTATTCAAAAAAGTCATGCCATTACAAAAGTAATACAAATTGGTGTAAATAGATGTTTGACTGTGTTATTTTGATTATCTTGACTCTGAGACAGATCCAGCAGACCAGAAAGGTGCCCTTATCAGCAGTGATCAAGTATCCATATCCAAACATCCTCATCATGGACATCATCATAGAGGTCAATTACCGCAAACAGCGCCATCTAGAGTATCCTCATCAACCACTAAGTCCATTCACATTCCACCGATTCCTTCCCCACCTGCATCAGTTAAGGAGGAGAGACGTGCTACAACAAGGAACTCACATAAAATGCCGCCCTCGCTCATCAGGATGTCTACCGTAATGGTTACTGCTAGGTGAGCAATAGTACATGGTCCAATAACAGTTGTATATGCTCTTTATACACTGGAATCATGTGTGTCAAAAAAATGTGTAATTAAGGCGATGACAAATAGAAACTCTGATCTATAGGCCTGATGACCAAACCCATTTTTTGTAGAAATCGGTGGAAAAAAATGTTCACATTCAAATGAATATTTACCCAAATAATGTTGTTTGGTTTGTCAAAATATGGCAACATTTTGACAGATATTTTTGATTTTGGACCATTCAACCCATCCTAAGAGGCCCATTTTCCTGTAAAACAGGGTTTCCTTTTTTCGTAGCCTAACAGCTTTTAGACATCGGGCGTCTAAAATCGACCCTTACCAAGAAAAAGGTTATTTAAAAGTATACTTTACAAAATCCTGTTAATGTCTTACATATTTAGGGGGTCATAGGTCATACTGGAACATTTTACTTGAGGTAAAGTTGTTACCAAGTTCAACCATATACCCTTGAAATATTTATATGAATTTCCCATTTATATTTTCTTACAGAAAGAGAGCTGTACTGAACAGGCAAGCCAGCACTTACTTTGAGGAAAAGCAAGCCTCCAAACTAGTCAGTAAGTATTATCTACATTAAGTTATTAGATCATAACCATATTATTTGAATGAAAGGGAAGCTAGCATAAATATCCATATCTACTATATGTATATCTGATACTTTAGTGTTTTCTTTTTTAGTTTTGGGGGGGGGGGGGGGGGGGTGGCAAGGGATAATAAGTTTTGACCATAGAGATCTATGATTTTGACCAATAATCTTTAACAGTTTATTGTGAATTTGTATGCTATTGTGAATCACAATTATAAATTATTAACATGATTGGAAGTGCAATAAGAAGTTTTACAATTTTGTAAATAAAACATAACATATGAATTCAATGTCTTTTAAAGTTGATTTGTATAACCTGTCAGTGAATAGACCAAGGTAGAGTGGTGGGTATGTACACTGGTGGCAAGTCAACCCTTGCCCAGAATCCTTGCCCCCTTCATGCCCCCTCAATGATATATTGATGCTATATGCATATTGGTTGATTCCACAATGCTGGTGTGATGGACTTGCACTTTTCAGCAACCTCAATTAAAATTCCTATTAATATGCTTCATCCAACTTATAAATAAAGCTACCATTTCTTAGATAACATGATTTTGCTATGTCTTTTTTCATTTTACCAGCGCTAGATGAATGCATTAATAGTCGACCTCCTCTTCCCTATGACCTCGATGGTCCAGGACCATGGCACTACTCACCTAAGAACAAACCGCTATATGAAACAAATGCACCAGAATACAGCATAGGTTGCAGATTCTATGAACGAGGTAGGTGCATGGCTGCTTCATTGGTTTGGATTATGAGCTGATGCAGATTCTGGTCCAGGGCACTATTGTATAAAAGTTAAGATTAATCTTAAAGGTGAGCTTTCACTCTGGGATTCTAGCCACGTCCGGTTCTCTTGGGGATTGGACAAGGTTACAATTTCCCAATGTTAACTCTGTACAGTCTGGCATCAAGTGAACAGGTGTAGTATGAACAGTTCCTCTGTGGTGAACTGCCAAAGTGGTAGGCCAGCTTTAAGTGAACTTCTTAAACCTGGTTAAGAAGAATATTTAAGAATCTTTCCCAAATTGAGCTTCATGATGAAGGGCCAAGTTCTAAAGTTTGACCTAGGGTCTGTATCATGAAGATCAACTCACAAATTTGTAAACAATCTTCCTAAGAAGAGTAGAAAATTAACTTAAGAAGAATCTTATCTTTCATGCAATAGGGACCTGGTCTTACAGTTTAGGTAACAAATGAACTCCTACATTGACATTTTTATGTTCCACCCAAGAGACACAATTGATGGCATATTTGGTGATATCTCTAGCCACCAGGGCTGTGGTTGGAACAACCATTTGATATGTGCCATAGACACCATTGATGGCATATTTGGTGATATCTCCTAGCCACCACGGCTGTGGTTAGAACAACCATTGGATACCTATATTACAGGACCACACTATTTTACTCATGGTGAATATGCACTGACACTTAAATGATTAATATTCATTTGGTAATTGGGTGCAACTGCAGAATACAGCATACATCCTAGACTACAATCATAGACAAAACAAATTTGACACTGACCCTAATTGCCATGCTGTTTGTAACTATAACACGCATGATATTTGAGTCATGTGAAGTATCCCCTTCCTCATACCCCTCCCCTTCCCCACCGATCAATGTTGCAAGGCCCTGTGCTGATGGTGGGTAAATTGTGGGATTCAACATTGATCAAGAGGAAAGGGGGAACACTTTACATTACACCTACAAAGTGTTCGAACAATTTGTTCTAACATTGTATTTAGATACAAATATTGCTTAAATTGTGTTATAAGCCTTATTCTGTTGTGTGTACGTATTTGTTTAAAGACTAGCATTATTTCCATGTCAACAGTCACCCAGTATTTGTGCTTATTTAGAAGAGCTGATACTTATTTCTCATAAGACAGATGCATGTGTTGGATTAGCTTGATCAATCCCAAAAGACGGTGTACTTAGATAGCTTTCACCATTTTGAATTAGGGTTTCATCACAAGTGACTCGCTCTAATTCCATCAACTCCTTTTAGAAAATGTCTGTTACTTGGCTATTTAGCCATATATTGCTTGTGTCTACTCAGCAAGATCTAGAAATGACAACAAACATTCTACCCATTCATTTTGTTAACAGACGGAGGTGGTAGGACAGCATGGGCTAAATCCTGGTATAACAGCCCTGATAACTTCACAAGAAAAGTACGATGGGACAAAAGGGTGAGTTTCATTAGCCATAATCTGACATAAATATATATTATTATGGGAAATGGGCCTCATCTCCAATGGGTGTTGGTATTTCTGTAATTGATCTCAAGCTCTTAGGGGGCTGGCATTTTCTTCGGAAGGGGGGGGTCCCAAAAATGTGGATAGACCCAGACAATTTTTTCATGACCCCCCCCTATCCAAGAGCTGCATATTTTTATGACCCCCCCTACCAATACAGTCCATTTTTGTGACCCCCCCCCCCCATTTTCAATGAAATAATTTTATGACCCCCCCTGTTTTCATGTCAAAAAAACTATGACCCCCCCAGTATATTTGGGACCCACCCCCTTCTGAAGAAAATGCCAGCCCCCTTAATGTGAGTATTTTTGTTCTCATTTTATGGGTAGTTCATTCTGTTTGTTTGGTAATTGTGCATGTAGCATAACTGGAAAATTAAATTCAATGCCCCACCCCTATCTGACTACCCATCCCATTGCGATATATTACATCTCATAACTTACGTGTTTATTTTGTTGTAGTGGCCATCTCCAACTCATTACAGTGCTCGGAGCCCACTGCTAGGGCGCCCTCAACAAGGTTATAAGGCGTATCCACAGTTCTCAATAGGTGTACGCTCAGAGATGAGCATCAACAAACGAGGTAAGCTTTGTGGTTTGCACAAGTAGCCGCCCTATTTGTTGTGTAAGATATGTACTAGCTATGTACACATTGTAAAGAAGAATACATATCTCAAACTTTTTCTCGTCAGGAAAAAGAATACATTTCCCTTTGAAAAGGTTTCAAAAGATTTGTACATAAACAACAAGCAAATCATGAGTAATTCATTCGTGCATGTGTTCATTACATTTCAATTTGTTATACTTAAAGATATTTTGGGACACCATGTAATTTGATAATTATTGTTATAGTATATCCAAGTCTACATTATTTATTCATTTCACTTACTCAGCTTGTATTCTTTGATCGATCCTTGTGTGGATTATAATTGAGTTTCACTAGTCTTAGGTTACTAGGGGACACTGAAGGCATGATCCAAGAACGACAGATAGTCACTCTTTGCATGGAAGAAACTTGTGGTCGCCTGCTCTGCAGCCGAAGATGATTAGTCATAGGTTCTGCTAGAATCATGCTTATACGCCAACATAGAGCTAATTATTTACTACATGTATTTCCAGCGCTTGAAATTCTCAACAAAGACTTGGTATACAATATCGCTCGTTTATGTAAACACAGCCTCTGTGGTATAGTAGGTAATTCTTCGCCGCTTTAGTGAAGAGGCACCGGGGTTCGAGATGCATATTTTGAAGGTCTTTGTTCATTAAATTCACACTAGTTTGTCCGAGTCTATATATTATTTATTGATAACTATTGCATAGTGAAGAACTATTTTGGTAAATTCATAATTTTGGTACCTAATCAGTGCATGTTTGTAATCATTTTGATTTGTCTTTTATATTTGATGTGCAGGATCCGAGCATGAGCCATCTCCTGCTCAGTATAACCCTGGGCGTGCAGACAATCTTGTCATGAGATCTTCACCAAGTTTCTCTATGGCACTCAGACATAGTCAGACTACACTAGGCAAAACTATAGGTAGGTAGTACATAACCCTAACACTCTTGAGTACTCAAAATTACTACGATGCGGTGTGCTCGTTCCACCCCGCGGCAGTTTTTGATGAAATAATGGCCCCAGGCTATATACTTGGTGAAGTATACTGAGCCAATTATGGTTGACCCCGTGGCCCAGTGGTAAGTTTTTCGCCTCAGAACCCAGAGGTCCGAGGTTTGAGCCTTTGGGGTGTGGGGGCCCTTTTTGACCGCCGAAAAAAATTCTTTGGAAAAGGTGCCACGGGGGTTAGGGTCAAGACACACAATACACAAGAGCTGTTTGTAGCTGTCATGCACTAATAAAGCCTAGTTGTAGAAATATATCTAGCTGAGTGCTTGACATGAACTGAACAGCTCAATAGTCATAAGGCAACAAATAAAGTTGAATAATTGCTCTTTGCAACCGACCCTAACATTTAAAAATAGATGTGGTTTTACAACAAAATTAATGTTTTTAAAAATTATTGTTGATATTGAAGGGTGTCCAGTTATAGATATTATTTGGTCAATCCACCGGGACCGAGGTCTGCCTTTCTTAATTCTTTTCCCTCCAATCATGCCTTGCATGATCATTTTCTCTAGGCTGTTACCCTTGCAACGTGAGATATGGCCGAAGTAGCTCAACATTTGGATGTTGATGGCATGAAGAATTCGTTTAGACGCCCCAATTTCTTCAATAATACTGGCATATGGTCCATAGGAACTGTGAATGCTAATAATTTATGGGAAAATATGGTTTAGAATAATGGCGCCAGATAGATATTTGGTTGAAGCAATTTATGTGGCGAGTAATGCTGCTAATTTCAATGTGATCTGCATCGAAATTACCAAATCATAAAAATTGTACACGATAGACAGCGAATATTAAGGTAAAAATGGTTTCAGATAGAAGTTAGTATATGCCCAAGTATTACGTAGGTGCAAACAACCTGATTTCCAGGGAAATTGAGGGCGCCCTTCTATACGTATCTGTCAATACCCCTTTAAATGGTGACGTCAGTCCGTATTGCACTTATAGGTGCAGCATTTCTGCAGCACAGCTCACATTCTTCTTTGATTGCATAGGTTACAAACAAACACTATATTATGATGCAAAGAGTAGTTAGTATACACACTGATGTACCCACTTAGCAATGGATACTGAAGGCTACCCTTAATCCAGGATCATAAGACCTTACTGACCAGCAATCTTGCCACTAAATCATGGGAACCTCCAATTTTACCCTTAAAGGTCAAAACCCAGAAGCTTCCTGGGGCTCGGCCCATCAACCCATCAGGGTATTGCCCTGGATCCCCTGCCATGTTTCCGCAAGTAAAAGGTTTCTCTGCCGCCGCTCCTATGCTCTGGAACAAGCTCTAACATAATATCAGTCATGCTTCTTCTGTTACCCAGTTCAGAAAACTATGAAAAACACATCTTTTCTTGCATAATTTGTAATCTGTTTGGTTGTTCTTCTCGTTAACTTGTTTAAAATGTGTTTGTATTTTAAAATTATATTGTGTATGTATTTTATTCTGTAAAGCGCTGTACCTTCATTGTGTAAGAGCGCTATATAAATGCCTTGTAATAATAATAATCTAGGATTAAACTCATAACATGCAACTCTTCATAACACATTTGTTTTCATTTGTTGTTCCACAGAAAAGACACCAAGCCCTTCTAAGTACTCCCCCAAGTTCTCACACATGTCATCCCATGTACACTATCCAGCCTTCACCATTAAGGGTATCCGCACAGACAAGAACCATTCTCTGGGACCACACGCTACTTTATGAACAGGATACGTACTGCTTCAAATCAAATATGATGGACATGTCATAATGGACTATTTGTTTGATTAGACATATGACTGTAGATGCAGGCTTCATGATATCGAATGCATGCACCCGGGGGGGGGCGCCGGGTAGTCAGGTATAATGTTGTAATCATCTGCGTGAACGAAAACGCGGAATAAGGGTGCTTTTTAAACAACAACGCGGGGCCAGTGCTAAAGGGTATAAAAATCGCAAATTTCAGAGAATAAGGGTGTCTTTTTCAACCTGAATCCACGCTAAGGGTTGCTTGGGCCATTAGTCATGAGTCATTTTTGGAAAAATAGCCGAATGGTTAGGCCTATATAAGACAAATTTACTAACAATACTGAATCACCCAATTACTTCATACATTTTTCCAGTGTAAACTCTGTCTTGAGGACTATATCCTTTGCTATGAGTATGATTCGTCAAGCTATAATCCTTGTTAAGGGTCACTTTTTCCTTCTTTTAGAATCCGCGTTAAAGGTAGTTATTGAGAGTAGATTCACACGGATGATTACAACTTTCATACATGAGCCCCACCCCCCACCCCACCCCGGGCATACACATAATGATCTCAGATGCCTGGGAGGGGGCAGGGTTTATTTGACCAAAAAGTTGATAGGTGCGCCGCCGGAGGGTCAAAAAATGTACCCATTGTCATCATGATTCTACATACATCTGTAATATGTACGTATATATGTAATGGGTTTTCTGTCACAATTAAATTGGTGTTTTAAAGCTTTTTCTATTTTCCCAGAGAGACATTTTCCTTGATGGTTGATAATAATAATGTTCGTATATTATAAATAAAGTATTTGCTTTGAATATGTATACTATATTTGTGTGCATGGACATCATGTCACCATGGTAATATTTGTGCATTTTGGTCACATGTATGTGTGAATAAGAACTAAAAGGCTGAACAACACAAGTCTAAAATTTAAAAGGTAATCATTTTTGGAGTGTGCAATATATGTGATTTAAAAAACTAATGCATATGATAATCTAAGTCAATTTGGTCTTTGAAATAAACAAAACACTATGCAAAGAATAAACTGAATTGGAAGTAAACAGTTTTACTTTCTTTAGTTTGTTTAAACCTCCTATGCAATTAATATATTAACACTTTCCACGCGGCTATTATTTTACCATACACAAAACAGATTTTTTAGAAACCTTTCACAATTTTCAAAGTCTATCTCAAGGATTACTGACCCGATACTAGGCATGTTTGTACTTATGCCAATGCATTTCTCAAGATGATTCCAAATATTGTAATGACATTCCATAATTTTGATATTTTTTAAACATTTTGTGACATTTTGGAATGTCGTCTGCAGCCGCCTACCGCGTGGAAAGTATTAAGATCCATAATCTGTATATACTAGTATAAGTTTTTTCTATTTTTGAAATCCAAGATCAAACAAAGTCAAGACCATTCAGTATTGTAGAATATGATTCTGAACGGCCCTCCCCTTATTTGAAACCATTTTGTATAAACATAACGTATACACCCCCACACTCCCTTATTACTGTAGTGTAACCTATATTTATCCATTGTAATGCCACTAACAATAGGCCCAGTCTATTTGGTATTATATCATGATAGGCCTGATTTTAACCATGTGATTTTTTTTACTATTATTGTGGCAGGAAAAAAATTATGTGATATCATAATATAAAACAAATATTGAATGCCGTTTTGCTTGTGCAATAGTAAAACTATATCACTCGATCCAAATTAGATTATTCCATTACACTCGACTTCGCCTTGTGCAATGGAAAAATCCAAATTTGACCTTGTGATATAGATTGTACTATATCACACGCACTGTCGGTTCATGCCAAATTAATACAAAGGTAGCAATTTTTCACGCGTTATGTGCCCCCAAAATTGATTTCAGTTTTAGGAGCTCGTTTAGAGCCCAAAATGTACCTTAATCATGGTAAAATAAGCGTGAAAAGGCAAATTTCCAATATGAAAAACCTAGCTACGCCGCCACTGGTATTATTGCCCATATGAGCACGGTTATCAAGTTCCTTCTTAAATTGAAATAACAAATACAATCAGATTGGATGAAACTGCCCCAAATGGCACGTGCTACAAGTACACGCTACATGAGACACTGCTGGTAGGACAGTTTCAGATGCTAGCTATCTTCTAATTATGTTTTCTGATATCAATTCTTATCAATATCTTTTAAAAACTGTTCTGCAAAAGAAACTGTTCAGACTTAAAGGTGATAACTGCTTATAATCACCTATTGGTGGTGACATTAGCACCTCTTGTGATATTTATCCCTTTTGTTCTTTTGTGGTTGATGGATAAAGATTACTGGAGGGTATTTATTTATCAAATATTTTCAATCTTGTCACATGGGATTTCAGTCAATGTTCATGTCCCTCAAGTTTGATGAGTTTCCTTTTGCTGGACCGTTTAGTTTTAAAAGAAGATTTCTTTGCTTTGTACACAATATTCTAGCCATTTAGTATGTAAAATGTTCTAATGGTATATTGTATACACTATAGGTCAATTCTCACCTTGTTACATGGGTTTGGTATCCATAAGCCATGAGCTTCACTAATACTTGCTAATTACTTACCAATATCAGTCATTGTATACAGGGTGAGTCAAAATATTCAGGTCCTGATTTCACCTCTTTTTTTTAACCAGTGCAAATGCAAAAATGAATACATTTAAGGATATGCACAGCAAGAACACATTGTTAGCTATAATCAAAATTTTATTTCATTCAAATTGGTTATTCCAAACGAAAGATATGCGCTTTTCCCCAATTCTGTGAAATTCAATCTGTTCCAACATTGTCCAAGGGACCTTTATGAAAGTAAAAGTTTTTGCTGAATGGGAGTTGAACATGTTGAAGGAAGAGCTGGACATGTTGAAGGAAGAGCTGGACATGTTGAATCCAGTTATAGACCATCACACACATGATACATGTGACAAAAATCCTCCATTTATCGAAATTACTGCGATCAAGAATTTATGAAAACTTTATTTTACTTAAAGGTATATGACCCGATCACTTTTTTGGGGCTATGATTTTTTTTTTTACATCAAGATATTTTGGTATCAGAAGAATTCCCATATTTTTCTCATTATGTCTGTAAAATATTAGGGGCCAGAAATGTTTCATTTGGAAATTATAGGCTAAAATGTGGTGAATTACTGCCAAAGGTGGTTAACAACCAACCCGTCTGTGTACTACTCAATGGGCACATGTCTTTTGACCTTGCGCTTCTAAAAATAGAACCATTGGAGTTATGCAACTCAAACTTTGGAATGCAACAATTTTAAGGATGACCTTTCATGTAAAATAGAAAACATCAAGTTGAAAATCGGGTCATCTACCTTTAATTTGATTAGAGAAAAAGACAATCTTCATGTGTACAGAGTGCTGTATTAACACGCAATTCATCATTCACATTGCAAAACTTGGAACACTTTGGATTTGTTTGTCTTTTCGTAAATAGGTTGTAATTATGGCATGCAATTAGGTATTGAAAACTTCACTAAGTATGAAGAAGTGTGTCTACTCTTGTAATCAATGAAGACATTTACCAAATCTTGACAGGAAGTATTTTTCATGATATTTTGAAAACGGGACATGAATATTTTGACACTCGCCCTGTAGAGCTTACGATGTACCACCCAGATAATTATCTCATCATATGGATGGCTCTTCGAGAGCTCCGTACATTTATGTGAATTGTGTATTGGACCTCTAAATATCTTCCTGTCAATATCTTTGTATAGCATATGACAATGCTTTTTACATATTTTATATTGTGTACACTCAGTTTGCTTAGTGTGTATTTTGTATGAACAATAAACGTTTGCATAAACAAATAATTCCTGTTATTGAAATGTTCTTCAGGCAAACGAGATGGAAATTTCAATATTTAAGCTTAATTTTGGATGGATTGTATTAAAAACTTTATGACTCAGAAGTCATGTGTGGGCGTTATTAAAACTAACTAGATGGAGTCAGTCTTGGGCTACACAACTCAGGAGGGGTACAACATGGCCAGAAGGTGGTAGTGTTTGTGTTTCCATGTTGAAGGTGGTCAAGCCCTTTCCTTATCACCCCCCACAAAAGGCAAAGGTTCTTGTCTTGTGCAATGATCCATACCTGGTCACAGTAGCATGCATAACTACATAAGGGTAGGCAAAGTTGTGCCCGACCCGACCCACACGCCACATAGGTAGCACGACATGGAGACGTGTTCCCCACTTTAACAATTTTTATGAGTCACCTTGTGCTTATAAAATATGAACCATAGGAGTTATATGCAACTCAAACTTTGGAATATGACTTTTTTAAGGATAGAATAGAAAACATCAAGTTGGAAATCGGGCCAGTAATCGGAACAACCTACCTTAACATGTTTAATACAAATAAAATAATCATGTTGGTATTAATTAATTTTGAATCATACCAAGTATTCTAATTCAGATTACAGATACAAAATGCAATATTCCTAATTATGCAACTAATAATTCGGATTTGAAGAATATTAAAGATTATTCTATTTAATTAATTAGAATAATGGATGACTAATAATGACTAATTAATCATATTCATAATAAATTTCTGATTGTATTAGTGATTGATTCAAAAAGCATAATCAAGATTATTATATTGATTGGAAAAAATTACATTGATTGAATTAACTTATTGGATCAATCAATTGATATTTATTGGGTCTGTTGATTTGATCAATTATTTGACAAATTGATTGGATGTATTGATCAGATTTCTATTGATTTGGTGTTATTGATAAGTTTATTATATGAGTTGATTGGATGAATCACTGGATCTATTGATTGGATGAATCACTTATATCAATTGATTGGATGAATCACTTATATCAATTGATCGGATGAATCACTTATATCAATTGATTGGATGAATCACTTATATCAATTGATTGGATGAATCACTTATATCAATTGATTGGATGAATCATTTAGATCTATTGATTGGATGAATCACTTAGATCTATTGATTGTATGAATCACTTATATCAATTAATTGGATGAATCACTTATATCAATTGATTGGATGAATCACTAGATCTATTGATTGGATGAATCACTTTTATCAATTGATTGGATGAATCACTTATATCAATTGATTGGATGAATCATTTAGATCTATTGATTGGATGAATCACTTAGATCTATTGATTGTATGAATCACTTATATCAATTAATTGGATGAATCACTTATATCAATTGATTGGATGAATCACTAGATCTATTGATTGGATGAATCACTTTTATCAATTGATTGGATGAATCACTTATATCAATTGATTGGATGAATCACTTATATCAATTGATTGGATGAATCACTTATATCAATTGATTGGATGAATCACTTATATCAATTGATTGGATGAATCACTTATATCAATTGATTGGATGAATCATTTAGATCTATTGATTGGATGAATCACTTAGATCTATTGATTGTATGAATCACTTATATCAATTAATTGGATGAATCACTTATATCAATTGATTGGATGAATCACTTATATCAATTGATTGGATGAATCACTTATATCAGTTGATTGGATGAATCACTTATATCAATAGATTGGATGAATCACTTATATCAATTGATTGGATGAATCGCTTATATCAATTGATTGGATGAATCACTAGATCTATTGATTGGATGAATCACTAGATCTATTGATTGGATGAATCACTTATATCAATTGATTGGATGAATCACTTATATCAATTGATTGGATGAATCATTTAGATCTATTGATTGGATGAATCACTAGATCTATTGATTGGATGAATCACTTATATCAATTGATTGGATGAATCACTTATATCAATTGATTGGATGAATCGCTTATATCAATTGATTGGATGAATCACTAGATCTATTGATTGGATGAATCACTAGATCTATTGATTGGATGAATCACTTATATCAATTGATTGGATGAATCACTTATATCAATTGATTGGATCAATCACTTAGATCTATTGATTGGATGAATCACTTATATCAATTGATTGGATGAATCACTTATATCAATTGATTGGATGAATCACTATATCAATTAATTGGATGAATCACTTATATCAATTGATTGGATGAATCACTTATATCAATTGATTGGATGAATCATTTAGATCTATTGATTGGATGAATCACTAGATCTATTGATTGGATAAATCATTTAGATCTATCGATTGGATGAATCACTAGATCTATGATTGGATGAATCACTTATATCAATTGATTGGATGAATCACTTATATCAATTGATTGGATGAATCACTTATATCAATTGATTGGATGAATCACTTATATCAATTGATTGGATGAATCACTTATATCAATTGATTGGATGAATCACTTATATCAATTGATCTATTGATTAGATGAATCATTTATATCTATTGATTGGATGAATCACTTATATCAATTGATTGGATGAATCACTTATATCAATTGATTGGATGAATCATTTAGATCTATTGATTGGATGAATCACTTAGATCAACTAGATCTATTGATTAGATGAATCATTTATATCTATTGATTGGATGAATCACTTATATCAATTGATTGGATGAATCACTTATATCAATTGATTGGATGAATCATTTAGATATATTGATTGGATGAATCACTTATATCAATTGATTGGATGAATCATTTAGATCTATTGATTGGATGAAACACTATATCTATTGATTGGATGAATCATTTAGATCTATTGATTGGATGAAACACTATATCTATTGATTGGTTGAATCATTTAGATCTATTGATTGGATGAATCACTAAATCTACTGATCGGATGAATCACTTGGATCTTTTCAGTGGATCGATTGATTGATTGGATCTGATTTTACCAAATGGTTCTACCCATTGATTGTCCATGGTTCTACCTATTGGTTCAACCCAATGGTTCTAACCATAGTTCTACCCATGGTTTTACACATTGGTTCTGCCCATGGTTTTACACATTGGTTCTACCCATGGTTCTAGTACCCCATTGGTTCTACCTATTGGTTCAACCCATTAGTTCTAACCATATTTATATCAATGGTTTTACACATTGGTTCTACCCATGGTTTTACACATTGGCTCTACCTATGGTTCTAGTACCCATTGGTTCTACCCATTGATTGTCCATGGTTCAACCCATTGGTTCTACCCATGGTCCTAGTATCCATTGGTTCTACCCATGGTTTTACCCATTGGTGGTTTATACATTGGTTCTACCAATGGTTTTACACATTTGGTTCTACCCATGGTTCTAGTACCAATCGGTCCTATCCATGGTTTTACACATTGGTTCTAACCATGGTTTTACCCATTGTGGTTCTACACATTGGTTCTACCCATGGTTCTAGTACCCATCGGTTCTACCCATGGTTCTAGTCCCATTGGTTCTACCCATGGTTCTAATACCCATTGGTTCTACCCATGGTTTTACACATTGGTTCTTCCCATGGTTTTACCCATTGGTTCTATCCATGGTTTTACACATTGGTTCTACCCACCCATGGTTTTACCCATTGGTCTATCCATGGTTTTACCCATTGGTTCTATCCATGGTTTTACACATTGGTTCTACCCATGGTTTTACCCATTGGTTCTATCCATGGTTTTACACATTGGTTCAACCCATGGTTCTAGTACCCATTGGTTCTAACCATGGTTTAACCCATTGGTTCTACCCATGGTTCTACACATTGGTTCTACCCATGGTTCTAGTACCCATAGGTTCTACCCATAGGTTCTACCCATGGTTCTAGTACCCATAGGTTCTACCTATGGTTCTAGTACCCATAGGTTCTACCCATGGTTCTAGTACCCATTGGTTCTACCCATGGTTTACCCATTTGTTCTACCCATGGTTTTACACATTGATTCTCTAGTACCCATTGGTTCTACCCATGGTTCTACACATTGGTTCTACCCATGGTTCTAGTACCCATAGGTTCTACCCATGGTTCTAGTACCCATAGGTTCTACCCATGGTTCTAGTACCCATAGGTTCTACCCATGGTTCTAGTACCCATAGGTTCTACCCATGGTTCTAGTACCCATTGGTTCTATCCATGGTTTTACACATTGGTTCTACCCGTGGTTCTAGTACCCATTGGTTGTAACCATGGTTTACCCATTGGTAGTTCTAGTAGTAGTACTCATTGGTTCTACTCATTGGTTCTACCCATGGTTTTACACATTGGTTCTACCCATGGATCTAGTATCTATTGGTTGTAACCATGGTTTTACTCATTGGTTCTACCCATGGTTTTACACATTGGTTCTACCCATGGTTCTAGTACACATTGGTTCTAACCATGGTTTTACCCATTGGTTCTACCCATGGTTTTACACATTGGTTCTACCCATGGTTCTAGTACCCATTGGTTCTAACCATGGTTTTGCCCATTGGTTCTACCCATGGTTTTACACATTGGTTCTACCCATGGTTCTAGTACCCATTGGTTGTAACCATGGTTTACCCATTGGTAGTTCTAGTAGTAGTACTCATTGGTTCTACTCATTGGTTCTACCCATGGTTTTACACATTGGTTCTACCCATGGATCTAGTATCTATTGGTTGTAACCATGGTTTTACTCATTGGTTTTGCCCATTGGTTCTAGTACACATTGGTTCTAGTACACATTGGTTTTAATCATGGTTTTACCCATCAGTGTTTCTAGTACCCATTGGTTCAACCCATTTGTTCTACCCATGGTTCTACCATTGGCTGTTCCCATGGTTCTACCATTGGTTCTACTCAAGGATCTACGGTTCTACCCATGGTTCTAGAACCCATTAGTTTTAGTCATGGTTTTACCCATTGGTGGTTCTTCACGTTGGTTCTTCCCATGGTTTTACCCATTGGTGGTTCTTCCCATGGTTTTACCCATTGGTTCTACCATTGGTTCTACCCATGGTTCTAGTACCCATTGGTTGTAACCATGGTTTTACCCATTGGTAGTTCTAGTAACCATTGGTGCTACGCATTTACCCATAGTTTTACCCATTGGTTATACCCATTGATTCTACCCATGGTTCTAGAACACATTGGTGCTACCCATTGGTTTTACTCATTGGTTCTACCCATTGGTTCTACCCATTTATTCTACCCATTGAATCTAACCATGGTTCTACACATTGGTTCTTCTCATGGGTCTATTATGCCCATAGGGTCTACTCATGGTTATAGATACCCATTGATTGTAACCATGGTTTTATTCATTGGTATTACCCATTGGTTCTACCCATTGGTTGTAACCATGGTTCTACCCATGGTTCTAGTATCCATTGGTTGTAACCATGAGTTTACCCGTGGTTCTACCCATGGCTTTATACATTGGTTTTACCCATTGGTTCTACCTATTGGTTGTAACCATGGTTTTACCCATTGGTGGTTCAAACCATTGGTTCTTACCATGGTTCTATAGTACCCAATTGGTTCTACCCCTATTTGGCCAAACGCCAGACGCCAAGAGTGGTGGCAACTATTTTGAATAGAGTGGGAATCCCCTTACCACGTGCTGAAAAATGCAACCTATTTGTTTATCTCTTAGGCCTATATCATAGATGGAATCAAGTTCAATTTTGTTTTTAACCAAAAAACCCCACGAGTCCACGACGGCTCCTAATAAGATATCCGGTGCCGACTCGCATTTTTTTAAAGCAAAACAAGGTGACAAAAATGTGAGATTTGATCTCTCCCATGAGTGTTTGGATTATTCATTCTACATTGTTTAAATCTAGACATATCTCACGCGATCAGTATAAACAAAATTCATAATGTGGTGTTAAATATTTTATGTATAGCAAAGATCAAGGTTAAACGTGTTGCAATTTCTCCAAGTTCAGTAGTATATTATAAGACCTAGTCGTACGTTCCAGTAGGCGGTAGCAACTCTTCTCCGGTACCAGACCTAGAGACATTATCACCTTTACACCACTGGTAACATCAGGAACACACCAGCAGACTACAGCTTTCTGAAAAACGTCGGAGTCAAAGAACTTTAAGTTAAGATGTATGGGCAATTGTTTTTGATTGGCGTATGTTTAATCTTCAGTTGTTGTACTCCAGGTTACTCGCGTCCAAACGTCAAGATTGGTTCCAAATTACTAAATGGTCCAAGTGAAGATGAAACTGGTAATCCAGTGTCTGTTGGCCCCAAACATGAGCGGAGCTGCAGAGTAGCTGATTTTGAGGTCCAAGCGAATTTTCAGTTAGACTTGGTGAGTACGTAAAGTCTGCATCACACTCTCGATATTATGATAGACCTAAATCATGCATCATGAGACTTACAATCTAGGAAAAAAGGTCCTTGGAACGCTTTACACGTTTGGACGTTATGTGCAGATAGTTTTTCTTCTGATCTTTATTGTGTTTAGAACTGAAGAGGACATCTTAAACAACAATTTCCACTTCCCCATCGATGCCTTTACCCCACACCCCATCGATCCCCTTCCCCACACCCCATCGATCAAATGAATATCTTGCTGAAGACATTGACATTTCTCAACATTGCACGGGTAGTTTTGTTAAACAGTAAGCGTTTACGTTCGAAGGCCATTTTCCAGGATTGTAGATCGTATAACCAATAAAACCGTATGCGTTCCCCCCCCCCCCTCCATGTTTTCAACTTACATTGATCTAATTGAAGAAGAAAAAGAGAAGGCTTAGAATTGACGGGGATAGGGCGAGTATATCGCTCCAGAAAGGGTGATATGAGGAACTTGTAATCCCGATTGTAGTACATAGTCAAGTTAGGGAGTGGCATTTTCCATTGAAGAAATGCAATGGATGTCAAATATGGACCGAGAGCTAGACATGAAATAGATGGATGCCTTCTTATTGATAATTGATAGTCTCGGATGATAGTGACTTCGGCAAGGGACTTATTTGAATCTAACCATTGTACAGAGGTCGATAATGCAGGGGCGTAACTAGATATGGGCAGCCTATTTTCCCCGCCCCTGCCAGAAGGCTTACCCCCTTTATGCCCCCCCCCCCCCCCCTCCATTGGTGCAATAAAAGGGCCACATTTTAGTTTGTGACGTAATCGATGTGATGTTTTTCAAGGCCAAGGGGAAAATGCATGCTTTTGTCCAAAAACATGCATGAAACAAGTTTGGGTATAACTCGATATTGAATAGACTTTAAAAACTTAAAATAGTCATTATATTAGTTCTGTATTTGGCGCAAGAAATGTTTCATTTAGACGTTATAGGCTACAATGCAGTGAATTAGTCCAAACATGCCATTTTTTTGTTGCTCATAAATTCAGCATATACGATGAGGTCACCGTTGATTTTTTTAAATTTTTATTTGACCTAGGTCAACACTTCCGCAATATTGCTTTTGTCATTTGAACTTATTTAAAATTTGACCTCTTTTGACCTTTGACCCATAACCGTTGGGCGTACGAAAAAGGGAGTTTTTTCATGTTTGAGGACAAACGGGCAACTTTTGAAATTTGACTCCAGATGACCTTTGACCTTGGAAGACTTGAATGTGTTACCAAGGATTACAACTATAGAGATTAATCATTGGGCCTCTCAATATCGCGTTTTACCCAAACTTGTTTTATGCATTTTCCCTTTGGCCTTGAAAAACATTACATCGATTACATCACAAACTAAAATGTGGCCCTTTTATTGCATAACATTTTGTTGGACAGCTTACGCAAACAAAATGATCCTTAATATCACACCATGGTTGCAAAATTCGAGGCCACATTTGCACTTTTCAACAAGTGGTGCGATACTTTTTTCCATGTGTATAGATAGCGTATGTAAGTTATATTATATAGGTACAGCAGAGAAATGGAAAACGGCAAAAACACCACAATCACCGTTAATCACAGAAAAGCGTTCCAATACTTTTTTTTCCAGGATTGTAGGTGATCACAGATCCGTTAAAAATATATATAAATATGCATAGCGTGACGAAACTACAAGCGTTAGAAATGTGACACCCAATACGCAGGGAAAAAAATCAATGCCAATTGCGCGTCAACTACTCACATGAAAAAGCAACACTCGAGGAAGCCAAAAAACACATCCGCAAAAACGGCACGCGTCATGTTCTCGCCTGCGAATAAAATATTAAAAATAGACGTGCGGCATATTTTTCAACATCTACTGACCCTGCCGTTGATCGTGGTGCGTCACGAATCTGAGGCCAATTACAAAATCGCAACGCAAAGGGTATACGCGAATAAAAATTCCATTAAAATGGAAAGTTGGCGGTCAAAAGGAAATTGCGATATAAGGCAAATAGAAAGGGCAAAAATAGCAACATTTGTAAATACGGCTTTTAGTTGCTAAAATTATGTGGCAAAGGAAGCAAGCGCATAGATGATAATTGTGCAAGATTCTTGCATGGCATTACTAGAAAGCAATATAAATTACAGCCATAGTTTAGTGATAAACACGGTTTTAACATTCAATTTAAGTTTTAAATATATGTCATATGTATTCAATTTATTTGATCAATACATAAATAAATGTAGAAATAAATAAATGAGTTTTTTTTCTTAAAAACTTTTAAATAAATAGTTGAATCATTTTGTTAATAAATAATAATATAAATCGAAAATTACATTTTTAATCGAAAATAAATGAATCAATAAACTAATGAATCAATACATAAATACACGCATATTAAAAATTAAAATATTAAAAATTACTTATAAAATAAAGAAATTAAAACAAATAAATATGAGAAAACATTAATAAATAAATAAATGAATAATTATGTAGATAATTAATAATATAAAAAGTAAATAAGTAAATATAGAAATATACAAATGAATAAATTTTACATTCAATTTAAGTTTTAAATATGTCATATATATTCAATTAATTTGATTAGAATTATATTCAATTTAATATGGCCAATATTCGTTAGTAAAACTATGGTTGAAGTAGAATTTATTTGTTTATTATAGAAAAATATCCATTGAAATGGAATGGGGGCGATCCAAGAGAAAGAATCATGTTTTGTAACCATTTTCTGAAGCATCTGTTCATTCTGTTGCATACCAAAATACCAGGGATATGATGTATGTATCTTTCAAACAAAAAACCCACCCCAAATCAAAACACAACAGTCTAAAAATAGTACAGGAAACCAATAAAGTTGATGTTTGTGCATGGAGGGGGGAGGTATCATCTGAAGAACAATCTAGGTATATATGACTTCCGCAACTCAATAAGGGACGCACCATTTGATTTACAGGGGGGGGGTAGGAAGTTGGGTTGGGTGGTGATTTTTTTTTTTTGGCCGCTTCAAGGGGTGAATCCTTTTTTTTGGGGGGATTTATTTTTATAAATGTATCCATTCATATTGAGTTGGGTGGAGGTAGAATTTTTTTTTTTTTTTTTTACTCATCAGGGGGTGAATTTTTTTTGGGGGGGCCTGCATAGAGGATGATTTTTTTCTTTCTCCGAAAACTTCCTACACCCCCCCCCCCGGAAAATCTAATGGTGCGTCCCTAAAGCCCCAACTAAAAAATTCCCATGGAAATGGAGTGATCACCAGAACCAATTCTAAAGCAAGCACTATTTTTTCGCGGCATTTAATGTTCGTGATGCAGAAGAACCCACATTTTTCATCATGAAATGTTTACAAATGTACACCTTTCTAATAATGTCTAATAAGAATACTAAAAGCTTGTGAGCATGACAATTTCACCAATCCTAGCCAGTCGCGAAATTTTTCATACACATAGATATTTCATGCAAACCTTGACCATGTTTTATGACACAGTTGCACAGTTGACACTCTGAGCTTTTCAGTAGTATCTGAGACCACAATTGTAATGTGTATAACATCTGGACAGTTTTGGGAGATTTCTCTTTAGTCAAACAAGATAAGCTATTATGTCTCTCTGTTGGGAGTCTAATAACATCTCTCTGATTGAACCATCAAGGCTAAACAAATATAGCTTTGACTCCATCACAGACTGCAGGACTGTTAAAATAAACTGCATAGGTACATGTAATTTACAAAGACTGCAAAATAATTTAGACAATTTTCCATATACTAAAAACAAAATGGCAGCCTCCATGTATATGTAGAAAGACCTAAATGTCCAAGAATATGCAATCTGATGCTATAAGGTTGGCGGTTGCCCCGCCAACCAAAAATGTACAAATCAAAATATCTTCTCCCAACGGAAGGTCGCACAGTCATAATTTCGGTGTCAAATGAAAGCTTAGGCAATTACCTTACCAACGATATATCACACGACCGCATTTTGCGTAAAAAGAAATCAATTATGTTTTAACGCAGCGCGAGAAAACTCGCATTGGTGCGCTAATGCGGCCCATGTGACGCGCATCCTGAACAAGTATCCTTTTCGAAAATGTAAAAAAACCAGATTGGTAAAATGTGTCAGTACAAAAGCCTTGTGCGCGCCAACGCGTAGTAAATTTGACTTTTAAACAACCAATCTTGAATCGCCACCACATCATCTTAAATTGCCCTTAAAGCCGAGAATGGCACATGATACAAAAATTCGGGTCGAAAAAAACGCATAGGTTAACCCCTTGCAGGTTTTTACACATGAAAAACCGACCCTCTTGGAATCAAACTAAACTCTGCAAGATGAAAGAGTAGGCCTAGGTGATCACAGATCTGTTAACAAATATATACATATGCATAAAGTGACGAAACTACAAGCGTTCGAAATGTGACACCCGATACACAGGCAAAAAACCACCAATGCCACATGCGCATCAACTTCTCACATTAAAAAATAACACTCCAGGAAGCCAAAACCCGGGGGGGGGGGGGGGGGGGGGTCAGTGAACATACCAAGCGGGTAAACATGCGCGTCCAAGCACCTCTGAAATGGACCCTAAATGGCGTAAACCAGGACACTATTTTGATACCCCTAAATGGCGTAACACATACAAACCCTACCCTAAACGGCGTTCCCAACATTCAATAATGCACCCCTAAATGGTGTATACAGGGTGTCCCAAAAAAATGTTAACACTCCGGGCACATAAGATATCTTAAAAGGACAGAAACACACGGGTCTAATCTTGATGTATTATGAAAGCTGAGTAAATAAGCTTTCATTTGCATTTTATTGCGTTCCAATTGGTTATTTAGAACGGGAGATATGCTTCAGCAAACATGAGGAAGCAAAATCGGCTTGGTCCAATCCTCTCAGTATGAAAGTAAAGCATTTAAAATGCACGAAGCAAGAAACAACATGATTAAGTCACACACACACATCAGTTAATCTCTTCTTTGTTCTTTTCAACACATTCTTTCGATTCTTTTCAAGCTTAAAAGACATAAATCAACATATTCCACATAAATTATATAGGTATTTTGTCATGAGTTCAAGTTCTATACTATTTTTCCATGTGCAATGGGTAGCTGTCAGTAAAGCAGTCTTTAAAATGGAAATTGAAACATTTCATGTTCTTTGTTGAAATGGTCCATCCAATTAAATAAATTAACTAATATTGAACTGAAATAAAACTAGTATTGCACTGAAATTAACCATAAATCAATTTAAGCTTGAAAAGAATCGAAAAAATGCGTTGAAAAGAACAAAGAAGAGATTAACTGATGTGTGTGTGACTTAATCATGTTGCTTCTTGCTTCGTGCATTTTAAAAGCTTTACTTTCATACTGCGAGGATTGGACCAAGCCGATTTTGCTTCCTCATGTTTGCTGAAGCATATCTCCCGTTCTAAATAACCAATTGGAACGCAATAAAATGCAAATGAAAGCTTATTTACTCAGCTTTCATAATACATATAATACATGAGGAAGCAAAATCGGCTTGGTCCAATCCTCTCAGTATGAAAGTAAAGCATTTAAAATGCACGAAGCAAGAAACAACATGATTAAGTCACACACACACATCAGTTAATCTCTTCTTTGTTCTTTTCAACACATTCTTTCGATTCTTTTCAAGCTTAAAAGACATAAATCAATATATTCCACATATATTATATAGGTATTTTGTCATGAGTTCAAGTTCTATACTATTTTTCCATGTGCAATGGGTAGCTGTCAGTAAATCAGTCTTTAAAATGGAAATTGAAACATTTCATGTTCTTTGTTGAAATGGTCCATCCAATTAAATAAATTAACTAATATTGAACTGAAATAAAACTAGTATTGCACTGAAATTAACCATAAATCAATTTAAGCTTGAAAAGAATCGAAAAAATGCGTTGAAAAGAACAAAGAAGAGATTAACTGATGTGTGTGTGTGACTTAATCATGTTGCTTCTTGCTTCGTGCATTTTAAAAGCTTTACTTTCATACTGCGAGGATTGGACCAAGCCGATTTTGCTTCCTCATGTTTGCTGAAGCATATCTCCCGTTCTAAATAACCAATTGGAACGCAATAAAATGCAAATGAAAGCTTATTTACTCAGCTTTCATAATACATATAATACATGAGGAAGCAAAATCGGCTTGGTCCAATCTTCTCAGTATGAAAGTAAAGCATTTAAAATGCACGAAGCAAGAAACAACATGATTAAGTCACACACACACATCAGTTAATCTCTTCTTTGTTCTTTTCAACACATTCTTTCGATTCTTTTCAAGCTTAAAAGACATAAATCAATATATTCCACATAAATTATATAGGTATTTTGTCATGAGTTCAAGTTCTATACTATTTTTCCATGTGCAATGGGTAGCTGTCAGTAAACATACATCAAGATTTGACCCGTGTGTTCCTGTCCTTTTAAAATATCTTATGTGCCCGGAGTGTTAACATTTTGTTGGGACACCCTGTAGTAATGCTCAAAATAATCATAATACAATATACAAATTAATTAGGGAAAGATTGAAGATTGAAGATTTTTTTCAACATTTTGCATGTTTATTGAAAAGTCACACATACAACAATTAGTACCCCTAAACGTTGATACCTCGATGCTGTTACGGATACCCTAAAGTGCGATGCCCCCTAAACAGTACCCCTTTTTCAGAAAGGCGTCGACGACGTCGTGTGGTGAAATTTGGACCCTTTTCGACGTTTTGGTTTGGACGCGGATGCGTACCCGCTTGGTATGTTCACTGACCGCCCCCCCCCCGGGCCAAAAACGCATCCGCAAAAACGGCACGGGTCACGTTCTCGCTTGCGTATAACATATTAAAAATAGACGTGTGGGATATTTTTCAACATCTACTGACCCTGCCAAGTGCGTTTATCGTGGTGCGTAACGAATCTGAGGCCAAATAAAAAGAATCGCAACGCTAAGGGCATACGCCCAAAATGTACAAATCAAAATATCTTCCCAACGGAAGGTCGCAGAGTCATAATTTAGGTGTCAAATGAAAGCTTAGGCAATTACCTTACCAACGATATATCACACGACCGCATTTTGCGTAAAAAGAAATCAATTATATTTTACCGCGGCGCGAGAAAACGCGCATCGGGGCGATTATGCGACCCATGTGACTCGGATCTTGAACGAGTATCCTTTCCGAAAATGTAAAACATTCTAGCAAGCTGCTGAAGCCATTGGCATCCCTCAACATTGCACGGGGGAGTGTGGGTGACCGTTTACCGTTAATCACAGAAAAGCATTCCAAGACTTTCCAGGATTGTAGGTAACAACCATAGGCATAGGCCTACTGTTAAAATGTATTTCTACATACCATACATCGTATAGCTATATGGTGGGGTGTTGGCAACACATTATATTACCCTGCGTAGGCATTTTTGAATCACGTTATGATTAATTAATAGGCCTACATTCTAACCCTTAAATTGAACTCCCGTTAGTTATATGTAATGATAAATTTGGGAATATATCATGATATGATCGTGATAACAAATCTGAACATGATGATAGCTAGGTCAATACCTTTACTATACAGGGTGTCCCTAAAAAAAAGGTGCACGTGTTCTACGTCATGGCTCTCGTTGATTACTCAGTATTTGGCTGTAATCTTTATATGATCTAAAAGATTATTTAGTTGGCTATCAAATGCCGTTTATTTGACTGTGTTTACTTTTCCCAAATTAAAAATTATGCTTGATCAACAAAAAGCACTCAAAATAGGGGTTGTGCCACTTTTAGAAAAAGAAGCTTTTTGGGGAATGTGTCACTTTCATCTTTAAACATTTCGTATACAGATTTGGTGTTTGTACGAGCTTCAAGATAACTAAATAAGCTTTCGTACGCAGTTTGTTTCATCGAATTTGCTTGTTTGACCATGGGCAAAAAATTATCAAAACTGTGCCAGGTATTTGAAAGAAATCATCCATGTGTACAATTGCTGTTATGAATAACGCTTTCAAGCATTTCTTCTTGAAAAAAAGCAAACATTTGACTTTCTGCGATCAAGCATATTTATCAATAGGGTAAAGTAAATGAAACATACAAAACATACGGCATTTGAAAGGTAATTTAGTCATCTTCAAGCTCACTCTTCCCACATCTTTTTTCCTTAAAAAGTGGCACAACCCGTTTAAGTACTCGTGGTTGATCAAGCATATCGTTGGGTTGGGAAGAGCAATTACAATCAAACTAACGGCATTCGAAAGACAACTATATTATCTAAATATTACAACCAAATACTGAGTAATCAATGAGAGTTTGGTCTACCACGTTTACGAATTCCTTCGACAGGGGTCTCTGTGTATGTTACCAATCGAACTAATTAATTGTCGTTAATTCTCTTTTTGAACCAGTACATTGGGACCTGGTATCACATTGCGCACGTGCAACCACCTGAATATCCCTTCCAGAGAAGATCACATTACAGTCTATTGCAAGATGGAACTAGTGGCTTGTTTATGAGAACACAAATCATATTATCGTAAGTGGGTTTTGAAATACTCAAATATCTAAAACATTATGTTCATTTGCCGACTGAAGTAGTGATAAAGGGGTCAAAAAAAGTAAGTCTCCCTCTAAAATTAGATTACTTTTGTTTACATAACTTCACACACAATTAGACGTTTTGAAAAGTTGAAACGATTATAAAAAGATAAAACGCTTGGCTACCAACATAAAGTTTTCCATTTTCGATATCATGTTTACTTTTCCGAAGACGGTCACATTTCCACAAAATGATGTTTTCAGAAAAAGTGGCACTTTGTCCTATACCAGTAAATTTAAAAACTCTCACACGTGATTTTTTGTACGCAAATTAGACTACGTTTGTTTGCATAACTCCGCACAGGATTATTTATTTTGAGAAATTTAAAGACTTGTGAAAAGAAAAAGCGCTTGGGTCTTTATTAAAAGTGTCTCCTGTTCAATATCATGTTTACTTCTCCCAAAATTGTCTCATTTCCCCAAAACAGTGGCAATTTTCAAAATCCTATACAATTTTGTTTGCGTAACACCTTCACACAATTAGACGTTTTAAAAAATTGAAACGTTTCTGAAAAGGAAAAACCGTTAGCTATCCGTACAAAGTTTCCCCTTTTCAATACCATCTTTACTTTTCCCCAAAAAGTCCAATATCCCCAAAATGATGTTTCCGTTAACATAAAATTTGCCAAAATCCAATACAAGTAAGTGCCACTTTGTCTGAAAACATCCTTTCGAGGAAATGTCACTGTTTTGGGAAAAGTAAACATGATATCGAAAACGGAAAACTTTCTATTGGTAGCCAGTCGTTTTTTCTTTTCGTAATCGTTTAAATTTATCAAAACGTTTAATTGTGTGTGAAGTTATGTAAACAAAGGTAATCTAATTTTAGAGGGGGATTTACTTTTTTTGACCCCTTTATGTGTCTGTACGGACCGACCGTGTAAACAAACAAACAAACAAACCCAGATATTACATGTTTTCCTGCAAATCGGTGTCTTGTAGTGTATAGCCCTTAATGGCCCCTCACATGTATCCGTGTGAGCTGGGCGGCCCCTTACCGTCTTATAGAAAAACAACAGAGTCCAACACGGTGAACAATCAGCGAAAAATGTCAACGGCCGCATTGATTTTTTTGGTCACCGGGTTCATACTGTTCTATACCGGGTCCTTATCGGCCTGGAACCGGGCTCATACCACCTCTTCACCAGGTCCTCACCGGCCGAAACGCTTGGGTACCGACCGAACCGCCTTGATAACGTCATCAAACTGTCCTGCATAAGCCACGATAAGCTGAGCGCCCAACCTCGCCGCTTCACCCACATTCCGGGAATCTCTGTATTACTCATGACATGTATCCGTGTGAGCTTGCCGGCCCATTACCGTGTGACAAATTGGTGCAGACGGCGGCACACGGTGATGTCACACGGTGGGCCGTTTCCCGTCCGTTGAACACGTTGCCGGGGACATTGCCGGCCATGTGCCCGGCAGGAAGTTTGACCATTCTCAAAACTCCTGCCGCTGAGGAATGCGCCAAAAACGTATTGAACAAGGCTCTGGTTCATCAACGTATAGGCCTACATACGGGCCTACATATCAAGAGGACTATTGCGTGATTCATAGTCGCCTTGTTCGCAGTGGCGTACCGACCGGGGGGCACCGACCGGGGGGGGGGGGGGCAAGTTGCCCCCCTGGCTCCAAATACCGGGACGCTAAAATCGCAATACCGGGACGCTAAAATCGCAATACCGGGACGCTAAAATCGCAATACCGGGACGCTAAATTCGCATGAGGAAAAAAAATGTAGGGCCTAGACCGAAAACACTGAGGGTTTGGCATTATTTTTTGACTGTTGTGCTTTTTGGACTGCGAAATTTTGTGACCGTGCGAAATTTTGTGACCGTGCGAAATTTTGTGACCGTGCGAAATTGTGTGACCATGCGAAATTTAGTGACCGTGCGAAATTTTTTGCCCCCCCCCCCCCCCCCCCCCCCCCACTTACGTGAAATTCACGAGGTGACTGACTAGGAAAAAATTTGGGGCAACCTTTTACGAAAATTTACGCCACTGTCGGGACGACATATACTTGCCCCCCCTGGCTCACATGCCGCGGTACGCGCCTGCTTGTTCGTAAGATATATGTAATACAAATATTGATTGCACCAAGGGGCACGGTTCAAAATATATACATGGTGATCTCGAAACCATGCTACGCCCATCGACGGCGGCGGCTCGGGTATAGCAACGCAAGTCCAACCGGTGGAGTGGTGTTACATCATAAAGACTATAACAATTTCCCCCCAGATGATTATTGAAAAACAACCGACAACATTATCTGTACCATATCTCTTTCCATTCTCTAGGCATAAAAACTGCCATTTGCGAGAGTTTGAAGCAATAAGTCATCTTCCGGAAGATCCAGGCGCACAAGTGGAAAGTATACCATCAAAGCTGAAACTTTCCTTGACTATGAGACCACTCGTAAGAGGTTTGTAGTAAACTATAGACACACTCAAAAAGGTTTTTATTAAATTCAAACCACATGTCTGTGATCTCTTCATATTGTGTGGCATATCAATTGAAATGTTACTCCTTCCCTTTCCAAAACATTACACAGGATCAGCAGAAACAGATTGTGCCAACTGTGCCATGGAACAACCAACAGAATCTCTAAAACAGGCAATAAAAGTTACAGCGTAACTGTATTTCCTTTATCATCAGCCAACAGGTATTATATAGGGGAGAATGGGGAGTGTTATACACCGTAGGGGCAGTTCGCCCACCACATGATTCTCATATTTGCGGCCACTGGTTGAATTTGACGAACACACAATATGTTCTGCTGTTTGTTGCGATCATTCCATGGTAACATGGTAGATCTCCGTATAAAGTTTGTCAAATTATCATCTAAAAACCAGTTTTTCATCAATCCATTTTTGATATCAATTTTTTTCTAAAGATATTCGTACAGATTTTAATGTAAATCATCATTAAGTAGATATGGGATTGGATAAATGGATTTGGTGCAGTTATAAACCCGTCATTGTGAGACATGTGTGGTTATTGGGTCAATGTTCTTGGGGCACATTCGCTCTTTCATAGGGGGGCATGTTCGCCAATGGGGATTTACATAATTAAGATTTTGTATAATTTCAAAATTGCTGGTCCGAGTATTTTGGTCATCCAAAGTTTCCCTAGAGCATGAGGATACACCTGTCTTTATACTTTACTCAGTCCTTTTCAGTAAGGCCCGGGGTACTAAAATTGTGGTCGTATGTAGCCAAGATATCAAGCTTTCATTTAATATCAATAGGTCCATTCAATCTTTAAAATTGACATCTCTAGGCCATTTCAAATGAAAATGGGGCAAACACTCCCCACTCTCCTCTACTAAGTGAGGGGGTAGGTATCTCTGTAAGGCCAAAAAAAAAAAAATGTTATATTGGCGTAACGGGCTGAACAAAAATAGGGTAGGTAGGTAGGGATTTTTTTTTTTTTTTTTTTTTTTTTTTTTTTTTTAGCAGCTGTTTTTGAACAATGTTAACCGAGTTTAAACATTCCCTATTGTTTGTTAGAAGTACCGTCGTATTTCGTTCGAGAAAAAACATTTTTATTTTTTATTTTTTTATTTTTTAGGGTCGGTCGGTTGGTTTTTTTTTTTTTTTTTCACTGAAAAAAAAAAAAAAATGTAGGGTCGGGCGTATTTTTAGGGTCGGGCGGGTTACGCCAATATAACCATTTTTTTTTTTTGGCCTAAGTCCTGGGTACTAGCACTTTTACAAATTTGACAGTTTTAGGATTCTCAAGAGAACAGCTCTTGGGTCAAATTGGGTCGTCTTGAAATGAGGGCACGTGGTCCTCAGGTTTTGTTTTTTGTAGTTTGGGATGATTTTATTGGAGTCTTTGCAATATTTGTGCACCTCAGTCAATAATTATAATTACTGTTAATTACCTATCTACAGAGGATTACTGGGTGCTGTACACAGACTACCAACACATAGCAATTGTATACAGTTGTAATAAATGGACAGATGATGGCTTATGTGAAGCAGCTAAACTGTGGGTAATTGCAAGGACCATCAGGTTAACAGAAGACCAGCTTCAACATGTATATGCAGCACTTGAAAGAGTCTGCATGGATCCAGCAACTCTCCAGATGGTACCAACAGGTAAAGGAACAATGTGACACTCTATCTGTGGGACCCAAAGTTTTATGAGAGATGTTCATCTTCTCTAAGGCTGTGTAAATACAAAATTGGTGTATAATTTACATTTTATTTTGTATGATTAATTTGTATAAAAAAGTTTGAATTATATAAACCTCACTGTGTGGAATATAGTGCAGAACAAACATCATAGACATGACCTTTGGGAAGTCCCTATTTCACGTAAACAAACTTGGTTTATGGGGCACAGTCACTCTTTATTTGAAATTGATGTTCATATAAACGAAAGTCTGATGGCATGCAATGATTGCCTTCATGGAATCTGATCCTAATTGGCAATACTTGTCTATTACTTTTTGATAGATTGTGATGAAGTGTTAGACATACCACCAGCAGCAGAAGAACTGGAGGAAGAAGATAATCAGTTGGAAGAATATGTTTCAAGTAAGACTAAGTCTCATCCAGTGCTGATAGCTCATCCTCATTCCAAGATAATCAATAGCCATATATGAAACAATATAAAGAGAGTTACCCCTTGTAATCATGTCAAAATCTAATTCTAGTAAAGGTCTATAATAGTAAGAATCCAAGTTCAAATTCAAGCAAATGCTTACAGACCAAAACAAACTGTTTCAAATTGTTCACAATTAATGAGTATTTACACAAACTGTGTATAACTCAAACATTTCATATATTCTAATAAGATTTGAATACTCCACAGTACTCGCAATACACTATCATGTTGTACTGTTTAAACCAGTAAAAAGATTATCATTTTGTATTGAAATATGTCAGGTTTGACAAATTCCATTTTCTAACTCATCTTTTGAGGCAACAATAGCTAATTGTGTTGAGTTTGAATATAAGGGTTTTATACGATTTAAATAGAACCATTCTTAATCTAAACACTTTTTTGATTAACAGATTTGACAAATATAATATAGACTTGGACAAACTGGCGTGAATTGTTCTATATGTGTGGAATGGTATGTATGCCATTACATACCCCTACACACAAAATATTTGGTGAGGGATGAGGATCGAATTGTTGACATTCAGTAACCAACCTCTACCTCTGGTTAATAAATCTTGTTTGAAGATGAATCTATCATCTGATTATCGTAAGAAGATATAATTACCTTAAGAAGATATAATATAATAAGGCAACAACAATACCCCTGTTCTACGGGCAAATGGAGATCCTCTCAAGTAGATTGATCGGTCGGGCAGATTTTTTTTGGAGAGGGGGGTTCAACATTTTCATAATCATTTTGGTGAATTTCAACAATTCATAACATTTTCAACAAAAAAATATCAAAAAATGGCAAAACACTTTCAACAATAACAAATCTAAATTTAAAACAAATGTTCGACAATTTTTTGCAAAAAACAGCAACAACATAGAAAGGGTTTTTTTCTTTTTTCTCACCTAACATGTGTATTCTGGCTCTCTTAATTGATGGCACTTGACTTTTAAGTACTGTAGTCTATGTATCTATGATTAATCCATTTCCAAGTTCAAAACATTCTATTTTGGAATGATCCATGTTCTTATTACTTCCTAAATAATGTTACTTTATGTCACATTATATTACTATTCTGTGTCTTTATCCTCTTACAGTTAAAGAAATAGAAATATCCTGCATTGTGGAAGATTTTCAAGTACAACAAAACTTTGTCATAGAAGAGGTAAGAATCAAAATTGATTTTTATTCTAAATTTGATACAACTAACTACCAATCAACAAATAACAACAAATTAAGGTTTTAATCAAAGCACTATCGGCAAAACTGTCCTGTCGTGTAGTCAAGGCTGAGCCAATGATGAAATTGTAGAAATAAAGGCAGCTATTGCACTGTAATTGTTTTCATTATAAGCTCATCATGTGAAAATGTCATTTATCTGTAATAGCTGCCATATGTGTGAACAATGTCTAGTGCTCCATCATTCCCCATAGAAGTATAGATTACCATAGCAATGTGTCTAAACAAAACTTGTGACTGATGATACATATGTTTACATTGCCCGCCAAGCATAAGAACTTAGAAGCAACTTTTACGTGTAAAGTCATGGCTGATGTTATATACGCACATTATACCCATATTTGTTTAGTCGGTAAAGTCTTGATGGTTCACCTTTTATATCTTAATCCACCCCCAATATGAACAATCTAGCTACAACACTTACAATATAAATGTCCATTTGAGGTAATAAACATTTTACTTTTGTGAGCTTTGCATTCAAAATGTCTATGAAAATGTTCTAGGAGATGGAAAGTAAGCTAACACTGTTACATTTTATAAGGTCATTTCAGTGAGAAAACATACCAAATATTGGTCATTAGAGCTAGGTCAATATGCCGGGTACATCCAATGGTATCACAACAACTATTATTACCAAGTTTGGTTGAGATTCAAGTTTAGCTTTTCATATGAGAGCCCTATACTATACAGCAAGTGCATTTTATAGTTTTGACAAAATGTTGAAAGATCATAAGAACACATTAGAGGCAGTGCCACAGGGTTGTCATACAAATCTTTCATTTCAGCCCCCCCCCCCCCCCCCCCCCCCCGCCCCCACCCCCCACCCAACAACATTTCATTTAATCATTTTCTCTACCTTAATTTAATTTTGTTTCATCTGGTACCCACGTAATATTGGGGAATTGTTACCACAACAGTGAAGAGTGACCAGGTCCCAAACAGTGTATTAGTAAGGTCCTTTAAAAGATCTTTGTTCACTTAATTCCAGCCATTTTGTCCGAGTCTATATAATATTTAATACAATCTGTTTAGTTTCTAGGTGAATGGTATAACGTTCAACAGATGATGAATCAGAGTGTAACAAGCATAGGATCCATGGTATTTCAGCCTAGCAACAATAAAACATCAGCACACATGGATGTCTTTATTAGGGATATTAAACTGTAAGTAGGTTTACTTCAAATATGGTAATTAACATTTGCATTTTTGACCAAACAGCCAAAATGTCCTGAATGATCAATAAGACTGATATTTTTGGAATCATAACAATTTTTATTTACAGTCTTGTCAATCCTTCCCATGGAAATAGTCTGATTCACAGCCTGGAATTAACCCTTCACCTCCTAGTAAATGAATTAATCCCTTTTCAAACCCAAATTTGGGAAATCAACAGGTCTAACTTGTGGACGATTTCTATTGTTTTAAAACTTTGACAAACATTTAACAAAACCCATGTTCTGAAATGATGAGCATCTACCTTCTTGCACCAAATTCAGCACACCGTGACATATAAGACATATGACCATTGACCTGGTATGTGTGCTGAGACTTGTTCACATGGTTTTGTTTGTGTTTTTTATACGAGGGCATATACAGGGTGAATCAAAAAACATTGTGCACGATTTGAAATGGCCATTTGACCTTGATGTGTGCATTGAACCATGGAGTTTTATCTGTATAATGCGTTGTTAATCTAGTTTATCCTCCCAAAAGATGAAAGTAATCAACTGATAAATAAGCAAACTGTGATAAGTTTTGTAAGCTGACTGCGTTTTCCAATGGGATTTACACACCGTAAATTGGTTTTGCTAAAATGGTCATTATATAATCACTTCAATTGTCAAAATGTTCCTGAAATATTAATTCTTTAACTCTGGGATAAGCAGTTAATCTTCTGATACCAACGTGTCAAATGAAAAGACAAAATCCGAACATGCATCAGTGACTGGTGATCCAAGAAGTGGAGGCATGTGTCAGAGCCGAAGTGACATTCCTGCACTGCAAGGGTGCTCCATATCATCATGCTGCAGTAAAACTCATGTCTTAATTTTGTAAATCCTATAGGAATGGCGAAAAACGCAGACAGTTTACAAAACGTGTCGCAGTTTTCTTATTTTTCAAGTCAATTACTTTCATTTTTTGAAGGATAAACAAGATTAACAATGCTTTATACAAAAATTCCATGGTTCAATGCACGCATCAAGGTCAAATGGTCATTTCAAATCATGCACAATGTTTTTTGATTCACCCTGTATATGCAGTCGTATTATCAATTTTACCTCCATTACTCCAGAAGTGCAAATGAAAAAAGACATATGGCCATGTGTTTTGAACTCACCACCCAAAAAAGGTGGTGGCGTTGCATTTTTGGTGACGAATCATCCATCTCTCTCTATTAACTCAACAACTAAATGTGGTAGAGCTATGGTTGAGGTGTCATGTGAAAGCCTATTTATCTAGCTACATTGTGTTAATAAATCAGGTATTTCTATAAATGTAAGGCTGAGATATGATTGATTATGTTGTGAAAGTCAGGGGTGGTGGCGGTGGCGGCGGCGGCGGTGGCGGCGGCGCTGTGTGCAATCTCTATGGGGAATATAGAAAATGTTCCCAATTCTACGTTCAATTTACTATAACTCCTCATTCCTGTATGGTACAAACATGATTTTGCTCTCATTTTATAGATTATTTTATATTCTATAAGATTCTGTTTCAACAAATGTGACAACTGTTGTGCAACAATTGTAATCATGAATCGATTGCGTTGTCCTTGGCTTTTTCCCTATTCGCTACACAGTGAACTTGCCCTAATTCATCGGTTTTACATACATGACTATAACAAAAGAAATATTTAACCGATTATAGCAAAATTATACATTTTTGGAAAGCTCTCAAATAGGGGAATTCAAAAATGCCGTTTAAATCAGGATAGGGTGCATACCAAAAAATATATACTTGTAAACTTTAATAATTATGAAATTTAAACGTTTGTGCTCATTTACTTCTCGATATAGTATATTTCAACACGTTTACCATTAACAACTATTATGTTCTGATGGGTAATTGCATGAGGAACTTAAATATGCACAGTCAAATTTTGATTGGGATAGGTATCAAATTATTATTGAGCTTAAATCAAAATATGAAAAAAATCGATATTTTTTGAACATTCTTAATCACAACATGTTACCATTAGGTCTTATCTAAATTCCAATAGCATATTTGGATTCCTTGTGAGATTACCGTTCAGAAAATATATACTTTATATGGGGTAGAACAAATAATTATTGCGATATGCTAATTCGAATCTCAGATGATGTAAAATGTTAAAATCTGGACATGCAACGGTAAGGGTGGCGAGTTCAAAACACACGGCCATATAACTTCAAATTTACCCAACATTACTAACTGTGAACTAAATCAAATGTAAACACTCAGCAGATATTAACACTGTTAAATGAACTGATGATTAGAAGTCAAACTAGTGACTCAACAAATTGAGCTCTAATAGACCAATCAATGAGGGGAGGTATAAAGCATCTAAGGACTTTCTCTCAGACCTAAAATTGTGTAGGGGGTAATAATTGAAATCCAGGCTTTCATAAGATATACAAATCTCAAATTTGATGGAAAAAGAAGGAGCCGCGGTTATACGCCTTTGATTAATGGGGCATTGAGAGATACGTATGGGAGTGCACCCTCCATTATCCTGGAAACAGTTTGTTTTGCACCTATGTAACACTTAGGCATATTACTACCTACCATCTGAAACTGTTTACCTGAATTCACCGTCTATCACAGTGGTTCTCAACCTTTTTAGCCCACGACCCCTTTTGACATTCTTGGTCAGTACCGTGACCCCCCCCCCCCCCCCAAAAAAAAAAAAATTGAAAACAAACAACCCGATTTATTTAAACTGAAACTGCTTGGTTATATGATGCGAGCGCAGCAAGCAGGAAATTTAGCATATTTGAAAGTTTCTTTTGAGGTTTTAAGCCTTTTTTAGAGCGAAATTTCAAAATGGTTCCCCAAAAATCTATGACCCCTTCATGACCCCCTGGAAAACCCCAAACAACCCACATGGGGTCACGACCTCCAGGTTGAGAACCCCTGGTCTATCATGTCAAATTTCAGGATTTGGTAATTTCGATGTAGATCACATCGAAATTATCAGCATACACCATATAACTTTGCTTCAACCAAATGTCAATCTAGCGCCATTATTCAACCGTTTTCCCATAAACCATTACACTTCAGGGTTCCTACGTCCGCACCTAATATCTATTAATCATTCCTTTTATCCAAATGTCATTTTTCTCTGCAGTCTCTCAATGCCCCTTTAACCATGCATCATGGACGGTAGTCAATGCATGCAGTCTCTCAATGCCCCTTTAACCATGCATCATGGACGGTAGTCAATGCATGCATTCTCATGTGGCCAGACATTTAAATACACGACAAATTGTGACCAACCTATTCCCTGCTGTTATATGAAATAGATTTAATATCCAATTCCCAACTCCATAATGAGAAGTTGATGAGGAAATGACAGGTGTAACTATTCAAACTTAACTATGACAAGTTATTTAAAATTACAGCTAATTATTATAGCCAATTAATAAATGATACAAGGCAAAACATTGCATGCTCTCTACAATCCACTCTACAGCCTGAAAATTAAGACAAATTCACTTTTCCTATAAATATTTTAAATTCTGAAACTGTATTCTTATATTTCCAAACATATTATTAGAACATAAAACCAATGGATCCAATGGATTAAATACATGGCACTAATTATCTATTATTATAAGCAAGCCACATTTAGACCACAAAAAACCCAATCCTGACCGACCCATTTTTTTATTTTTAGAAATTGTGAAATATTTTGAAAATTGCCTGAAAAGAATAATAGCGTACTGTCTATTAGGCCAACAAAAAAACAAAAGTTTGTCTCAAAGCTTGCGAAGGCTTCAAAATTGGGCGACGCGCGCTGTTTTTTGTCTTCCATTTTTTTTTTTTTACATTTCTTTTGTGTGGCAATCTTTACTCTTACTATTTGCAACCATTGACACTTTCTGATATTTGTTTTTTCTATTTGAAATGAATATTGTGATGTAGTTGTGTATAAGAACAATTGTGCAGCGTTTTATGAAGAACTGAGTCATGTAAAAGTTTGAGAAAAGGAAAATCTGCCGATATTTTTAATAAAAACTCTAAATAAAAATTTGTAGGGAAAAAAAAAATTGATTTGACAATTTTCTGCATTTCAGACGCTGTATTTTGGCATTTCAAAACCAATGCGCGCGCAAGCTTTGAGACGAACCTTTTATTTTGTTTGGCCTTATCATGCTCGATTTTTGCGTGCGTGCCTGTTTAGAGTCAGGAATTTGAGAGCCGATGGGGGGTGGGGCACAGGCGCGTACGCAGGATTTTGTAAAGGGGGGTGTTTTAGAAATATTGATATAATTATTTCACTATCCATGCCTGCGCGAAGCGCTTGCTGGGACACGCTTGCGTGTCCCGGGGGGAGTTCGAGGGGGTTATCCCTCCTCGACGCCAGAAGTTTTTTGAAATTCACGGTTGAAAAGAACGCATTTCCTTGCATATTTTTGAACACTTATTGCAGGTTTTTTCTTATTTCAACGTTGCAATATCTCACCAGTAACTCATATGTTAACACCAAATCTTAATACTTTAGACCGAGTTCAACCCTAAAACATCATTATATATGCCTACAGTAACTTAATCTGCCGGCATTGGTTTTACCGGCGATCTCATTGGTTCAATGTGTGTCACATGACACGGCAGTGGCGAAGGTAAGTTATTTATATGGGGGGGGGGTTGGCGAGAAATGAAAATGACCCGACAAGATTTTGTGAGTGAAGAAATGCGCGCGTAGCGCGCAAATCTTTTCGAGTATACACCTATTTTTTGCCCGATTTAGCTACATTTTGACTCTAAACAAGCTTGTACCAAAGAATCTTGCATTTTGGGAAGACATATGCGCGCGTAGCGCGCGAACAAATTTCATCTGTGTACTTTGACCATGATTCCTTTGGTCAAATGAACGGACAATGCCAATCTCAACCGACATACAATATTGGAGGGGCAATCCCCCCCGTGAGCCCCTCTGGTTACGCCACTGCCTCTCCCCTGTCTCCGTTGTCCGGGCCCCGCTCTTCCTTTCTCTTTTCCCTTCTCCTCTCCCTTCTCTTTTCCTCTCCTTTCCCTTCTCTTTTCCCTCTCCTTTCCCTTCCCTCTCCTTTCCCCTTTTTTAATATTTTTTTAGGACAGACCCAAGGGGGGTGTTTCACACCCAAAACACCCCCCCTGCGTACGCGCCTGGTGGGGCAGGACCTGAGAGGTCTTTTTGCCCCTAGAACAGGGTGTTTTTTCCATTGCTCTAGCCACAGATTTATTATACAGCATTCAACATTTGATTAAAAACAATGTTTGCCCACCACACTTCCTCCTAAAGAGGTGTTGAGGACACACAGGGATGGGGCTGTCTGTGTATTATTCAAGATCTGCAGGGTTAAGGCTCATCAGGATCAAACAGATTAGTTGGTCTCAGCTACCTCAGCATACAGCAATTTCTTTTCTTTTTACATATAGTTGGAGAAAAAATGGTAAAACTATATGTGCAAGACTTGAAAAACCCCTTTCTGTTGGCTTATCTGGACATTGCCTTTGATACAGTATAGAGATACAGTATAGATAGCCATTTTATTAGTCATCCAGAAACTGCATGTTAGTATCACCTGTGTTTTAATTACAACTTGATGCCCACAGTGATGGGCGATGTCTTGGAGAGACCCAGGTAGGACTTGGACTGGTGAGTGACACTGACACAGCCAAGCTGGCCATTACAATGTCTGGTGCTAATTCAAAAGGTAAATCTATTAATAGTATCAATACATATAGTACAAATGAAATGGTCATGTGACAACTCAAGTCAATGACTGTCTCTATAGTTTGATCAATTCCAAATTGGTGAAGCCTCCCTACAGTAGCGAATGAATACAGAAGGACATGGGCCGCGCATGAAGACAACAAGCAGACTGTGCATTTGCCTGTCGTGTGCGTCTGACTATGATCGTGCGTGTATGCTTGGATTATATTTGTGCGAGGAGAGATAAAACCGAATATTTCTCACCAATTTGGAACTGATTGAACTGTACTTGGAGTCTCGCCTGATGCCCTCAAGTGTGATTTAAGTAAGTCAAGTCTTAACCCAGTTCAAGTCAAGTCTTAACCCAGTTCAAGTCAAGTCTTAACTAACCCAGTTTGACCCAGGTTTCTTCACCAGTGTTTTTATATGTGTAACTCAGTTGACTGAATAAAAAAATATTCCAGAAGGCCATCCATATATTTAAAAAAATAAAAAATAAGAAAACAATTCATAAAAGACCTCAACAAAAGAAATTTAGACATGCTTATGTCCTAGAGTGACTTCCGATTACTTTATAACCAAACAGGCTAGATAGACATTTAGATGAATTTATCATTCGATTCTGAACATTTGATTCCATTCATATCCTTCACCCATGCATTACGGTTTGAATTTGAATTAGCCCGTGCTTTGAGAGGAAATGCTCAGTGATCAATACGGGACAAATACGGGCACTGTGCTTGGTAGACCTAACATTTGTTCTATTCTCCCCGTGTTGTGTGTTGAAAATACGAATTTGGAAATGGCATGGATTTTCATTAAATGGTGCTAATCATGCTGGTCAATTTGGTACCAAATTGTGCCAAAAAGATTTCAGACTAAAATGTACAACTTTTCTTTTGTTGAGGTCTTTACAAAATGGAATATTGATTAATCCACAAAATGGCCAGAGATGCAATCCATGATTGCAGCACATGCACATGTCCATCTGTAATTATATAGTGTCTCCAGGTTTGGGTAATATAAGCTGTGTTCAGACCTGGCTTGTAACTCAAGTTAAATATTTTATGACCCGAGCTAAAATACCTGAAATATTTTCGCTAACTCGACAGATTGTCCACACGCAGGCAGCACGTCTTTATCATGACCAATAACCCATCAAATTTAACACGACCGCCTGCCCCCTGGAGTTAAAGGCATATTATGTGATCTTTTCCAAGTAGCGCCCTCTATCATTGATTTTTACTATGAAAGCAGATTTTCTTGCAGGTTTGCATTTTTGATCATAAGTCATAAAGATCTTCTAAGTTACAGATCGATACGATTCCTAATTACTTCAAAATCATGGTTTGAAAAATAGATTGTACCGAGCGGTACAATCTATTTATCAAATTTTACTCTAAATTCACTCTCTAAACCATGATTTTGAGGTTATTAGGAATCGTATCGCTCTGTAACTTGGAATATATTTATGATTTATGATCAGAAAAGTAAATCTGCAAGAAAATCTGCTTCCAATTTTTTTTCGAGGATTGAGGGCGTCCCATGGTAAAGATCACATAATATACCTTTAAGTTCCGGATGTTGTCCATGTATTTTTTCTTTAGGTCTTTTATTTTAAAGTATGTCTGTTGCCAGTTCGTGCAGGATATCCAAGGTCATGCAATCGCATGGCTATCTCCTCACATACTTAACTTTCTGGAACTTTTCTTAAAGCGTCGATCTTTGCCTAAATTTCAGGCTCTCGCCAGATTGCGATGAGTTGCTTTGTTTCGTCATCGTCTTTCCAATTTGAAGCTCGGTTACTTTTCTGACGTTCTACCATGATCAAAACTCAATCGTAAATTCGAATGTGAAATTGTGAAAAAAAATGCAGCTGGTGGGAGCTGGAGCGCACGAGTATGAATAAATAAACAATATTGACCGGAAGTCTTCAGCAGCAGGTCAATAATATTTTCGAAAAGGAACATTTCCCTCGAGCTATCGTACCGCGCTATCCACACGGTGCGTTGACTCGACTGGTCGAGATAGGGCACTAACTCGACCATTAACACAAATTTAACTCAACCTAATTAACCTCGAGTTAAACAGCCAGGTCTGAACGTGCCTATACAGGGGCGTAACTAGAGGGGCATTGCCTCCCCAGCCAGAAGGCTTGCCCCACTGATCACCCAAATGAAATGACAAACTCTATGTATATAGTTTGTTATGCCCTCCCTGCATGCCCCCTCCCCCCCCCCCCCCCCCCCCCCACCCCCAATTGAAGACCCTTATTAACACTACTGGTAATATAGTATTGACCGGTTTACTCACAAATCAGGATCCAAGATAAAACTCACCAAACCGATATACAAAGAAATATATACATACATATTCCTCTTTTCAGTTGTGGATTGCTGGATTCTCAGCACGGATTATACACATTACGCTGTAATATACACATGCCATACCATCAGTGAAAATGGTACATGCGATCCAGAGGCTGAGGAATTGTGGGTATTCTCCAGGACACCATCATTAGACCAGTCTCATCTACCTAATATAAACAAAACTGTGGAGAGTGTGTGCATGGAACCAGAAGATCTGGTTGACAATACAGGTATTAGATATTTTAGTATACATTATAATAATGATATTTATTTAAATTCTATCAGGGGCAGGGGGGGGGGGGGGTCACTCATGTATAAAAGTTATAATCATCCGTGTGAATGTACTCTTTTTCGGGTAGAAACAAGTACCCTTAATCCGTATTTTCGTTCACGTAGATGATTACAACATTATACCTGACTGCCCCCCCCCCCCAGTTTTTATGCAGGCCTACAACAGACTATCATACTGATAAAGACAGGAATGTCATAAATTCTTACAAATCCAATCCTAAATGGTAATTGTAATGCATTCTTAATTAGTGGCATAGTTCAGACCATCTAATATTTCATTTTTGTTGGTTGCAAATCACAGCAGCCTAGATAATATTCCCGCATCGTATAGCACTTCAGACTGTAACCATTCTCAAACATGAAACCACCATACAACTTGGCCGAACATAGCGAACATATCACTGACACAAGAACACAAGCACCCACAAGAAGCTGGTGTCCTAATGAAATTCCCATGGTTTAAAACACTAATTGCTCTATTACTTTAATTTTGAAAGAAATATGGGCATCATTAGCAATGCCCAAGGAATGTAATGCTTGTATTAACTCTAAATTAAATACATTTTTAATCAACGAACAATGTAGCATAGAAACCACACTCTAGCTTAATTCCACACAGGAATCCCAGGTTTTCTCAACAAGCCCATACAATTATATATTGCTGTTTTTGTAACATACATATTCCGGCAGCGCTCAAAATGAAGCCCTTATATCTATTATATATTTTGTAGTATTATGGGATAAACGCTTAGACTATTGCTTGTTGATAGGTGACATTATTATAAATCAAATATTGGTCAGTATATACAGTTGGTTATTAATTAACTAATATGATAATGACAACAATTCTGGTTACTGTAAAAGTGCTAAATTTTGTGCAACTAATTGTTCGCGCTTTGCCAATTTTTAACTGTTGCATGTTTTTAAATTTACGAATTGTAGCTTAATCCCATAGACACGCAAAAGAAATATAATTGTGTGTAATAATTTTCACAGTAGCTGTTTTGATCGTGAAAAGCGCAAAAATAAATGCAGTATGCAAATGTCCACTTATATAGTACTTCAAGTGTTATCATATTTGTGTCATTTTCCCCCCAGATCCGTGCCAGCCATCCGTGGACATAATTAGTACACAAGGTAATCGGATGATTATTCAAAATGGATATAAACACATCATGAACTTTTCAGGATTTTCTGAATATTGTTATCTAAGCTACAGTCCAAGTCCCTCTCCCTTAACCCTACCTTCCTACATACTACAAAACCTGCAGACACTGCTGCAATCTTGTACCACGCTCTGCCAGGCGAACAAGTTGCGAAAAAAACTTAATTTTGACCTGCACAGCTCAGTCGGTAGAGTCTCAGATTTGCAGGCACATGGCCAGAGTTTGATCCCCCGCGCATGCAGAGACTGATTTCCCCCGTTGATAGTTTTATTCACAAAAACATGCCCTGTGGTTAAAATACACCTTGTTTCATTTTCTGTTAATCCTAACCTTTTTACACACTACAAATCCAGACGCTGCTACAATCTTGAACAGGCGATTGCCTCGTACTATGCTCCACCAGGCGCAAGTGGTAGCACTAGCCTCATAATTTTAGGGTGGCAAAAGGGTGGCAAGATTTTTTTTTAGGTGGGCATGAAAAAATCTGACGCGCGCAAAGCGCACACATTTTTGGTGCCATTTTACGCTTAGATGGCCAAATTTGGTCTAATACTAAATCATTTGGTATAAAAATGCGCGCTTGCGCCCAAAATTTAGATGTTTTATGCTAAACTTGTCAACATTTGGTCTAATTGAACCTAATTTAGAGAGAAAATGTGCGCACAGCATTTTTATGCTAAAATTGTCTATTTTTTTCTAATTTTAACTAAATTGATTTTTTTTTGGGGGGGGGGGGGGGGGAATGCCCCCTTGCCCCCCTGTAGTGCCGCCACTGCCAGGCGTTCAACTTGATTAAGGTTTTTGACGCTGACACATATAATAGCTCAGTCGATAGAGTCTCAGACCTGCACACACTCTGTCCGTGGGCTTATGCGAAGACTGATAATACCTTTGAACAAAAGTAAGCATTAAAGGTAGATGTTCCGATTTTAAACTTGAAGTTTACTATTCTACATGAAAGGTCATCCTTAAAAAAGTCGTATTCCAATGTTTGAGTTGCATAACTCTAATGGTTCTTATTTTAGACGCAAAAGATGCCGTGAAATGTACCCATTGAGTTGTACACAAACGATATTGGTGGTTACCACCTTTCGCGGTAATTTGCCGTTATTTCATCGATTTCTCCGTAATTATACCGATTTAGGCCATCAAATTTCAGTATGATGAGAAAAATACGAGCTTTCATATGATATGAAAATCTCCGTATGTTTGAAATAATTCTGTGTTACGAAAATGTGATCGGGTCATCTACCTTTAACTCTGGTGAAAGAAAATGTGTTCGAGATATTTTAAATAATAACCTTAAATCACAAAATAAAACTATGGTGAATAAAAAATCATGAAAAACTGACGAGACATGTCTGCAATCATATAAGAGGCTGAAATCTGGTATATAATGGTTTTAAGACAAAACCAATGTTTGTTCCTATCAATTCAGCTTTTTTCGCCCATAAATATATTTTGATATCAGAAGAAACCCCATATTTTTCTCATTATTTCTGTAAAATGTTTCGCGCAAGATATGTTCCATTTAGACGTTATATGCCAAAATGCAGTGAATTACTGCCAAAGGTGGTTAACTGCGCAGCCAGTTGGCGTATTACTCAATGGGCAAATTTCATGTCACCTTGTGCTTCATAAATAAGAACCATTGGACTTATGCAACTCAAACTTTGGAACACAACTATTTTAAGAATGACCCTTCATGTAGAATAGAAAACATCAAGTTGAAAATCGGGCCCGCAATCAGAACACCTACCTTTAAATAGAATAGAGATAACCTATAGATGGGGTGACAGCAATGTTTATCAACAAAAGCAATGGTTGAAGGGACTGGACTGTCAATACATGCTATATACAAGCATATAACCACAACACTGTCCACTTTGCCTTATTGCCCTTTATAATGCTTTGGCGCGAGTTTTAAAAGCATGGGTCGTAAACAAAACAGGATGTGCGCGCACACCGCCGGGCAAAGAACAATGGCAACTGCCGACCAAATGCCCGGCATGACATCGCATGTCATCCCATCTATACCATAAATACACACTTAAATAAGATGCAACATTGTTTAAAAGAAACAATATAGTTTTTGCAAACATGCCAATATATAACAAGTAGTAGTGAATATTAGCAGATACGCTATTTCACATCTTCCATAGAAAAGTTAATCAAGAAGAATGAAATAATGCTCATTTTTAGAAAAAAAATTGAGGTTGTCTGTAATTCAATAAGTCTAAACCTCTTTTGTCTAATACCCACATGGTTCATAGCCAGTCGTTTTATAAATACAGCATTTAGGGATAAGGTTAGTGGTTGGTGCAAGTAGACTTTTGGTTGTCATTAACCCTAACTCCCACGGCTATGTTTTTGCGTGTATCGGGGGAGGGGGAAAAAGTACCATTTTTTTAACCCGAAAAATCACCGAGCACCCCCGGGATTCGATCCCGGGACCATCCGCAACCCAGTTTGTGCCCCTACCAACTTAGATAACTCCCCAGCGCATATGCGGGCACAAACTTCGTGCCCACATATGCCTGCGGTAGGTGACGTAATCAAGCCAATGCAGCAGCACGCGTGTGGAGATAGTTTTATGTTGGATGATTTTGTATGGTCTAGTGCGGTTAGGGAACATTTAACAATTGTGTGTTTTAACCCTAACTCCCACGGCTATGTTTTTGCGTGTATCGGGGGAGGGGGAAAAAGTACAATTTTTTTTAACCCGAAAAATCACCGAGCAGCCCCCGGGATTCGATCCCGGGACCATCCGCACCCCAGTCTGTGCCCCTACCAACTGAGCTAACTCCCCAGCGCATATGCGGGCACAAACTTCGTGCCCACATATGCCTGCGGTAGGTGACGTAATCGAGCCAATGCAGCAGCACGCGCGTGGAGATAGTTTTACGTTGGATGATTTTGTATGGTCTAGTGGGCTTTTCCACCTTCGTTAAAATATGATCTTTAATATTATTTGTGTACAGATAAGTTAAATCTGGTTGGACCTTCTGAACTGACCCGTACATGTGACCCCTCCCTGGCTGAATATGGATGCTGCCTTCTGGAAGATAAACCAGCTGAGGGGCCACACTATCTGGGATGTCCTCGTAAGTAACACTCATATATTGCTGATTTTAATGTGTTTACCTGAAAAAGACTGCGAGAAATGCTTAGAAACTACTGTTTTTACTTTTACAAAGGATTTTCTGAATCAATCCTCTTTCCATATTAGGATGGGCATGTGATATATTGAAGTGATGACTACCAATTCAGAGGAAGCACTTTCTTTAAAGGGGCATTGAGAGATACGTATGGGAGTGCGCCCTCAATTATCCTGGAAATCAGTTTTTGTGCATCAAAGTAATACTTAGGCATATACTAACTACCATCTGAAACAGTTTACCAACATTCGCCGTTTATCATATAAAATTTCATGATTTTCTTAGTTTCGATATCATCATATCGAAACTAGGTGCTGAATTCGGAAGTTATGCAATCTTTTTACATGCATACTTTCGCGGCAAATCTCAATCCGGAAGTGCCGTTGTTTGCTTATTTTGCATGAAGGTGATGTCGGAATTGTATGACATTTTGGATTTGGGCTATGTTGATGATTATCTTTACGTTATTTGCACATTTAGTATATCGATACATCTCTCAATGCCCCTTTAACCAAACCCCAGATTTTGAAATACTTTGCCACACCAGAATCACTCTCTCTCTGTCCCACACAAATCATTACTACTATTTGATAACTTTTCAATATTCAAAGTGTACCTTAAATATTGCAACACTTGATGGTAGAAAACATGAAGCCAAAATGGCTGGCGAGGTCAACAATCTTTTAAAGGTGTAATAAATATGAGAGGGCCTGACGTTGAGATCCTAACCGAGTCTTTATCGAAGGCAAAAGAGAAAGAATTAAAGGTGTTTTAATAATATCAATATTAGAAAATTGCATGATGATGTATGCATATTGCATGGTGATATACTGTTGTTTAAGAAATGCCTCATAAATAATATAATTATCTATAATTTGCCTCCCACTATTTGACAGGTGTATCTGCACCCCCTATTGCTGGTCAGCCTTATGAACCTCAAGACACCTGTGAATGGAAGATAATATGTAAGATGTGGTGTCTGCATGGTTTTGATAAAGATTCCTATGGATGCGAGATATGCAAATGTGCAGAGGTACCGTCAACACCAGGTGAGGAGGAGCACAATTAGAAAATATCCTGGTTTAGAAATATATAGAGCATAAAAAAGTGTCCCATGTAAACCATGATTTTTTGGGCCATGAAAAATACAAAAATTGTTTGTAAAATACTAATAACCATGTTCAGCAATCTTTAATGTGTCATAAGAATTTGTTTCTATCCATTTTGGAGCGTTCATTACCAAATTATGGCAAATCTTCTTAGGCATGTCAAATTCAGAGAATAATTGAACATAATCAATAAAATCAATGATAATCAACCTACTAAATGTTGATTATTAGTTGAATTTTAGCAGAATAACATAATTCCATCCATATTATCCATGACAAACCACAAAATATTTGAATTTTAGATGTATTTTATACAATACATTGAAATATCTTATAATCATCATCGGAATCACATAGGCAGTTTTTTCAGTTGAAAGTAATTTTCTTGTTCAAAAGTGGCCAAAGTGGGATTCGCACTCTTGTTACTGAATTGAGCATATCTCGGTAGTTAGGTGGTGAAATTCAATGGAATAAAATGTATTTGATCGAAGACTAATTTTCTAATTCATGGGACACTTTTTTTTGACACACCCTGTAGGTACATAGGTTGATTTGGTTCAAAAAGTGATTTTGTTTGGGTCTACTTTTACAGCATTTGAACCCTACTCCACCAAAATGATTTTTTTTCTCCAATCATTTGTCACATACCCTTATATGGGCATATTATTGCATTTGTGTACCATCGCGGAAAAGGGTGCAGTTGTCGGTAGAATGCATTTTGAGATATTAATGGAATTAGGCATGTAAAAACAAAGAAAATAAAGCAAATTTTACCATCATTTTTCATCATGAAATCCAATCTTGACTATACACAGGTGTAATTTTGAAGTATATAAAATAAAAAGCTCCTTTAGCTGGTAACAAAAACTCAACTTTTTAACAACTTCACCCTTTTGCCTGTGACGGTACACATTTATGGTCAAAGAGTCTACCTAATATTGTTGGCCCATTACACAACTAAATGACACAACAAATCAGTAAAAGCTGGAAATTTTTTGACTAACGAAAAAAGAAATTCCCAAAATGTCTGAAATATGGGTCAGTATTCACTTGTACATGGTCGGGCCAGTACAACAGGGTTTTAATGGGTTGGTCGGGCCAGTACAACAGGGTTTTAATGGGTTGGTCGGGCCAGTACAACAGGGTTTTAATGGGTTGGTCGGGCCAGTACAACAGGGTTTTAATGGGTTGGTCGGGCCAGTACAACAGGGTTTTAATGGGTTGGTCGGGCCAGTACAACAGGGTTTAATGGGTTGGTCTGGCCAGTACAACAGGGTTTAATGGGTTGGTCGGGCCAGTACAACAGGGTTTAATGGGTTGGTCTGGCCAGTACAACAGGGTTTTAATGGGTTGGTCGGGCCAGTACAACAGGGTTTTAATGGGTTGGTCGGGCCAGTACAACAGGGTTTTAATGGGTTGGTCGGGCCAGTACAACAGGGTTTAATGGGTTGGTCGGGCCAGTACAACCGGGTGTAATGGGTTGGTCGGGCCAGTACAACAGGGTTTTAAAGGGTTGGTCGGGCCAGTACAACCGGGTGTAATGGGTTGGTCGGGCCAGTACAACAGGGTTTTAATGGGTTGGTCGGGGCAGTACAACAGGGTTTTAATGGGTTGGTCGGGCCAGTACAACAGGGTTTTAATGGGTTGGTCGGGCCAGTACAACAGGGTTTTAATGGGTTGGTCGGGCCAGTACAACAGGGTTTTAATGGGTTGGTCGGGCCAGTACAACAGGGTTTTAATGGGTTGGTCGGGCCAGTACAACAGGGTTTTAATGGGTTGGTCGGGCCAGTACAACAGGGTTTAATGGGTTGGTCTGGCCAGTACAACAGGGTTTAATGGGTTGGTCGGGCCAGTACAACAGGGTTTAATGGGTTGGTCTGGCCAGTACAACAGGGTTTTAATGGGTTGGTCGGGCCAGTACAACAGGGTTTTAATGGGTTGGTCGGGCCAGTACAACAGGGTTTTAATGGGTTGGTCGGGCCAGTACAACAGGGTTTAATGGGTTGGTCGGGCCAGTACAACCGGGTGTAATGGGTTGGTCGGGCCAGTACAACAGGGTTTTAAAGGGTTGGTCGGGCCAGTACAACAGGGTTTAATGGGTTGGTCGGGCCAGTACAACAGGGTTTTAATGGGTTGGTCGGGCCAGTACAACAGGGTTTTAATGGGTTGGTCGGGCCAGTACAACAGGGTTTTAATGGGTTGGTCGGGCCAGTACAACAGGGTTTTAATGGGTTGGTCGGGCCAGTACAACAGGGTTTAATGGGTTGGTCTGGCCAGTACAACAGGGTTTAATGGGTTGGTCGGGCCAGTACAACAGGGTTTAATGGGTTGGTCTGGCCAGTACAACAGGGTTTTAATGGGTTGGTCGGGCCAGTACAACAGGGTTTTAATGGGTTGGTCGGGCCAGTACAACAGGGTTTTAATGGGTTGGTCGGGCCAGTACAACAGGGTTTAATGGGTTGGTCGGGCCAGTACAACCGGGTGTAATGGGTTGGTCGGGCCAGTACAACAGGGTTTTAAAGGGTTGGTCGGGCCAGTACAACCGGGTGTAATGGGTTGGTCGGGCCAGTACAACAGGGTTTTAATGGGTTGGTCGGGCCAGTACAACAGGGTTTTAATGGGTTGGTCGGGCCAGTACAACAGGGTTTTAATGGGTTGGTCGGGCCAGTACAACCGGGTGTAATGGGTTGGTCGGGCCAGTACAACAGGGTTTTAATGGGTTGGTCGGGCCAGTACAACAGGGTTTTAATGGGTTGGTCGGGCCAGTACAACAGGGTTTTAATGGGTTGGTCGGGCCAGTACAACAGGGTTTAATGGGTTGGTCGGGCCAGTACAACAGGGTGTAATGGGTTGGTCGGGCCAGTACAACAGGGTTTTAATGGGTTGGTCGGGCCAGTACAACAGGGTTTTAATGGGTTGGTCGGGCCAGTACAACCGGGTGTAATGGGTTGGTCGGGCCAGTACAACAGGGTTTTAATGGGTTGGTCGGGCCAGTACAACCGGGTGTAATGGGTTGGTCGGGCCAGTACAACAGGGTTTTAATGGGTTGGTCGGGCCAGTACAACCGGGTGTAATGGGTTGGTCGGGCCAGTACAACAGGGTTTTAATGGGTTGGTCGGGCCAGTACAACAGGGTTTTAATGGGTTGGTCGGGCCAGTACAACAGGGTTTTAATGGGTTGGTCGGGCCAGTACAACCGGGTGTAATGGGTTGGTCGGGCCAGTACAACAGGGTTTTAATGGGTTGGTCGGGCCAGTACAACAGGGTTTTAATGGGTTGGTCGGGCCAGTACAACCGGGTGTAATGGGTTGGTCGGGCCAGTACAACAGGGTTTTAATGGGTTGGTCGGGCCAGTACAACAGGGTTTTAATGGGTTGGTCGGGCCAGTACAACCGGGTGTAATGGGTTGGTCGGGCCAGTACAACAGGGTTTTAATGGGTTGGTCGGGCCAGTACAACAGGGTTTTAATGGGTTGGTCGGGCCAGTACAACAGGGTTTTAATGGGTTGGTCGGGCCAGTACAACAGGGTTTAATGGGTTGGTCGGGCCAGTACAACAGGGTGTAATGGGTTGGTCGGGCCAGTACAACAGGGTTTTAATGGGTTGGTCGGGCCAGTACAACAGGGTTTTAATGGGTTGGTCGGGCCAGTACAACCGGGTGTAATGGGTTGGTCGGGCCAGTACAACAGGGTTTTAATGGGTTGGTCGGGCCAGTACAACCGGGTGTAATGGGTTGGTCGGGCCAGTACAACAGGGTTTTAATGGGTTGGTCGGGCCAGTACAACCGGGTGTAATGGGTTGGTCGGGCCAGTACAACAGGGTTTTAATGGGTTGGTCGGGCCAGTACAACAGGGTTTTAATGGGTTGGTCGGGCCAGTACAACAGGGTTTTAATGGGTTGGTCGGGCCAGTACAACCGGGTGTAATGGGTTGGTCGGGCCAGTACAACAGGGTTTTAATGGGTTGGTCGGGCCAGTACAACAGGGTTTTAATGGGTTGGTCGGGCCAGTACAACCGGGTGTAATGGGTTGGTCGGGCCAGTACAACAGGGTTTTAATGGGTTGGTCGGGCCAGTACAACAGGGTTTTAATGGGTTGGTCGGGCCAGTACAACCGGGTGTAATGGGTTGGTCGGGCCAGTACAACAGGGTTTTAATGGGTTGGTCGGGCCAGTACAACAGGGTTTTAATGGGTTGGTCGGGCCAGTACAACAGGGTTTTAATGGGTTGGTCGGGCCAGTACAACAGGGTTTTAATGGGTTGGTCGGGCCAGTACAACCGGGTGTAATGGGTTGGTCGGGCCAGTACAACAGGGTTTTAATGGGTTGGTCGGGCCAGTACAACAGGGTTTTAATGGGTTGGTCGGGCCAGTACAACAGGGTTTTAATGGGTTGGTCGGGCCAGTACAACAGGGTTTTAATGGGTTGGTCGGGCCAGTACAACAGGGTTTTAATGGGTTGGTCGGGCCAGTACAACAGGGTTTTAATGGGTTGGTCGGGCCAGTACAACAGGGTTTAATGGGTTGGTCTGGCCAGTACAACAGGGTTTAATGGGTTGGTCGGGCCAGTACAACAGGGTTTAATGGGTTGGTCTGGCCAGTACAACAGGGTTTTAATGGGTTGGTCGGGCCAGTACAACAGGGTTTTAATGGGTTGGTCGGGCCAGTACAACAGGGTTTTAATGGGTTGGTCGGGCCAGTACAACAGGGTTTAATGGGTTGGTCGGGCCAGTACAACCGGGTGTAATGGGTTGGTCGGGCCAGTACAACAGGGTTTTAAAGGGTTGGTCGGGCCAGTACAACCGGGTGTAATGGGTTGGTCGGGCCAGTACAACAGGGTTTTAATGGGTTGGTCGGGCCAGTACAACAGGGTTTTAATGGGTTGGTCGGGCCAGTACAACAGGGTTTTAAAGGGTTGGTCGGGCCAGTACAACCGGGTGTAATGGGTTGGTCGGGCCAGTACAACAGGGTTTTAATGGGTTGGTCGGGCCAGTACAACAGGGTTTTAATGGGTTGGTCGGGCCAGTACAACCGGGTGTAATGGGTTGGTCGGGCCAGTACAACAGGGTTTTAAAGGGTTGGTCGGGCCAGTACAACCGGGTGTAATGGGTTGGTCGGGCCAGTACAACAGGGTTTTAATGGGTTGGTCGGGCCAGTACAACAGGGTTTTAATGGGTTGGTCGGGCCAGTACAACAGGGTTTCAATGGGTTGGTCGGGCCAGTACAACAGGGTTTAATGGGTTGGTCGGGCCAGTACAACAGGGTTTTAAAGGGTTGGTCGGGCCAGTACAACCGGGTTTTAATGGGTTGGTCGGGCCAGTACAACAGGGTTTTAATGGGTTGGTCGGGCCAGTACAACAGGGTTTTAATGGGTTGGTCGGGCCAGTACAACAGGGTTTTAATGGGTTGGTCGGGCCAGTACAACCGGGTGTAATGGGTTGGTCGGGCCAGTACAACAGGGTTTTAATGGGTTGGTCGGGCCAGTACAACAGGGTTTTAATGGGTTGGTCGGGCCAGTACAACAGGGTTTTAATGGGTTGGTCGGGCCAGTACAACAGGGTTTAATGGGTTGGTCGGGCCAGTACAACAGGGTGTAATGGGTTGGTCGGGCCAGTACAACAGGGTTTTAATGGGTTGGTCGGGCCAGTACAACAGGGTTTTAATGGGTTGGTCGGGCCAGTACAACCGGGTGTAATGGGTTGGTCGGGCCAGTACAACAGGGTTTTAATGGGTTGGTCGGGCCAGTACAACCGGGTGTAATGGGTTGGTCGGGCCAGTACAACAGGGTTTTAATGGGTTGGTCGGGCCAGTACAACCGGGTGTAATGGGTTGGTCGGGCCAGTACAACAGGGTTTTAATGGGTTGGTCGGGCCAGTACAACAGGGTTTTAATGGGTTGGTCGGGCCAGTACAACAGGGTTTTAATGGGTTGGTCGGGCCAGTACAACCGGGTGTAATGGGTTGGTCGGGCCAGTACAACAGGGTTTTAATGGGTTGGTCGGGCCAGTACAACAGGGTTTTAATGGGTTGGTCGGGCCAGTACAACCGGGTGTAATGGGTTGGTCGGGCCAGTACAACAGGGTTTTAATGGGTTGGTCGGGCCAGTACAACAGGGTTTTAATGGGTTGGTCGGGCCAGTACAACCGGGTGTAATGGGTTGGTCGGGCCAGTACAACAGGGTTTTAATGGGTTGGTCGGGCCAGTACAACAGGGTTTTAATGGGTTGGTCGGGCCAGTACAACAGGGTTTTAATGGGTTGGTCGGGCCAGTACAACAGGGTTTAATGGGTTGGTCGGGCCAGTACAACAGGGTGTAATGGGTTGGTCGGGCCAGTACAACAGGGTTTTAATGGGTTGGTCGGGCCAGTACAACAGGGTTTTAATGGGTTGGTCGGGCCAGTACAACCGGGTGTAATGGGTTGGTCGGGCCAGTACAACAGGGTTTTAATGGGTTGGTCGGGCCAGTACAACCGGGTGTAATGGGTTGGTCGGGCCAGTACAACAGGGTTTTAATGGGTTGGTCGGGCCAGTACAACCGGGTGTAATGGGTTGGTCGGGCCAGTACAACAGGGTTTTAATGGGTTGGTCGGGCCAGTACAACAGGGTTTTAATGGGTTGGTCGGGCCAGTACAACAGGGTTTTAATGGGTTGGTCGGGCCAGTACAACCGGGTGTAATGGGTTGGTCGGGCCAGTACAACAGGGTTTTAATGGGTTGGTCGGGCCAGTACAACAGGGTTTTAATGGGTTGGTCGGGCCAGTACAACCGGGTGTAATGGGTTGGTCGGGCCAGTACAACAGGGTTTTAATGGGTTGGTCGGGCCAGTACAACAGGGTTTTAATGGGTTGGTCGGGCCAGTACAACCGGGTGTAATGGGTTGGTCGGGCCAGTACAACAGGGTTTTAATGGGTTGGTCGGGCCAGTACAACAGGGTTTTAATGGGTTGGTCGGGCCAGTACAACAGGGTTTTAATGGGTTGGTCGGGCCAGTACAACAGGGTTTTAATGGGTTGGTCGGGCCAGTACAACAGGGTTTTAATGGGTTGGTCGGGCCAGTACAACAGGGTTTTAATGGGTTGGTCGGGCCAGTACAACAGGGTTTTAATGGGTTGGTCGGGCCAGTACAACAGGGTTTAATGGGTTGGTCGGGCCAGTACAACCGGGTGTAATGGGTTGGTCGGGCCAGTACAACAGGGTTTTAATGGGTTGGTCGGGCCAGTACAACAGGGTTTTAATGGGTTGGTCGGGCCAGTACAACCGGGTGTAATGGGTTGGTCGGGCCAGTACAACAGGGTTTTAATGGGTTGGTCGGGCCAGTACAACAGGGTTTTAATGGGTTGGTCGGGCCAGTACAACAGGGTTTTAATGGGTTGGTCGGGCCAGTACAACAGGGTTTTAATGGGTTGGTCGGGCCAGTACAACAGGGTTTTAATGGGTTGGTCGGGCCAGTACAACAGGGTTTTAATGGGTTGGTCGGGCCAGTACAACAGGGTTTAATGGGTTGGTCTGGCCAGTACAACAGGGTTTAATGGGTTGGTCGGGCCAGTACAACAGGGTTTAATGGGTTGGTCTGGCCAGTACAACAGGGTTTTAATGGGTTGGTCGGGCCAGTACAACAGGGTTTTAATGGGTTGGTCGGGCCAGTACAACAGGGTTTTAATGGGTTGGTCGGGCCAGTACAACAGGGTTTAATGGGTTGGTCGGGCCAGTACAACCGGGTGTAATGGGTTGGTCGGGCCAGTACAACAGGGTTTTAAAGGGTTGGTCGGGCCAGTACAACCGGGTGTAATGGGTTGGTCGGGCCAGTACAACAGGGTTTTAATGGGTTGGTCGGGCCAGTACAACAGGGTTTTAATGGGTTGGTCGGGCCAGTACAACCGGGTGTAATGGGTTGGTCGGGCCAGTACAACAGGGTTTTAAAGGGTTGGTCGGGCCAGTACAACCGGGTGTAATGGGTTGGTCGGGCCAGTACAACAGGGTTTTAATGGGTTGGTCGGGCCAGTACAACAGGGTTTTAATGGGTTGGTCGGGCCAGTACAACAGGGTTTTAATGGGTTGGTCGGGCCAGTACAACCGGGTGTAATGGGTTGGTCGGGCCAGTACAACAGGGTTTTAATGGGTTGGTCGGGCCAGTACAACAGGGTTTTAATGGGTTGGTCGGGCCAGTACAACCGGGTGTAATGGGTTGGTCGGGCCAGTACAACAGGGTTTTAATGGGTTGGTCGGGCCAGTACAACAGGGTTTTAATGGGTTGGTCGGGCCAGTACAACAGGGTTTTAATGGGTTGGTCGGGCCAGTACAACAGGGTTTTAATGGGTTGGTCGGGCCAGTACAACAGGGTTTTAATGGGTTGGTCGGGCCAGTACAACAGGGTTTTAATGGGTTGGTCGGGCCAGTACAACAGGGTTTTAATGGGTTGGTCGGGCCAGTACAACAGGGTTTAATGGGTTGGTCGGGCCAGTACAACCGGGTGTAATGGGTTGGTCGGGCCAGTACAACAGGGTTTTAATGGGTTGGTCGGGCCAGTACAACAGGGTTTTAATGGGTTGGTCGGGCCAGTACAACCGGGTGTAATGGGTTGGTCGGGCCAGTACAACAGGGTTTTAAAGGGTTGGTCGGGCCAGTACAACAGGGTTTAATGGGTTGGTCGGGCCAGTACAACAGGGTTTTAATGGGTTGGTCGGGCCAGTACAACAGGGTTTTAATGGGTTGGTCGGGCCAGTACAACAGGGTTTTAATGGGTTGGTCGGGCCAGTACAACAGGGTTTTAATGGGTTGGTCGGGCCAGTACAACAGGGTTTAATGGGTTGGTCTGGCCAGTACAACAGGGTTTAATGGGTTGGTCGGGCCAGTACAACAGGGTTTAATGGGTTGGTCTGGCCAGTACAACAGGGTTTTAATGGGTTGGTCGGGCCAGTACAACAGGGTTTTTATGGGTTGGTCGGGCCAGTACAACAGGGTTTTAATGGGTTGGTCGGGCCAGTACAACAGGGTTTAATGGGTTGGTCGGGCCAGTACAACCGGGTGTAATGGGTTGGTCGGGCCAGTACAACAGGGTTTTAAAGGGTTGGTCGGGCCAGTACAACCGGGTGTAATGGGTTGGTCGGGCCAGTACAACAGGGTTTTAATGGGTTGGTCGGGCCAGTACAACAGGGTTTTAATGGGTTGGTCGGGCCAGTACAACCGGGTGTAATGGGTTGGTCGGGCCAGTACAACAGGGTTTTAAAGGGTTGGTCGGGCCAGTACAACCGGGTGTAATGGGTTGGTCGGGCCAGTACAACAGGGTTTTAATGGGTTGGTCGGGCCAGTACAACAGGGTTTTAATGGGTTGGTCGGGCCAGTACAACAGGGTTTCAATGGGTTGGTCGGGCCAGTACAACAGGGTTTAATGGGTTGGTCGGGCCAGTACAACAGGGTTTTAAAGGGTTGGTCGGGCCAGTACAACCGGGTTTTAATGGGTTGGTCGGGCCAGTACAACAGGGTTTTAATGGGTTGGTCGGGCCAGTACAACAGGGTTTTAATGGGTTGGTCGGGCCAGTACAACAGGGTTTTAATGGGTTGGTCGGGCCAGTACAACCGGGTGTAATGGGTTGGTCGGGCCAGTACAACAGGGTTTTAATGGGTTGGTCGGGCCAGTACAACAGGGTTTTAATGGGTTGGTCGGGCCAGTACAACAGGGTTTTAATGGGTTGGTCGGGCCAGTACAACAGGGTTTAATGGGTTGGTCGGGCCAGTACAACAGGGTGTAATGGGTTGGTCGGGCCAGTACAACAGGGTTTTAATGGGTTGGTCGGGCCAGTACAACAGGGTTTTAATGGGTTGGTCGGGCCAGTACAACCGGGTGTAATGGGTTGGTCGGGCCAGTACAACAGGGTTTTAATGGGTTGGTCGGGCCAGTACAACCGGGTGTAATGGGTTGGTCGGGCCAGTACAACAGGGTTTTAATGGGTTGGTCGGGCCAGTACAACCGGGTGTAATGGGTTGGTCGGGCCAGTACAACAGGGTTTTAATGGGTTGGTCGGGCCAGTACAACAGGGTTTTAATGGGTTGGTCGGGCCAGTACAACAGGGTTTTAATGGGTTGGTCGGGCCAGTACAACCGGGTGTAATGGGTTGGTCGGGCCAGTACAACAGGGTTTTAATGGGTTGGTCGGGCCAGTACAACAGGGTTTTAATGGGTTGGTCGGGCCAGTACAACCGGGTGTAATGGGTTGGTCGGGCCAGTACAACAGGGTTTTAATGGGTTGGTCGGGCCAGTACAACAGGGTTTTAATGGGTTGGTCGGGCCAGTACAACCGGGTGTAATGGGTTGGTCGGGCCAGTACAACAGGGTTTTAATGGGTTGGTCGGGCCAGTACAACAGGGTTTTAATGGGTTGGTCGGGCCAGTACAACAGGGTTTTAATGGGTTGGTCGGGCCAGTACAACAGGGTTTAATGGGTTGGTCGGGCCAGTACAACAGGGTGTAATGGGTTGGTCGGGCCAGTACAACAGGGTTTTAATGGGTTGGTCGGGCCAGTACAACAGGGTTTTAATGGGTTGGTCGGGCCAGTACAACCGGGTGTAATGGGTTGGTCGGGCCAGTACAACAGGGTTTTAATGGGTTGGTCGGGCCAGTACAACCGGGTGTAATGGGTTGGTCGGGCCAGTACAACAGGGTTTTAATGGGTTGGTCGGGCCAGTACAACCGGGTGTAATGGGTTGGTCGGGCCAGTACAACAGGGTTTTAATGGGTTGGTCGGGCCAGTACAACAGGGTTTTAATGGGTTGGTCGGGCCAGTACAACAGGGTTTTAATGGGTTGGTCGGGCCAGTACAACCGGGTGTAATGGGTTGGTCGGGCCAGTACAACAGGGTTTTAATGGGTTGGTCGGGCCAGTACAACAGGGTTTTAATGGGTTGGTCGGGCCAGTACAACCGGGTGTAATGGGTTGGTCGGGCCAGTACAACAGGGTTTTAATGGGTTGGTCGGGCCAGTACAACAGGGTTTTAATGGGTTGGTCGGGCCAGTACAACCGGGTGTAATGGGTTGGTCGGGCCAGTACAACAGGGTTTTAATGGGTTGGTCGGGCCAGTACAACAGGGTTTTAATGGGTTGGTCGGGCCAGTACAACAGGGTTTTAATGGGTTGGTCGGGCCAGTACAACAGGGTTTTAATGGGTTGGTCGGGCCAGTACAACAGGGTTTTAATGGGTTGGTCGGGCCAGTACAACAGGGTTTTAATGGGTTGGTCGGGCCAGTACAACAGGGTTTTAATGGGTTGGTCGGGCCAGTACAACAGGGTTTAATGGGTTGGTCGGGCCAGTACAACCGGGTGTAATGGGTTGGTCGGGCCAGTACAACAGGGTTTTAATGGGTTGGTCGGGCCAGTACAACAGGGTTTTAATGGGTTGGTCGGGCCAGTACAACCGGGTGTAATGGGTTGGTCGGGCCAGTACAACAGGGTTTTAATGGGTTGGTCGGGCCAGTACAACAGGGTTTTAATGGGTTGGTCGGGCCAGTACAACAGGGTTTTAATGGGTTGGTCGGGCCAGTACAACAGGGTTTTAATGGGTTGGTCGGGCCAGTACAACAGGGTTTTAATGGGTTGGTCGGGCCAGTACAACAGGGTTTTAATGGGTTGGTCGGGCCAGTACAACAGGGTTTAATGGGTTGGTCTGGCCAGTACAACAGGGTTTAATGGGTTGGTCGGGCCAGTACAACAGGGTTTAATGGGTTGGTCTGGCCAGTACAACAGGGTTTTAATGGGTTGGTCGGGCCAGTACAACAGGGTTTTAATGGGTTGGTCGGGCCAGTACAACAGGGTTTTAAAGGGTTGGTCGGGCCAGTACAACCGGGTGTAATGGGTTGGTCGGGCCAGTACAACAGGGTTTTAATGGGTTGGTCGGGCCAGTACAACAGGGTTTTAATGGGTTGGTCGGGCCAGTACAACCGGGTGTAATGGGTTGGTCGGGCCAGTACAACAGGGTTTTAAAGGGTTGGTCGGGCCAGTACAACCGGGTGTAATGGGTTGGTCGGGCCAGTACAACAGGGTTTTAATGGGTTGGTCGGGCCAGTACAACAGGGTTTTAATGGGTTGGTCGGGCCAGTACAACAGGGTTTTAATGGGTTGGTCGGGCCAGTACAACCGGGTGTAATGGGTTGGTCGGGCCAGTACAACAGGGTTTTAATGGGTTGGTCGGGCCAGTACAACAGGGTTTTAATGGGTTGGTCGGGCCAGTACAACCGGGTGTAATGGGTTGGTCGGGCCAGTACAACAGGGTTTTAATGGGTTGGTCGGGCCAGTACAACAGGGTTTTAATGGGTTGGTCGGGCCAGTACAACCGGGTGTAATGGGTTGGTCGGGCCAGTACAACAGGGTTTTAATGGGTTGGTCGGGCCAGTACAACAGGGTTTTAATGGGTTGGTCGGGCCAGTACAACAGGGTTTTAATGGGTTGGTCGGGCCAGTACAACAGGGTTTTAATGGGTTGGTCGGGCCAGTACAACAGGGTTTTAATGGGTTGGTCGGGCCAGTACAACAGGGTTTTAATGGGTTGGTCGGGCCAGTACAACAGGGTTTTAATGGGTTGGTCGGGCCAGTACAACAGGGTTTAATGGGTTGGTCGGGCCAGTACAACCGGGTGTAATGGGTTGGTCGGGCCAGTACAACAGGGTTTTAATGGGTTGGTCGGGCCAGTACAACAGGGTTTTAATGGGTTGGTCGGGCCAGTACAACCGGGTGTAATGGGTTGGTCGGGCCAGTACAACAGGGTTTTAATGGGTTGGTCGGGCCAGTACAACAGGGTTTTAATGGGTTGGTCGGGCCAGTACAACAGGGTTTTAATGGGTTGGTCGGGCCAGTACAACAGGGTTTTAATGGGTTGGTCGGGCCAGTACAACAGGGTTTTAATGGGTTGGTCGGGCCAGTACAACAGGGTTTTAATGGGTTGGTCGGGCCAGTACAACAGGGTTTTAATGGGTTGGTCGGGCCAGTACAACAGGGTTTTAATGGGTTGGTCGGGCCAGTACAACAGGGTTTTAATGGGTTGGTCGGGCCAGTACAACAGGGTTTTAATGGGTTGGTCGGGCCAGTACAACAGGGTTTAATGGGTTGGTCTGGCCAGTACAACAGGGTTTAATGGGTTGGTCGGGCCAGTACAACAGGGTTTAATGGGTTGGTCTGGCCAGTACAACAGGGTTTAATGGGTTGGTCGGGCCAGTACAACAGGGTTTAATGGGTTGGTCGGGCCAGTACAACAGGGTTTTAATGGGTTGGTCGGGCCAGTACAACAGGGTTTTAATGGGTTGGTCGGGCCAGTACAACAGGGTTTAATGGGTTGGTCTGGCCAGTACAACAGGGTTTAATGGGTTGGTCGGGCCAGTACAACAGGGTTTAATGGGTTGGTCTGGCCAGTACAACAGGGTTTAATGGGTTGGTCGGGCCAGTACAACAGGGTTTAATGGGTTGGTCGGGCCAGTACAACAGGGTTTTAATGGGTTGGTCGGGCCAGTACAACAGGGTTTTAATGGGTTGGTCTGGCCAGTACAACAGGGTTTTAATGGGTTGGTCGGGCCAGTACAACAGGGTTTTAATGGGTTGGTCGGGCCAGTACAACAGGGTTTAATGGGTTGGTCGGGCCAGTACAACAGGGTTTTAATGGGTTGGTCGGGCCAGTACAACAGGGTTTAATGGGTTGGTCTGGCCAGTACAACAGGGTTTTAATGGGTTGGTGGGGCCAGTACAACTGGGTGTAATGGGTTGGTCGGGCCAGTACAACAGGGTTTAATGGGTTGGTCGGGCCAGTACAACCGGGTGTAATGGGTTGGTCGGGCCAGTACAACAGGGTTTTAATGGGTTGGTCGGGCCAGTACAACAGGGTTTAATGGGTTGGTCTGGCCAGTACAACAGGGTTTTAATGGGTTGGTCGGGCCAGTACAACAGGGTTTAATGGGTTGGTCGGGCCAGTACAACAGGGTTTTAATGGGTTGGTCGGGCCAGTACAACAGGGTTATTGTGTTGTCTAATATCTATCTTTTAATTATTTCAGCTCCAAAGATACCGCCATCCACCGAAACAGCAGCAAATGATCAAGTTGTAAATCCAAACTCTAAATTTGGACTTGCACCCCATACTACAGATTGTCAGCAACAGCATGATGATATAGAGTACCAGACAGGCCAGGAAGCCAACTACTATCTTCCTATGTGTGATATTAATGGATTATATGAAAGTACACAATGTTACAGTGGAACCAATGTATGCTGGTGTGTAGAGCCACACACTGGTAGTGTTACTGACTGCTAAGGCCACAAAAATGTAAAACTTTGTCTCAGCGGCCCGCACGCATTGCTTTTAAAATGGGCTATGCGCGGCAGTTTTTTTGTTGTATTTTACTCTCTTTTTTTTACATTCTTTTTTAACGGGTTTGAGGCTGTGTATTTTTAAGGTCTTTGTTAATTTAATTCTCGCCAGTTTGTCCGAGTCTATATATATATATATATTTTTTAATTTAAAAAAAATGGAAAGTTTCGGTGATACTTGGCAACCTTGTGACTGAGCACACACATCCAACTAACTTTGTGAAGTTAAGAGATAAAGAGAACACAAGCATACAATGTGCATTGATCATATCTGATTACTTGTATTAAAAAGACAAAGCATAACTATTGACTATATTTTCATTTTTATAACAAAATCGCATAGGACATAGCTTATTTTTATAAATAAATCGCATAGCACAGCTTTTTGCCAAAAGGCGCTGAGACAAAGTATTTTATTTGTTTGGCCTAATATAGAATGTGTCAGTATAGATTAAATTCAAAGACGGTACATTGTACTCCTGGAAGAGAGTACATACATTTCTGCAACACCTATCATATACAAGTACATAACACTTTGTAACATTGGCCAGGGAATGACTACACAATGATGTACAAGGAAACACTCTAGCAAAACAATAATTACAAAACTATAGTAGATTCATACATATTGGCCAATTGGGTATTGATTGGGACATATTCCATTTGACATTAGAGGAACTGCAACGGACCAATAACAACGATTCAATACATCATCGTTTATATGCTATTAGTTTCACTGTGATATAATGGTCCATGCATGAATTTAAACTAGCCAAGCAAACAGCGCGCTATTCAAATGTGCCATCTTAACAAGTGACTCATATTGATAATCATTTCTTCTCAGAGTTTTAGTCCTTCATGTTTATATGAGGATTGAATTAAAAAGAAAATCAATTTGGACAAAAACGGCACAAGAGAATTTTGTCACTATTCTGGATATGAACTACAAACGATGTGATTCAAGACACAGGGAAGCATAGAACCATATGTGCCAATGATCAGATTAAGATTTCAAATCACTACCTCCCCCTCAATTGAAAGGCATTACCCATACTGAAACGGTACACCAGCCGTCTATGAATCTACTATAGTTACTAATTTCATATTCCTATATTTACAATCTGCACTTTCCAATATCTTGAATAGATGCTTAGTTATCTTGATACTGCCAGGTTTTAGTCCAATGTCATATTTAAGTATGTTTGTATAACATGAAGTCAGGTCTGATTGGCTTTCTCATTCTACAATTGGGGTCCATTGCACCTGTTTCAACACTTTCTTATACTTATTAGGCCCAACAAAATGTTTGGTTGCCCTCAGAGGGCAAATTTTTGCGATCCTTTTTTTTTTTTAAATGTAGGGAGTTTTTTGTTATTAATCTTTTTAGGGCGTTTTTTCTCATTAGAGCATGATGGCGTTTTTTAATATGATTTTTTTTAAATACAAATATCAATGCTGTTTATCCCCTCTGACATGTGGTGTTTATATTTGGGAGAAAATATTAACAGCAATTTTCGAATTTTATGTGTTGAGAAAAATATTTAATTTGTTGTGTTGTGTTTTTTTTTTGGGGGGGGGGGGGTCGGTCACGGAAGGCAACCAAACATCTTTCTTTTTTCGCCTTATGTGTAGCAAGGACCAGTAAAATACCATCTTTTGATTATAAGTAGCCTGTTGCATGCATACTTTTTGGATATTCAGCTCCAGTCAGTGCACATTGCATACTGTACTTGTAAAGTTTTGTATAACAAGTGATACAAGTTGCTTCTTGAGTCTTGTTGTGGACCTCAAAGCTTGACAGGCCATGACAAGCCAGCAATATGACTCAATTTAAGCACTGTAAAGACACTCTTCATTTTGCTGCATTCTCATCATAATGCTGCTTTGAAGACATTTATTCTATTCTCTTTGCACTCTCTCTACATACCTATAGTTAAGATCTATCAGTGGGAAGTGTTAGGCAACAGATAACACCCTGTTCTATGGGAAAACGGACCTCTGAGATAGGCTAGGGCCGGCCGATTGGTCTGGCTTTTTTGTTTTGTTTTTTAATAATTTTAATAAAAATAAAAAATAAAGAATGAGAAATTAAAAAAAGCGTTGGTCGGGCCTGTAGAACTGGGTATTTTTTGTCATCTTAGGTGCACGTACAAAATTGAAAGTTATTAGTTATGATGCTTTTGTTCATACAACCTTAAATAAAGTCACATTACATGCTAATTCAGTTTGTTTTATAAATGTTTATTTCATATCATCTACATGGGCAAGATTTTTGATATCAAAACAAAGTATACACCTAAGAGTACACACTAGCATGAAATAAGCATTGCCCTCTATTTTGATTGTATATTTTAGACTCTTAATAAAAGCACCAGGGTTTTTAAGCACACAATTGTAATATGAGGCAATGATAAACAAAATAATTTAATACAAAATAGTTGTGGGTATTCCTCAATTATCATGATATATAGAATTAAGATTTGATAAAACACCCAGGACAATAACTAGTCATTAATATTAATGGAAGGGGTATTCAGAAAAACAAAATTGTAATTCCACCTTAATTTTTTTTTAAATTGAAATAATTCTGAGACAATCAATTACAAGTTTGTAATTGGAAGAGGGGGAGGTTAAATGCACAATTGATGGCATCTACATTTGTCCATGCACATCTATGCACACATAAGGACAAGAACTGATTTAATAATAGTTTTCCTGATTATGTATTTTCGGTTCTGTACAAAAATCATCTGATGTCCTGAAAATAATACTATATCTTTATTTACAATGTATAAAAAACAAAATTATAAAAACATCAGTTCAAATGCAAACATTTTAAAACTTAATGAATGTGCATGCTTATCAAATGTTAAGATTGAACATTCATTACATGTAATAATCCTTTACAATTTACAGAATACTAAAACGGTAGTACAATACAAATTTCAATAGAAATCAATACAGGGTATCATATTCAATATAACTGGATCAATCCTATTTATTTACATAAATGTTGCAAACATTTTGGTTAACGAAATGTGGACAGAGGGTAAATCAATGACGTAACCAGCGGGGGGTTACCAGCACTATGGGGAATAGTAGGGGTGGGGGGCATTTGCCACTCTAAGAATCCATGCCACCCCAAATGAAATGAGGAGAAAATCTATCAGTCTATCAGGTTATAACAGGTGTCTTAATATGGCTGAAGCCATTGTAAATAATTACCCATTTCATGTCGTGTTAGAAGCAAATCAGTATGAAATTCTTTATTTATAGCCGGAAATAGTTGAATATTGAAAATAAACGTGTGCGCTATGCACGCACATTTCACAAATAATGATCTTTGGGAACAAATGCGCAAGAGTTTGTGAAAAGTGGTATCAAAGATGCCCTAATTTTTTTTCTTGCCCTCTCCATGTCCCCCCCCCCCCCCCATGAAAATGTTTAGTTATGTCACTGTGGTAGATGAATGAAAACATGAATGAATGATTGCAAAGTGTGAGCACATAATAGCACAAATGACCAGATGGTTTGAATAAATATCATTCTCTATGGTTACCTCCAATCACATAATGAATGCACAACCGTTTGTATTAAAGCTTGCATGATTACAATAACTTGCTATTTTGTTTGTGTGACCATCATTGTTATCTTAGCAGCATGTAGGTTACTATTGGAATCTTATCATATTTTATACTTTTGTAAAGATACCTTTTCAGAGTTGTTTGTAAAGCGTAGCTTTGAAGGCCATCTTGGCCTCTTCATCGCATTTATCCTACAATTGAGGAGGCCCCAAAATTGATGAAACTTCCAAGATATACAAATCCAATGCACCATTACGACCTATTGTCCAGCATAGGGAGTATAATTTGCCAAAGTGATTGCTGTAATACACATACTCAACCGAGACAGCGGCTCTGACCTCCCTGCCTTATATGACAATCGGCTGTCACATACATCCTTCTTTACAAGCAACTCTGAATATGTACATTATCTATACAAAATTCTATGAGATATCTTATCTGTTTGATCAATATTCAGGCGAGTGAAAAATATGCAATAGCAAAAAGAAGCCCACCACATCTTGTTTTCAAACCAAGTTGATGATTGACATTTCTTTTAAAGGAGGGGTCCCGCAAGCAAAACATTGAGCATTATTTGTAAGAAAAATAATTATCGAGCCGTAATTACGTAATTATATAGAACAAAACATCATACTAGTCACAAAAATGAATAGAAACTGCCATCACTCAACATACAATTTGTAAAATTCGCGGCGATCGAAAGTCCTAGTGTCGATGACGTCATGGGTATTGTCCTAGTGTCGATGACGTCATGGGTATTGGTGCTGAAATTTGCGCATGTATATTGTATAACTATGACTTCATCGGCACCGGGACTTTCGATCGCCGCGAATTTTAAAAATTGCATGTTGAGAGATGGAGGTTTTTATCGTAAGTGTGGTGTTTTGTTCTATATAATTACAAAAGTTGGGCTCGATAGTTATTTTCTAACATATAATGCACACTTTTGTGCTTGCGGGACACCTCCTTTAAGGTTATAACATATTTGTTACTAACTTCATGTGGAAAACATTGATACTGATGCACCCATTTCACATGTTTGTCCACGAGACAAAACCTGTGTAAGATCGCCAAATGAGTCTCTCATTCAAATTTGAAAACTTGAATACTTTTGTGACTTAATTGGAATTAAATGCATCCTTGCTTTTTTAATTTACCTTACCCATACTATGAATTGCTTATGATGTTCTACATTTGAATAAAAATATAAAATGATTGCAAGGTTTGATGGCGGGATATTCAAATGTAAACAAGCACTGTGTTATTGTCACTATGCTTTGTTGACAAACATTGGGTTGTGCAATTTATTGATTGACTTCATTTTTTCACACAATGTTAGTAACAAATATATCACTCTTGCCACTACTAAACGTTTTAGAATTTCCAAACATTTATTTATTTGGTTTTGAAAACAAGATGGCTTCTTTCCACTATTGTATTTTTTGTACTTGCCCTGTATACCATTTGGTGCACAATCCAATCTTTGAACACAAATTAGTTTTGTGATTGACTATATATTAGGCAAGAGCTGCTTCCAGTCATTAACACTTTCCACGCGGCTACTATTTTTACCATACACAAAACAGATTTTTCAGAAACCTTTCACAATTTTCAAAGTCTGTCTCAAGGATTACTGACCCAATACTAGGCATGTTTGTACTTATGTCAATGCATTTCTCATGTTGGTTCTAAATATGGTAATGAAATTCAATAATTTTGACATTTTTTAAACATTTTGTGATATTTTGTAATGTCGTCTGCAGCCGCCTGCCGCGTGGAAAGTGTTAATACGCAACCCTATTTAACCAATTAATAGCTTTGATCCAGCTGTTTGAAAAAGTGCACTTATTGACTATATAAAGTGAACGTACAAGGGCAATCAACTTTGTAATAGGATAGACAAATTATCCTGGTTTTTCACAACATATGGAATCAAATGTGTCAAATTGGAGACAAATTCATTGAGTTTTGGGACCAGATGATATTTTATTTAATACAAATCATTCTTTATATAACTGATCAAATGAAGTTATACACTAGTGAAATATCATAATGTGTTACTTGTTTTTCTAACCCAAAGTTTAACAATTATTTATAAAAATACTTCAAGTCACGACTTGCAAATCCCCCTGGCTGGGAGATTCACCTGAATGGGGTCAAAGATCACATATAGGTCATTAGAGGTCAATCTGGGTACACCCCATGCGTCATCTCAAATCCCCTTACCCAAATATTATTGTCACCAAGTTTAGTTGAGATTGAAGTCTGACTTTTCATATAGAGAGGCCCTTAAGTTCTGACAAAATGGGCCGAAGGTCATGTAGGGATCATTACAGGTCAATTCGGGTACACCTCATGTATCATCTCAAGTCCCGTTACCCAAAGATTATTGTCACCAAGTTTGGCCAAGATTGAAGTCTGACTTTAATAAGTGCAGTTTAAAGTGTTGACAAAATTTGGGTCAAAGGTCACATAGGGGTCATTAGAGGTCAATCTGTGTACACCCCATGGACATCTCAATCCCCCTTACGTAAAGATTATTGTCACCAAGTTTGGCTGAGATTGAAATCTGACTTTACATGAGAGCCCAAAACAGCAGCAATAAGTGAAGTTTAAAGTGTCTGCAAAATGGGGTCAAAGGTCATGTCGTGGTCATTAGAGGTCAATCTGTCTACATCCCATGAGCATCTGAAGTCCCCTTTACCCAAAGATTATTGTTACCAAGTATGGTTGAGATTGACACACATTACATGATCACAATATCCCCCTCCGGCTTTTCAAGCTAGGGGATAAAAAGAGGGTAACCAATTGGTTTCTACGTCTTCTTAAAGAGTCAAAGACAATTGATTCATATGGCAATTCTTATCAGCCATCAAATATGATATCTATCCTATCATTTCATTGTAAATGTGTCGATTTAAAGACTCTTATGTGATATGATAGTATGATTCGCTCAAACCAATTTGGCAACATTGTAGCCATGTCCATGCGTCAGACATGGGGCAAGTACACTCTCTTACTAGACTGTCTAGAAAACACCTGTCCTGTCAAACAATTTACCCATCCAGGAATGAGTATGTATATGCTAGTGCAGCAAATGTGGAAATGACCAATAAAGATGCTCTGCATACAGATCGCAGATAGAACTGCCCACATTTGCAAACAGTGAGATTCTAAAAACTGCATGTAATATAATAGATCAAATGTTTCCCCAAGCAGGGAGGGAGCTGGTTGAATTTGTGAACCCAGATTGGTTTATTTTCAGGTAGTCTCCTGCTAGGTGTATTGGCAGCTCTGCTTAAGTCTATTGCATCAAAATGAGTAAGGCATGCATAACTGGGTCTGTTATAATCGTACAAAGCATGCTTGTCCTAATGTGAATCCCATCCGCTGTTTTTTATTGGTGAGTGCTCTGGGGTTGAAATCCTTCAAGGGGAGCTGTGCTGCATCTGTGGTATCTATTAAGAACTGCGATGTTCCAGTTTGCTTTGGAGCAGTCTACAAAGACAAATAAACAACAAAAAGTAAGTGAATCTGATGTCAAAAGCCGACATATCTTTGTCTGTTTGGTTGGGTTTTCATGCCAGAGCACATAAAAAAGAAAGTATCCATTTTTTACAAACATATGAATGATCCTGGTCATTGCAAAGGATAAATCTCACACCAGAAGATACAGTGAGGTGTTTGAAACAATTGATGATGTCAGATGTTTATTATATGATTAAATGATTGTCTTTTCCTGGAGAGAGAGAAAGAAGAGGTACACTTTAGATTTACTGTTTTCTTTACGCTCTTTTCATGGGTATAGGGTTAAGTGCAACAATGGAAACTGCATCATTTTTTTATTCAAATGGCAACTGCTTCATCAATATTGGTGGTATTATTGTGACAAATGAGGTGTCAAAATGCGCGGGAGGAAATGCCCGTTCGTTCCCACCTGTTTAATTTATTTAGGGTCCTAAGAATTAAACACAGGGTGCCTTGAAAAAAGTGGATACTTTCTTTTTGTGCGGTGTTTATGTCAATTTACTAGGTTCTTTAATCATTCTAGATCACCTATGATTGTAATTATTGTCATTGCCATCAGTCAATCAGAATACTGTTTACAAGTCAGAATACTAGTGCATGCTATATACTTACTATTTACAGTTTGCATAGTATCCTAAGTGTTATAGCAAATTACTCAGCACACTTGGCTCAATGACAAGACCATTTTAAAATATTCGTACGCCTAATACAAGACCTAGAAACTTCTACAAAGACTTGACCCTACAAAGTGAAAGCCCTTCATGCCTACCTTTTGAATTCAATTTCCTCACATCAACTTTATAATATTCTAGAGTGTTGCACACAAGGATTTGAGAATGTCTTTTAAGACTTTCCATGCGGCTATTATTTTACCATATACAAAACAGATTTTTCACAAACCTTCACAAATTTCAAAGTCTATATCAAGTATTACTGAACCAATACTAGGCATGTTTGTACTTATGTTAATGCAATTCTCGTGGTGATTCTAAATATTGTAGTGAAATTGAATTTTTTTGAATTTTTTGAAACATTTTGTGAACTTTTGCAACTGTCGTCTGCAGCTGCCTGCCGCGTGGAAAGTGTTAAGAAAGTGAACTTTTGACAGTTGGCTGCATGGATGCATCAATGACTTACCTTACATTCATCTGATATCACAGTGTATGCGGAATCACCTGCTACTATTGATGCATCAATGACTTACCTTACATTCATCTGATATCACAGTGTATGCGGAATCACCTGCTACTATTGATGCATCATGACTTACCTTACATTCATCTGATATCACAGTGTATGCGGAATCACCTGCTACTATTGATGCATCAATGACTTACCTTACATTCATCTGATATCACAGTGTATGCGGAATCACCTGCTACTATTGATGCATCATGACTTACCTTACATTCATCTGATATCACAGTGTATGCGGAATCACCTGCTACTATTGATGCAGCAATGACTTACCTTACATTCATCTGATATCACAGTGTATGCGGAATCACCTGCTACTATTGATGCATCAATGACTTACCTTACATTCATCTGATATCACAGTGTATGCGGAATCACCTGCTACTATTGATGCATCAATGACTTACCTTACATTCATCTGATATCACAGTGTATGCGGAATCACCTGCTACTATTGATGCATCAATGACTTACCTTACATTCATCTGATATCACAGTGTATGCGGAATCACCTGCTACTATTGATGCATCAATGACTTACCTTACATTCATCTGATATCACAGTGTATGCGGAATCACCTGCTACTATTGATGCATCAATGACTTACCTTACATTCATCTGATATCACAGTGTATGCGGAATCACCTGCTACTATTGATGCATCAATGACTTACCTTACATCCATCTGATATCACAGTGTATGCGGAATCACCTGCTACTATTGATGCAGCAATGACTTACCTTACATTCATCTGATATCACAGTGTATGCGGAATCACCTGCTACTATTGATGCATCATGACTTACCTTACATTCATCTGATATCACAGTGTATGCGGAATCACCTGCTACTATTGATGCATCAATGACTTACCTTACATTCATCTGATATCACAGTGTATGCGGAATCACCTGCTACTATTGATGCATCATGACTTACCTTACATTCATCTGATATCACAGTGTATGCGGAATCACCTGCTACTATTGATGCATCAATGACTTACCTTACATTCATCTGATATCACAGTGTATGCGGAATCACCTGCTACTATTGATGCAGCAATGACTTACCTTACATTCATCTGATATCACAGTGTATGCGGAATCACCTGCTACTATTGATGCAGCAATGACTTACCTTACATTCATCTGATATCACAGTGTATGCGGAATCACCTGCTACTATTGATGCAGCAATGACTTACCTTACATTCATCTGATATCACAGTGTATGCGGAATCACCTGCTACTATTGATGCATCATGACTTACCTTACATTCATCTGATATCACAGTGTATGCGGAATCTCCTGCTACTATTGATGCAGCAATGACTTACCTTACATCCATCTGATATCACAGTGTATGCGGAATCACCTGCTACTATTGATGCAGCAATGACTTACCTTACATTCATCTGATATCACAGTGTATGCGGAATCACCTGCTACTATTGATGCAGCAATGACTTACCTTACATTCATCTGATATCACAGTGTATGCGGAATCACCTGCTACTATTGATGCAGCAATGACTTACCTTACATTCATCTGATATCACAGTGTATGCGGAATCACCTGCTACTATTGATGCAGCAATGACTTACCTTACATTCATCTGATATCACAGTGTATGCGGAATCACCTGCTACTATTGATGCATCAATGACTTACCTTACATTCATCTGATATCACAGTGTATGCGGAATCACCTGCTACTATTGATGCATCATGACTTACCTTACATTCATCTGATATCACAGTGTATGCGGAATCACCTGCTACTATTGATGCAGCAATGACTTACCTTACATTCATCTGATATCACAGTGTATGCGGAATCACCTGCTACTATTGATGCATCATGACTTACCTTACATTCATCTGATATCACAGTGTATGCGGAATCACCTGCTACTATTGATGCATCAATGACTTACCTTACATTCATCTGATATCACAGTGTATGCGGAATCACCTGCTACTATTGATGCAGCAATGACTTACCTTACATTCATCTGATATCACAGTGTATGCGGAATCACCTGCTACTATTGATGCATCAATGACTTACCTTACATTCATCTGATATCACAGTGTATGCGGAATCACCTGCTACTATTGATGCATCAATGACTTACCTTACATTCATCTGATATCACAGTGTATGCGGGATCACCTGCTACTATTGATGCAGCAATGACTTACCTTACATTCATCTGATATCACAGTGTATGCGGAATCACCTGCTACTATTGATGCAGCAATGACTTACCTTACATTCATCTGATATCACAGTGTATGCGGAATCACCTGCTACTATTGATGCAGCAATGACTTACCTTACATTCATCTGATATCACAGTGTATGCGGAATCACCTGCTACTATTGATGCATCAATGACTTACCTTACATTCATCTGATATCACAGTGTATGCGGAATCACCTGCTACTATTGATGCATCATGACTTACCTTACATTCATCTGATATCACAGTGTATGCGGAATCACCTGCTACTATTGATGCAGCAATGACTTACCTTACATTCATCTGATATCACAGTGTATGCGGAATCACCTGCTACTATTGATGCATCATGACTTACCTTACATTCATCTGATATCACAGTGTATGCGGAATCACCTGCTACTATTGATGCATCAATGACTTACCTTACATTCATCTGATATCACAGTGTATGCGGAATCACCTGCTACTATTGATGCAGCAATGACTTACCTTACATTCATCTGATATCACAGTGTATGCGGAATCACCTGCTACTATTGATGCATCAATGACTTACCTTACATTCATCTGATATCACAGTGTATGCGGAATCACCTGCTACTATTGATGCATCAATGACTTACCTTACATTCATCTGATATCACAGTGTATGCGGAATCACCTGCTACTATTGATGCAGCAATGACTTACCTTACATTCATCTGATATCACAGTGTATGCGGAATCACCTGCTACTATTGATGCATCAATGACTTACCTTACATTCATCTGATATCACAGTGTATGCGGAATCACCTGCTACTATTGATGCAGCAATGACTTACCTTACATTCATCTGATATCACAGTGTATGCGGAATCACCTGCTACTATTGATGCATCATGACTTACCTTACATTCATCTGATATCACAGTGTATGCGGAATCACCTGCTACTATTGATGCAGCAATGACTTACCTTACAATCATCTGATATCACAGTGTATGCGGAATCACCTGCTACTATTGATGCATCATGACTTACCTTACATTCATCTGATATCACAGTGTATGCGGAATCACCTGCTACTATTGATGCATCATGACTTACCTTACATTCATCTGATATCACAGTGTATGCGGAATCACCTGCTACTATTGATGCATCAATGACTTACCTTACATTCATCTGATATCACAGTGTATGCGGAATCACCTGCTACTATTGATGCATCAATGACTTACCTTACATTCATCTGATATCACAGTGTATGCGGAATCACCTGCTACTATTGATGCATCAATGACTTACCTTACATTCATCTGATATCACAGTGTATGCGGAATCACCTGCTACTATTGATGCAGCAATGACTTACCTTACATTCATCTGATATCACAGTGTATGCGGAATCACCTGCTACTATTGATGCATCATGACTTACCTTACATTCATCTGATATCACAGTGTATGCGGAATCACCTGCTACTATTGATGCATCAATGACTTACCTTACATTCATCTGATATCACAGTGTATGCGGAATCACCTGCTACTATTGATGCAGCAATGACTTACCTTACATTCATCTGATATCACAGTGTATGCGGAATCACCTGCTACTATTGATGCATCAATGACTTACCTTACATTCATCTGATATCACAGTGTATGCGGAATCACCTGCTACTATTGATGCATCAATGACTTACCTTACATTCATCTGATATCACAGTGTATGCGGAATCACCTGCTACTATTGATGCATCAATGACTTACCTTACATTCATCTGATATCACAGTGTATGCGGAATCACCTGCTACTATTGATGCAGCAATGACTTACCTTACATTCATCTGATATCACAGTGTATGCGGAATCACCTGCTACTATTGATGCATCATGACTTACCTTACATTCATCTGATATCACAGTGTATGCGGAATCACCTGCTACTATTGATGCATCAATGACTTACCTTACATTCATCTGATATCACAGTGTATGCGGAATCACCTGCTACTATTGATGCATCAATGACTTACCTTACATTCATCTGATATCACAGTGTATGCGGAATCACCTGCTACTATTGATGCATCAATGACTTACCTTACATTCATCTGATATCACAGTGTATGCGGAATCACCTGCTACTATTGATGCATCAATGACTTACCTTACATTCATCTGATATCACAGTGTATGCGGAATCACCTGCTACTATTGATGCATCAATGACTTACCTTACATTCATCTGATATCACAGTGTATGCGGAATCACCTGCTACTATTGATGCATCAATGACTTACCTTACATTCATCTGATATCACAGTGTATGCGGAATCACCTGCTACTATTGATGCATCAATGACTTACCTTACATTCATCTGATATCACAGTGTATGCGGAATCACCTGCTACTATTGATGCATCAATGACTTACCTTACATTCATCTGATATCACAGTGTATGCGGAATCACCTGCTACTATTGATGCATCAATGACTTACCTTACATTCATCTGATATCACAGTGTATGCGGAATCACCTGCTACTATTGATGCATCAATGACTTACCTTACATTCATCTGATATCACAGTGTATGCGGAATCACCTGCTACTATTGATGCATCAATGACTTACCTTACATTCATCTGATATCACAGTGTATGCGGAATCACCTGCTACTATTGATGCATCAATGACTTACCTTACATTCATCTGATATCACAGTGTATGCGGAATCACCTGCTACTATTGATGCATCAATGACTTACCTTACATTCATCTGATATCACAGTGTATGCGGAATCACCTGCTACTATTGATGCAGCAATGACTTACCTTACATTCATCTGATATCACAGTGTATGCGGAATCACCTGCTACTATTGATGCATCAATGACTTACCTTACATTCATCTGATATCACAGTGTATGCGGAATCACCTGCTACTATTGATGCATCAATGACTTACCTTACATTCATCTGATATCACAGTGTATGCGGAATCACCTGCTACTATTGATGCAGCAATGACTTACCTTACATTCATCTGATATCACAGTGTATGCGGAATCACCTGCTACTATTGATGCATCAATGACTTACCTTACATTCATCTGATATCACAGTGTATGCGGAATCACCTGCTACTATTGATGCAGCAATGACTTACCTTACATTCATCTGATATCACAGTGTATGCGGAATCACCTGCTACTATTGATGCATCAATGACTTACCTTACATTCATCTGATATCACAGTGTATGCGGAATCACCTGCTACTATTGATGCATCAATGACTTACCTTACATTCATCTGATATCACAGTGTATGCGGAATCACCTGCTACTATTGATGCATCAATGACTTACCTTACATTCATCTGATATCACAGTGTATGCGGAATCACCTGCTACTATTGATGCATCATGACTTACCTTACATTCATCTGATATCACAGTGTATGCGGAATCACCTGCTACTATTGATGCATCAATGACTTACCTTACATTCATCTGATATCACAGTGTATGCGGAATCACCTGCTACTATTGATGCATCAATGACTTACCTTACATTCATCTGATATCACAGTGTATGCGGAATCACCTGCTACTATTGATGCATCAATGACTTACCTTACATTCATCTGATATCACAGTGTATG